>VWZU01012524.1:1080406-1168142 GCA_013397095.1 Sterrhoptilus dennistouni
TTTTTTTTTTTTTTTTTTTTTAACCTTGTTTTCCCCCATCTGCTATCTCAGTCCTGGGCAGTCTGGGCGCTCACCTCCATGACTTGCAGGGATTTTAGTTCTGACCCTTCAATTGCAGTCATATGAACACTAGTCATCTAGGTGATTTAATGGAGTGTGTGATCCTCTTGTTATCACGTACTATAAAATCCAAAGTGGCAGATCACCTGGGCACGTGGCAGGCCCAGAAATATTGCCTGGCAATGCTATTGCTCTGTTTCAGGCTCTCAATTAACATACAGTTTGATTTTCTCTATCTCACAGTCTATTGCCTAACACTGACCTGGTGAGAGGCAGCTGCAAATGGCTATTTGCATCAAAAGCTCCCCAGTCACTCCAGATTAGTGCGACTACATCTTTTCCCAGCTAATGAATTGCTCCCATCTGTGAAATTACAGCTACTCACTTTTGTTTTGTTTAAATCAAAACTGCAGGGCTCATGTGACAGGCTGTCTGCTGCCTCCAGGTATCCAGCTCTCATGCCATAATGTCCAGTCAAAGGCGAGAGAGATCACCGTGGCTGTTGTTTTGTCACAGGTTGTTTGTCTGGACTTTAACAAGGAGCATACACAGCGCAGCCCTGGCCTTGCATGGACCATCCAAGCAGAGAGGGGAATGGCTTTAGGGACCTGCTGGAGACCTGGGTCTTGCTGGCCCGTGATGAGTCAGTGGAGATGCTTTCTGTGTAATGCTCTCCATGAGTCTGACCTATTGATTGTCAGGAGTCTCAATAAATTTAGACCGCTGGTTTGTGTCTGCACTCCCTAAGCAGGGGTAAGACAATGATTAGCTGCAAAGATCAATAGGGAGGAGTCTTTTAATCGACCATGTAAAATGTATCCTTCATCACTGATGGTGTGTTAATTGGGATTTAATTCTTGAGGGGCATTCTCCTGTCCCTCCCAGTTTTCTCTCTCCTAAAGTCTAGTTGAGAAATCCAGGGTAGCTTGAAAGTTAGAAAGATGAAGCATCAAGGTTTTATTATTTTTGAAATGTTATTCCCACTGTATCCTGTCCATCTCCACCCTGAAACAGCTATCTGCAACTTTCAAAAAACAGTCCTGTTTCAGAAGCATTCACCAACACGAGTATATGTAACATTCTGTTCAATGTTGATGCATTTCTCAGCCAAGGACTTAGTGCCTGAATACTTGCTGGCAGCCACCAGAGGCACACAGGTCTCTGAGATGCCACTGGATGCCCAGACAGATAACAACCCATTTTCCCAGAAACCTGGGACATGGAGGGCACATGTATCCTGCAAAGAGCCTTCCCCACAGTTTATCTGCTGACTCTTGGTGGTGCAGCTCCTCTTCACACCCTTAATTATCACCTGTGGCTCAGATTTTGGACAAGGAAGGGGTGACAAATTCTTAGCCTGCCCCTGTGGTTTGGCCTCAGAGAGGTTTAGAAACAAGCCACCTTGATCAGTAGGACAGCCTAAAGGAGTAGTGTCTTTCCTTACTTCCTCAAGGGATAAAGTGCTTTCCTCAAAACATAGAGGTATGAATGGAAAAGAGCTCTCTTTTTTATAAGCTACTAAGATGCATTTTTGCTTTTTGCTGGTATTTCTTTTTACTTTTTTTTTGTTGTTGTTTTTGTCTGTTTGTTTCATTGTTGGTGGTTTTTTGGGGGTTTTGGTTTGTATGGGGTTTTTTTTGTAAACAAATCAATTGCTTTCTAGGTAGATTTTCAGATCAGTGACTTATCCCAGCAATAAAACATCTATTTCAGAGTAAATCTTGTTGAGCCTGTGCAATAAGAACAACAAAGCCAAATATGAGAAGGATATTATGTGAATTTTACCATAGGTTCTACCATGCTATAATAGCTGTTTTGCTATTTTGGCCACTCCAGCAAAGTCTGCAGCTGTGTCAGTCTGCTCCTCATGAACAAATTCAGGAGTAGTACCTGTCCTCACAGGTCTCACCCCCACAGAGAAAAACCTTTTAATTCTTTAGTTACTTTTGAGACTTTCCAGTTCCAGCCTTGATAAAACAAATCCTGTCACAGGCTAGAAGATGGAATCAGCAGCATCCCTGCTAAAAGCATTGGCAATTCTTCTTACTCTAAATTCTTTAATCTCTTTTAACAATGACCTCTCTAGGGCTATTGTATTACCTTTCTGCTAGACTTTTGACAGGTCTTCTATTTAACTAAACCAATAAATATGCATATTTGCAAAATATATTTTAGCTATCCAGAATAACTCTACAGGGTATTTGTTACTCAATAACTAGCTTACAATTAATATTGAAAATTATTGCATGCTGTGTGATTGTATGGAGATATAAAATTCTTGGATACAACATCCATTAAATTTCCTTTTTGTAGTTAAGTTGAATAATTAGTATATATTCATACACAGATCCTGAATTCCTTCATGTTATGAAGTATGAAGTATTTTGGGGAATGGATGAGTAAAGCAAAGCAGCAAAAGGAGTCTCTGTTACTCCAAACACAGTCATCTTCCATGTCTTCAAGGAGGATATGGTGGGAACCAAACTCAGCTCTGTGCCCCATCTCCACGGTTAAGCTGCCTCTTTTAGCACCATGTCTCTCTCCTCAGGCTTGTGAAAGAGCCGGCTGCAGTTTCACAGTGCGGGGACAGCGGGAGCAGAGACTGTACCAGTGGTCCCATAAGGAGAGCCAAATCTGTGTGAGGGCCCAGAAGCTTAGGGTGAAACCTCAGTGCTTGCTGATTTCTGGCACAGGGCAGCTTGGTGTGGAGGCTTCTTGATGTTGTCATTGTGTCCTCTTGAAGGGAGACCCGGTGATGGGGTCCTCAGACCTCTTTTCACTGCACAGCTATTGCATGTCAGCCACCAGAGAGAAGTTTCTCTTCAAGACCCTTTTCCTAAGGGAAAGGCTTGCGATGGAGCAGTTGAAGTTTTTCTAATGCTTTCTTCTATGATGGGATTAAGCGGGACCTGCTCCTTTAAAAAGTGTCCCCTTCCCCATCATCCTCCCTCCTTCCAATTACAGCACTAATTTCAGTAATGGAGCATTAATGGAGTAATGGACTGCTGAAGCTGGCCTGAAGGAACTGTAGTGCTCAGCACAAATTGAGTAAATAAACCATATATTAGATTTCTAAACAATACTTTTAGTCTAATCCCCAGGGAAAGAGAGTTGTCAAGACTTACTTAAGTCAACCCAGCAAAACGTATGCAAAAGATCCACCCATTCATACCCTGGAAAATGGCACCAGTGGCCTGAAGCATCAGCGAATCTCTCACATAAATCTCTCCTATCCTGACAGACAGAGCTTTGTGTTGTTTCCTTCTCCCAATTCCTCTTCTTTGATTTATTTACCAATAAGCAGCTTTGTGCCTGTTTTCATTTGTGTCCTGCTAGAGAGCTATCTGTGTATGTTGATAGAGAATGACTTGCAGTTTTAAGGAGACTTATCACGGAGCCGTACAAAGTGATGGATGAGAGTAATGCCCTAAACCATTTTCAGTCTGGGAAAGTCCTTATTATTTTTTTCTTCCAAAAGCAGAAGCCCTCTGTCAACATTTTTATTACTTTATTTTAAAAATAGGCTTTGCACTACCTTAGCTAAATAAATAGGAATGAGTAATGAAGTACTGACTACCCAGATTTACCTCACTTGCATTAGGGTGACTAATTGTAATTTAGTTACCTTTGAATGTGTAGGCTGCAGTTGAGGTTTTCCTAGGCAGTGTGCAAACAGGGTGAGAACCAGACACAGAAGGTGGGAACTTTGAAGCAAGACAAAGGCACAGAGTAGGAAAATTACTTTTCCACACCACTCCCCAGGTCGGTGGAAGAACCAGGGAAAAATATGGGACTCAGACCAATACCATGTCTTCAGCAAACTTTTTGCACCTTGACAGAGCAATCATGAGAAGCCATAATTCCTACATGGCAGCATCTTGTGGGTGTTCAACATCCCATAGGATGATTATTTACTTTCTGTGAGCTTCAGTGTGATCTGAGAGCAATCTTTTGAGCCTTTGTGGCAGAAATGACCAGAGGTTTTTCTGCTTTTATTTCGTCTTAACCCTGAGGCAGTCAAGAGAGAGTGAAGAGGGCTCTAAATCTAGTTTATACATTTATTCAGATTTCCTTCGCTAAGAATAAGATAAATAATGGCAGCTTAAGCTTGATTTGAAAGACAGAAGATTGGTTTAGTCCTGTAATCAGACTGGAGATGGGGTCCATACTGCAGCATTTTATCAGGGGCAGTTTTACACAGACATCATTAATCTGCTTCAGATGCCTGACACTTAGGGCTTGGGTATTTTAAAATCAGTCCCTCACTTAACCTTGGGATGTAACATGTGAAAGAATCAAAATCCAGTGATGAACACCAGACCAAGATGATGTAGTATCTCTCAAGGTATAACATAGTGTCACTTGTGTTCTTTATTTTTTTATTGGGGGTAATTTTGTATGATAGGTATAAGAAAAAGTGTGCACACTGTGCTCAGAATAATGATCTAATGACCATAAAATCCTGAATTCTGCTTTTACAGCCGACCACAATAGGTAATTTGGGTATGCTCAGAGTATACAAAGGAGCAGCACTTTTTTTTTCTTGTCTGTGTGGGAGGATTAACATATTACTCTATGAGTAATTTGTTAGGCACAAAACCAAGCAAGTTTCCAGGAGTGATGAGTTTATCACTGAACACTCACAGCCAGGAATATGGCTTGAAGAGCTTGGAAGCTGTCTGTTCAACATTTGAAATGGTATGCAAGTCTCATGTTTTAAGAAATAGATTTTATAATGCTTCTATTGAACTCCTGGGCTTACTGTTTTCACAATATTAATGCTCTTGAATCCAATCAGACTGCTGAGCTCCTCCCTAAGAGCCATCCTTTTCCAAGAGGAACAGCTCTAGCTTATCCAGCTTGACAAATTGCTGAACCTGCAAACTTCAGATCCTCCTTTTATGAGGCTTGCATTTCTCTCCTTCAGTGTGAATTCCTGGAGAATGCTGGTAGTGCACAGCCCTTCACCCATCCTTGATACATTTCTTACTCCTCCCCTGCAATTCCTCCCATCCCCTTTCCTTGCCCCTCCAAAGTCTGAGAAATCCATTTTCCTTTTCTAATTCTACCACTTCCCCAACTGATTCCAGCTACTTTTCTGCTGCTCTTCATCACATCCCACCACTTTCTACCCTAACCTGCAAGGCTTATTCTTATGAGTCCCTGCCCTGGATAACACTTGATCCTGCCTTGGTTTTCTTCATTTCAACTCTGACCTCACCTAAAGCACTGTTTGCAAACACTGGAGTTTCCTTCCAAGCTTCTTGAAAGCTTGCAGGCTTTAAAGCTGCACTGTACATTCAGAGGTGCAATATATACAGCATACTCCCTCTTTGATAATATTCTCAGGAGAAGCAAGGACCACCTTGACAGGAATTTTCAGCAAATATGTACTTAGCCTCAGACATCTGCCATGGAAACTTCATCTTGGAGTTTTGCAAGGCAGATCAAAATAAAATCTTGTGATGAAAAAGAGTTAGGGAGCTTAAATAGCAGACTGTTGCTTGGTGGTTAGTTCTTTGGCAATTGGAGCTCACAGAGCTGCCAGCTTTTCAGCCTCATGCACAGAAATCAGAGTATGTGTATAACAACCTGATTAAATGAATATGAATGAACTTCTTCAATGAAAGGGTTTCCAGAAAAAACTATCCTACTTACACCTATGAATTCTGAGCTATTAAATTGCTGTTCTTGTTTTCAAAACCTTTGTGATGTGGCTACACACACTGGTGAGATGACAAAATGATGGCTGGAGAGCCCAGCGTTTCTGCTCTGTTTCCTATGCTCAGGAAGTGAAGGCAACAGGGTTGCTAAGAAGAACCAGTTGTAGAGGATGGTTTTTTGACATGGCAATTTGTTTGGTGGACCTGATCTAGAGCTGTCTGACATAAATGGGATCTGAGAAAAGACAGCCTTCTGTCCCTCCCCTGTCAAACACTGTTTGCATTCAGATGGTGATTTGGAAGGTCACTCTGTTATGTTTTCATTTTACTTTGTGATATGGGGCCTTTAGTAATTGCCAGGAAAAATACAGTTGTATCTAAAGGATGGCTGATGGGTTCTTAGGGTGTTTTCCTTGTTTTGGTTTGGTTTGGGTTTTTTTCCTGAGAATTCCTAGGTATTTTGTGAAACTCCCTGGGTGCTATGGGAGTTTTCCTTTCCACCACTCTGTTGTTAAATATTGTTACAGACTTAATTCCTTTTAGTCTGTCTAAAATTGTCTTTCATATAATCCTTGTTTTCCTATCCAAAGCTGCGTTGTCATTTCACTTGCACTGAAATACTCCTGTTGTCAAAGATAAAAACAACTGCAATATCAAATAATTTTTTTCTTCCTTCTGCTGAGTGTTTCTCTCCAGTGGAGAATGTGGAAAATATCTAAAAGATTTTTATGCAAGGTGAGTGGGGTTTTTTTTGTTGTGCTCTAGCATATCTGGAAGGGGAGACCAGGAGTAAGATACTCAATATGCTTGATTTGGTGCAAATTCTGTCTTGAACTAGGGGAATAATATTTCAAACACCTCATGAGAGCTGTTTAGCTTGACCTCTTGGGTGGTTGATATCATTCCTGTGGGGGAAGTTTGGATGGAAAAAAAAAAGAAGTTGCTTCATGGGTGTGTATTTTCACCCTTCTTCTACTCCTAAAATGGAAAATTTGGCCAGAAATAGATATTCACCCAAAAGAAATCCATTGGAACACAAGAAACCTCCTATAAAAATTTGCAGTAAATCTTTAACAGGTTTGTAGCAAACCTAGCTTTACCACTGTAACTAGAACTGTGCCTCAGTTTGTCTCCCTCTGAGCCTTATTCTGAACTTAGATTTCTGTTGGGTTTATTTCACTTGTCCCAGCAGCAATTCAGGGTGCACAGGATATTTGTTTTTCCAAGACTAGATGGCCCATGTTAAGGGAGGAGGAAGAAAAGAGAGTATGATTTCTAATCTGGGGCAGTATCTTCTCTGCCACCCTGGCCAGAGTGGTGGCCCCTATCAGGGGAACACCTCCCAAGGAGACAGCCTGCATTAGTGCTGGCTGCCAACCTGAAAAGAACCATGGTGCTGGCCAGCTTTGCCTCTGCTCCCCCTGTTCCTCCGGTCCCTGCCAATCAGGTTGTTAAGACCAGGAAAAGCCATTGGGTAGGTGACAAGAGCCAAAGAATTTGCTGAATGTGTTGGGCTTGATAGCAGCTGCCCCCTGCCAATTGCATTCCTCTGCTGCAGGACGGATGCACAGAATACATCCCAGACCTTCCTCCCAGAGGGAGATAAGCTCTGGAGCCCTCCACGGAGTGTGTCTTTTCCCCCACATGCTGTGAAGTTGGTTTTTCTGGCCCAGTGGCTATGGGCACCTGGTAGAATTTTTATTTTAAATTTTCCTTATTGAAGAATTTTTGATAAGCTTGCATTTAGGCTTGGTTACCGAGTAGGTATTAGAGACTTGTGGGGTTGTAATTACTGGGTCTGACTCCATCACTGAGGTATGGAACAGAAAACTGGGTTGTGGCAAAGGGAAAGGAGGGCATTTAGGCACACAATCCCACAAAAGGTGCAGTGCCGTTTCCCCCCTCCCCAGAAGGCTGTGTGGCAGTGGGCCATGGTAGGTGCAAGCCCAGGAGGGGAAAGATGATGCTAAAGAATGTGCCATTACTTATTTCCTCAGGTTTTCCCTCCTTGGCAGAGCTGCACGAGGACCACAGACTTGGCAGTCATAACGCAGAGCTGTCTTCCCCTGCAGCTCTCCAGGGACCTTCCCTGGCACTTTGCCCAGCTCTGGGCACCAGGTGCTGTGGTGGGGAGAAGAGCTCTTCCAAAGAAACCTTGAGTGTATTCTGCAGTCCTGTGGAGTGCAATGCAAAGGTCCCCAAGTGACCCTTTACCACACTGGGAGATGGGAATAATTCATCCTCCTCTTACCAGCCCTAATTAGTCAGGCACAGCATTGCACCTGCAGAAACATCATTGCTTCCAGGGTTGGAGTGAGAGCCCCTGCACTATGTGGAGTGTCCAAATAGGTAGACACCTCTGCTTTGTGCTGCAGAGGTTCTCTAACTTTGCACAAGGCTTGAGACCCAAAGTAAAGGCACAGCAAGATCCTGCCATCATAACAACAGTGTTTATAAGCTTCAGATTCTCAAGTTTCACAGAGATTTGGGGCATTTTTAATTTTTTTTTTTTTAAATATCCCAAATGTCTGCACGGAATAAGTTCCCAAATACAACAAGCTAGAAGAAACTTGAAAATCCTCTTCAGCTGCTGTTGTGCTTCCTTATGCAAAACCCTTTTAAGCCCAAATCCCAAAGGAGAAGTGGTATATAGAGTCTCATGGCGTACCTTGCATAGTCTGTGTATATGACTACCTCTGTCCCAAAAATAGTTTTTAAAATCATTGGACATCAGGAAATAAACAGTTCAGAGATGTTTAATCCTCATAGGTTTCATGGCAGTCAATATCTGGTTAGAAGATAGACAAGCTATTCATGCCCCAGCTGTGGAAAATGGATAAGTCAACCCATCATAAACATCAGTTTTCAAAAGTGCGCATATCGCTGGCTTTAAGAACCAATTCGGTCAACACTTTCTGTATATTAAACACCAAAAAATTTAACTGTAAGATGCAAAATTTTTGAAGTCAGTTCTCTTTTGTCCCAGTGTTTGCAGAACTACAACTTCCTAAGACACTGGCTCCCAGAAAACCCCATGCACTTTGATCCATCAGTAATACCAATGAATTTCCATCTCCTTTTTTGGCATCTGTGATGAATGAGGCTGTGGCCATGCATTGAAAAAGACAGGAAGGTCCCTTTTCCATTATGTTGCCTTTTCTTTTTCCTCCTGGTTGAAATGTAAGCCACGGATTAAGAGTGCTCTTCAGTCATAGTGCTTGTTTGCCTGAAATTCCTTCTGAAAATGATGCCTTTCATTCAATCTTGTTATTGAGTTTCTGCTGTGATATATAAAGTATTTTCCATCCTTCTGCTCAGGAAATGGGGAGAAATTAACAGTTTGTGGAAGCTGTTTATCATCAGTGCTGTTTTCTGTGGTTTGGGACAGGGGAAGGAGCCAACAACACCAAAGATTTCAGAGGTAATGCTATGGGGACACAGTACAAGCTCTCACTTTTCTTGACCTTTCTCACTTTCTTTCCCCATTTCTTCTGCATTTGCACTATCCAGCATGTCTAACCTCTTCCTCTTCCATCAATATTGCTTCTGACTCTTGCCCTGCTTTTGAAAGTCCTTTGGGGACCTCTATTTTGCCCCATGTATCTGTTGTGCTCTAATGTTACAGGGTGCTGTTGAATTGCTAACACTTCCATGCATTGCCACAGATGCAGGGACACCTAACATCTTTCTAAACAGGACCATACCCCCAACACACTGCTAACCAGGGGCAGTGAAGAGGCAGAAGAGGCACATGAGTTAGGTACTTTTAAATTTCATTTGCCAAGATTTTTATTTCCTCATTGAGTATCTAGCCCAAAAGTGTTTTTGAAGGAATTACACTGTTTTATGAACCTATCTTTTGTGGATATCTGTGGACCACGATGGTGGACATAAAGTGTTTTCTTGATTTATCACCCTTCTGCATCACACAAGTAGAAATGTCTGTGATTTTTTTATCATATATATCTTTTTATAGAGGTCCATGTGTTGATCACATGTTGAACATAATTTAGATGTTTGGATCTTTGCAGTCTGGAAAAAAAAAGGCCAGCATTTAGCTGGAAAAGTCAGGCACTTGGGAAGCAGGAATGGAAAGGCTCGTAGGGAGGGGAGAGGGGGTAACTGAGGCAAGGGGGAGCCCTTGGAGAGTGGTCCTCAAACCGCGACGTGTATTTGTCTTTGATGCTGGCAGAGCTGTACAGGCTCTACAGGAAGCTCTGCACTGCTGGAGGACTGCTTTCAGCTGAGACACTGGACCCAGGTCCTATTTTTCCTGGCTCTGGTGACTGTCCAGGAGGAAGTGAGAGATCCTATGACATTTTTTGGAAGAAAAGGACATGATCCCAATGCTGTGGATAAAGTTTCCTGTCTGGCAATAAAATATATTCAGCTCTGTGGATGGTATTAACAGGTGCCAACATCAGGCTCTACAGGCCGTTTGTTAAAGCTGCAATAGGCTTCAGCTGGTCTAAGTCAGGAGAGCTGCTTAGATGGTGTCACTGAAGGAATTTTTTCCTCCTCCTTTGCTTGGAAATTATTTCTTTCCTTTTTGGTTCTAACATAAGTTTGGCTAAGTATAAAAAATCAATTATATTATTCAAACCTGCTTTTTATGAGTCATGAGATGAATCTAGTTTGGTACAAAAAAAAAGGTTGTATGCAAGCAATTGAATGTACCCTGTCTAGTGACATACATTTCTGGAAAGGTAATGTAGAACACCTAAAGCTAAGAAATTTTCTGGTGCAAACAGAAAAAGTCTTCCAGACTGACAGAAATAAATACTTTGAGAATCCAGTTACCAATATCTATCCTTGAAAGAGGAATCAGGATAAAGGGGAGTGGAGGGGGGAGTGTCTGTGCAAGTTGATTTGTTGATTAGCATTTAAAGCATTTTGATATCTCAGGTGAAGGTCAGTCCATTGTTGTGTTTTTCCTTTTTGCAATTAGCTGTAGGCGATCTGTATGGAGCACAAAACATGAATAGCATCTCTTGAAATTAATACTGAGGTGGGTGGAAAGGAAGAACAAGAGAAACAAGCAGGGACTTATTTAACAGGCTGGTTGCTGAACGGTGGCAACGCGGCTTGACTCAAAGCATTACTGCTTTTAGCACATGATTTATTGCTAATGCCCCTTCCCATGACTGCCCTTCAGCCTTTGATGTCAGTCAGCTCTGAATTAATTACTTCATAATGCAAAGTGAAAGTGCAGCAGGTTTGGTTTATTCCCCGTTGCTTCCTGAAGTTGTTGTGTTAACTTGCCTCGTCAGTGTTTGCTCGCTCTCTTACCCTCCCGCAAAGCACCTTCTCATTTGTAAATCCAAAAAGCTGGCAGGGGTGTGTGCACCCGTTGTGCTGCCTTGTAATAAATGGAGCCTTTTAGCCAGGGCAAGAGAGACTGATGTAGGAATGCAGGAGATCGTATCTTGGGGGGGAAATCAATATTAAGATGTACAATTGCTCCCATGGTATTGAAAGAATTAGTTGATCTACATGCTAAATGACAGCCCCCTTGATAACAGGGATTATGTGTCCTGTCTTTTCAGGCTGTACTCCGTTGGGGCTGCTCTCCGGGTCCCTCAGGCAGAGATAATCTAATTAGTACAACAAAGACCAGGTCGATTTAAAAAAATAAAGGGCGGGAGAGGGGGGCGGGGGCAGAGGAGGGGATGTCAGCAAGAAGCAGTCTTTGGAAAAAGTTGCTGAGGAGGAGTGGAAAACCGGGAATACAAGTTAACTGTCAGTTTGGCTCCACAGACTCTGGAAATTTAGACCCACCGGACTATTACCAGAAAAAACCCGAATTAGCAAGTGCTTAAAGCCTTCAAAATCACTCATTTAATCATGCTGAGAAAACGAGGAGGTGTTGGGCTGAGCAGAAAGGTGGTGGCTTGGACCCAGAGCTGCTTATCCACTGCAGAGTCGTAAGACACCTGCTGCAAAAGCGGCTTGTGGAAAAATGCTTTACCACAGGAAAACCCAACAACCCAGGAACAAACAAAGAATCCTACCCTTTTCCCCTTCACTAAATTATGCTTATGCGTAGACCTGTTTTTTTTTGCTTTTTGGCTGAGGCTTGGGTGATGAATCTGCACTACCCATACTAAGCACGAGGTAAATCATTTTCCAGAGAACAAGGTGAGGTTTCAAGAGGCCTCTCTGAGTGGAGCACTGGTCTCCATTTGCCACAGTCACACCAAAGCAGATGCACACCACTGCCAACTGTGCATGGGTGAGTGCTTCCGAGACTCTGAGTTTCAGAATTGTTTTAAATGTAATGGTTAAGTGTCAGCAGTCCGCTCTAAACCCAGTACCCAGCCAGCTTAGTCGGTATAAGAGCTGGGCTTTCCCTCCTGGGTGCAACTGTGATATTGACTTTTGCAGGTGCTGTATCTGTTCTGTTAGTGCATCATAACAGCCCCTCAGCATAAAGATCCCCTGGCAGCTTTTGGTGAGACCCAGATGGATGGATATGGGAGTGGGTACATCCTCAGCTGGATGTAAACTGACCTGGGTTCAGCATAAGTGGTGATGGTGTAGAAGAGGATTACTCATGCCTGACACTGGGCTGGCACATGACATTTTTTTAGTGACTTTTTGACAACAGGTGTTAGTACCTGAAAATTTCAGTCTTGATTTTGCTTTTAGACAGACAGT
The DNA here is from genome assembly GCA_013397095.1 of Sterrhoptilus dennistouni. Classification (NCBI taxonomy): domain Eukaryota; kingdom Metazoa; phylum Chordata; class Aves; order Passeriformes; family Zosteropidae; genus Sterrhoptilus; species Sterrhoptilus dennistouni. The sequence continues at coordinate 1,092,787 of VWZU01012524.1, forward strand.
CTTTATCTCTCTATAGAGTTCATGCAAGACAGACACCATAGCCCTGGGCTTTTGCAGTTCATTCCCAACTTTGTTTTAAGGGTGGATCCTGGATATATCCTGTCTTTTATGACCATGTTCCTGAAGTTTAATTTAACTCCAATTCATTACCAACACACCTGAAGTGCTTTGGTGGTTGGATCTAGGATTTTAACGGAGTTCTCCCTCCAAGGCAAATATTGCAATAGCTCAGCCATGCAAATAGGTGCAGGCGTCTTCAGGCTGTATAATCTGATATACTTAGGGGACTGGATGGCTGAAGGAAGGCTCACTCACATCTGGAAGTTGCTTTTTTCCTGAGGATCATGAGCACAAGGAGTTCAGGCATTCTTGCACAGCTCCCCACTGACCCTTGAGTTCATGTCATCAGACCCAATCTTGTTGTCTTGGCAAATATTCACACAAATAAGAGAACTCTAACAATGGGATCTTTCTTTTCTTAGCTTCCCTCTCCCTCTCCTCTTGTCCCTTGCTGCCTCCCTCTCCTACACTGAAGATAGAAAATTTGGAGGCAGCAAGGATGAGATCACTGCTTTGCAAGGAGTGACAAGAAAACTGGCTGCATGATTTGGGGCTCTGCATAGCATTTTCCCAGGAGCAGATCTGATATTATTTCCCTATCCACAACTGCACGGAGACATCAGCACTTTGGAGACAGTGCTTGCCAGCTGCTTGGGGTTAGACTGTAGATAAGGCCTAGAGATGAGGAGCCATCAAAACATGAATGTCTAGCACAGAGTTTGCATTCCTGGCTTTGCTGTATTTACTTACGTAAATCACCCAAGCTTATAAACCGTAGTTAGCAAGGCATAGAGTCATTATCCATTCCAGGGAAAGAAGCAGCGTGAGTCATGTGGGGGATGCTGTGTGGGTCCACACTTCACTTTACTTGAGCTGTGAATATAGATACATGAATTTATAAACAGCTTTTAGATTGCACAATTCTTTAGTAAAAAGTTACACTGAGACACGGGAACTGAGGGTCTCCAGATTCCTGTGGATTCCTGCATCACTGATGCTTCGAAGCCTAACTTCAGGTGACTCCCTGCATACATTTGCTAGATGTTCCCTTTTCCAATACAATACTTTTGTGTTCACCTGGACCATCGGGAAAAAACCCACATCACCACACCTGAGCTCTTGACAGCTGGCAGGCTGGCCTATCTATGGGCTCATGGATGGCAGGGCAGCCCCAAAACAGCCAGGTGTCTCTTGGATTCATGTTATAGCTCATCCTTCAGCAGAGGTGCTGAGTATATGCTCCCCCTTGTTCCTCCAGGCACAGTTTTCACCAGAACTGCAGGAATTTCCTGGACTGACCGTCTGGACTCAGACATGTTTTTGCAAGTGTGTGCTCTTTATTTTCACAGAAATAGAATAAAAAACAAACCAGAAGAAGGAAATTCAATAAAAATTACATTTGGTAGACCCAGAAAAAAACAGGTTTTTTTAAAGAAAGACTGCCATTTAAAAGCCCAGATGTAGACATTCCTTACTATCCCACTCCCACTGAAAGTTAAAATTGAAATCACCAAGGACTCATTTCCTTATATGCATGTGGTTTGTTTTCCTTTATTAAAATCAATGATAAGAAATCTGTCAGGGATTTTCTCAAGCATCTTGTACAATAATCTACATTAACTTTTTCGCAATATATTTTCTAGTATTCTGTTAACATTTTGGCTTCTAAGGCATTGGAAGGTCTTGGGACCACTTTTTGCTTGATATTTTGCCTGTCATGCACACCACATGTCTAGCTGGAAATTCAATGTACTATTGCTACATAACAAGAACTCATGCCTTGGTATGGGATGCTATGGTATTCATATCTCTTGGAGAGGCACCTTCTTTTGCATAATCATTAGAGAAAAATGTGGGCTGCTACATATTCTAGTAAGCACCTGTATCAGCTGACGGCAAAACATCTCACTTCACCCATTTCTCTTTCTATAAAACCTTGCACTTTGATGTGTGATGCTTTCTTCTGAAGGATTCTGTATCAACATACTGTACAACTGCTCCTTTGCATGTTCCAAGTTTAATTCCTTGCTCTGGCAGACAGTATAACTCTTGATACATACTGCAGTAAATTACCATGTTATTTAACAATTACTTACAATTCATTCCCTGATCATTTGGTGCCTTGGGATATTGTGCCTAATTGCAGGTTTAACAAAAACATATTGTGGTCATTATGTCAATATGCTATGAGAGTATAAAGAGCAAAATAGAGCAAATCAGATAAAGCTGAGCGAGACTTAGCTGTCTGTATGGGAATGTTAGGAACAGTGTCTCTCACCCTTGAAGGCCACAAAGATAATTTCATGACTACTAAGTAGTAGTTGCTTTAAAAAACAAATCTATTAGGCAGCGTCTCCACTCTCAGGGGAAATGTCTATCAGCAAAACTGATTAGAGATAAGGGTAAACAGATGTCAAAACAGAAGACCACCAAAGAACTGAGGTCCTAGAGGGAACGGAGTGAGATCCAGAAAGTATTAAATGTAGGGTAGATTTCTGTGCCATGAGTGGGGGGCAACCCTGCCCTTCTTTCAGCTCCAGGGAGAGTTCTGTTGAAAACAAAACTGCATTCTGTATCTTATATGGGAGAACTCTTTTTTTACAATAATTTTTCTGGGTGAATTTTTATGTGTGCACATGGTTTGTTGTGGGTTTTTGTTGTTTTGTTTTGGTTTTTTTTCTTCCCACAAATTGCTTTTTTAATCTTAGGAGTGAATGAAAATTAGAAATGTTAGGGAGAGCAAAGAACTGTGAGAGGATGTGCTGCAGAATTTCTTACTTTTTCTGTAACCATGGAAGAGCCAAATTTAAACTATTTCTTTCTGTAGAAAGTATTTCTCCAAAATACTCAGTTTTGCCACAGTTTTCTCCTGAATTAACTCTCCAGTTATGGGATGATACAAGGGTTAAAAAAAGCCAGTAAAAAAAGTTTTATTGAAACTTCCAATATGGGAATAGATATGTGAATTTCAGTTGTTACTGATAGATAGAGGTAAGAAAATGTAGGCTTTTAGGAGAGAATTCAAGGGAATAGATAATTTTATAGGTCAAAAATAATTTTATGTGTCAATTTTTTTCTGTGGATTGACATGAAATTATTAATAGTGTGTCACACCCACCTTGCTTTGTTCTTAATTTCATACATGTAACTTTGTGCTGGCCCCTCTTCCCTTGTCCTTCCCTGCCAGCCAGAGAGGACACAAAGCACTGTTCTGACAATCCTTTTTTAGAGACATGCCCACATGTATTGAGTGGGGCTTCAGGCCACCTTTGCTAGCTGATGAAACAGCTGCTTCTGCATCACCATGCAAGACCTGTGGGAGAGTTTTTCATAGAATCACAGAATGGTTTGGGTTGGAAGGGACCTTGCAGATCACTTTGATCCAACCCCCTCTGCCATAGGCAGAGACATCTTCCACTAGACCAGATTGCTCAAAGCCCAATCCAACCACTCAGCCACTCAGCTTTGCTTCTTTATCAAAAAGATGAGATTTTTATGTCACTCTTCTCATTTCTAAAGCACTCAGGAGTGCTCCTCTCAGCCAAGCTCTCAGCAGGACAGGCCCCCAGCCAAAAGCTGGCATTGCTTAGGACTGGGTCCAGCCTTATTTGTGCATATTTCAACCTACTGAACTTTTTATTTTCCTATTATTAGACCAGCTCATTTTCTGCTTGGATCTCCCAGCTATCTGTGGGGTATTGTACCTGACATCTCCAAGGCCTCCTGGATGGGCCAGGCAGGCAGTGCCAGGGCTGGAGGAGAGCCTGCCACATGCCAGGCTGCCCTTGGTGCAGACACTGAACAGACTGCATGCTCTTGCTGAGATGGGACAGATGCTGTGCACATACGGGGTCTGCTGGGAGGCAAGCACAGAAGAAGGATACATGCAGGGAAAACTGGAAGCAGGGGAGCCCTAGATGAAAAAGATGCTACATGATAAGTTTGTTGTGGGACTGATACTTCAGGGAGATCTGTCACCATACCATTTGTAAATAACTTGTAGCTGCATTGTTGTTCCCAGGCAGAAGGAGTTTTGCGCAGTTGGCCTCCATGCCTGGGTCCCTCCACTCCTCTTTGTGCCCAGAACTGAAGCAGGACTTTGTCATCTGAACTGTGGGATGCTGGAGGAACTGAAATTTGTTTGGTTGTCCTGCTCCCCTCCCACATGAACCTCTGCTTGCTTTCCAACACCACTGCCTGCAGAGGGTATGTTGTCCTTACCTGCCTGGCCTGGGACATGTCTGCCATCCTGTTCATTCTGAAGAACACCAGGAAGATGAGCAAGAGACAGGCAAGTCCTCACCACCAGAGGTAACCATATATATGCAGCCTTTCCATTTTAGCTTTGCCATGAAAGGAACTGGGAAAAACTAGGCAAATCCCAAGCAGTGTACTTTGTGTAGCTTCTGTGCACTTTGCACAGCAGCCTCAAACCTTCCAGAAGGAATATCTGCCTTGTTTTGCTAAAAGAAGGATTAAATCAAACCAGGATATTATTTATCTTGAAGCACATTTTGCCTCTTCTGCCAGTTCTTGCAAAAAGTCAGTGTGAGTTACAGTGGCTGCCCTTCCCAGATCCGTCTGTACCTCACTTCTGCAGCAGCTCTGCCTCTACAGCACTTGTTTGGTGCTCTGAGGTGTCTCAGGTCTTTTTTGAACTGCTAACCTGGGTTTGTTCAGCTTCTTGTTGTCTAAGAGCTGGACCTGGGTTTCAACATGCTTCTACCAGCCAGATTTCTCCAGCCTTCCAATATCCACGTTTCCAGAGCCATGCTGCCACAACGGAAGGTGTAGCTTGTCTCCACAACAGCTTCTAAGAAACTGGTTTTCAGAACACAAGTTATCTCTATCCCTCTGTGTCTGAAGCAAAGGCAGGGAGAAACTGTCCCATTCCCAAGGCACAACCTTGATCCTTGGGTATTTTCTGGCCCTTTTGAGGAAAAATGACAACAAAAATAGTAGGGGAAAAAAATGTGCAAGCTATAAACGTTTTTTTTCATTTGTTGATGTTTTTCTACACAAAAATTCAGAGTTTCACCCCTTCTGCTGCTAGTACTAAAAGAGAAACTGATGAAAGCCACAGTAGATTTGCTTCATTGGATATCATAATATATCATTCAAAAGGTGAGCTGCAAACAGTGGTTGTAATCTTATAACATTAACCTCTGCCACTCCTCCCCCCATAATCCCAGCCACTTTGGAAAAAATCTATCTTCTTGTCAAATACGTGATTTTTTTATTGATGTGATATATCCAGCAGTGAAATAGATTTCCCTTTTTACAAGGTATGACAATTTTTGCTATGAAATATTTCCATTACAAGAGGGTTTGATTGATTTTGGAAGTGTCCTAGATAATAACAGGCCAGTCAAGAATAAATTTGCCTGAACGTTTATGTAGAGTGCTGTTTCTAAGCGGGCTAATGCTGCTCTTAATAAGATTGTGTTATGTTTCGAAAAGTTGCTTCTTGTGAAACAACTGCAATATTATATCATTTTTATATTCCTCAATTTGGCAAATACTCATGTTTTTTCACTTTTTCCTTCTGGGAGGAACTGTCCATATGACCTGAAAAACTTTGGTCTTTCTCAATGACTCAAGTTGAAAGCAGACAGTAGTGGCCTGTGCCAAATATTGATCTGATCCTGGAAAAGGCTGGCCAGCTGTGGGCTGCTCCGAGTGGAAGCTGTACAAGGTTCAAACTGCCCTTTGATCAGGCTTCATCACTTCCTGTCTTATTTGAGAGTCAAAAATCAGAGGTCTGCCTTCTGTGGGGAAAGCTGAACTGTGCTGCTCTACTTCTCTTTTGTGTGCTTTGTCCTGAACTCTTCCCTGTACACCTGCTCCTTCAGAAGTTGCCGGATAACAAATACATTGCTTATTCCAACTTTTTTGTACCAGTGGAGAAAAATGCATTACTGAAGTGAGTTTCTCTGACAGATGCTGTACAGGGTGCTTCATCCACATGTATGACCTCTGTGTTGAGTTTTGAGGTATCCTTTCTTTTGAGCAATGCCCACTCAGGTGGAGAGCAGACTCCGTTGAGTGGGATTGCTGGACAAGCCACCACAAAGATATGGCCTCAAAGATTCCGTGGAGAGTGCTGCTCACTTGTAAATATGAGATGGTTTCCTTCTGTCTAGTGCTAGCTCTAGAGAGCCAGGCATCTCTCTCCCACCTTTCTCCCTCTGGTTTTGCCCAGAATGAAAGATTATGGCTTCTCCATCACCCGTGCTGCTGCCATAGTATTTTCAACTTGTCTCTAGAGGCAAGTCACATGCAGGGCTGTTTCAGATCTTCTGGTCCAAGAAGAATTTCTTGAGACACCCTATGATGACACTCACATCAGTTTTCCCGTTTTGCCCAGGGAGACAGACCCACTGTGAGCAGGATTGATGCCTGGTCCCCAAGCCAAACTCCCCTCTCCTGCCTGCTTGAGCCTGCTCAACAAGACCTTGGAGACCCCAAACCAACCACCTCGTGGTGGCACTGGGACTCATCACCTCCTCTGTGTTTTGGATGAACAGCTCTGTGGGTGTGGTCGTGTGGGCGCAGCTGTGATGGCTCTGCCGCAGGCTCCTTGCTGCCATCCATCCATGCCGTGACCACAGGCTGGGACCAGCACCAGTACGGAATCACTGTTCTTAATTACAGCTATTTTAGTGGAGACTACATCTTCCATGGGAGAAATTATCAGGATTTGAGAAATGCCAGACAGAATCAACTGGAAAAGCATGAATCCTTTTGTTGGCATTCCCACACCATGATTTTAATGCTTAAGAAGTTTTTTTCCCTCACTCACAGAAAAAGACAGTTGATGCAAAAAAGGCAGAGATTTAGCCCAAAATGGTCCGTTCTGGATTTGCATAGTTCTGTTATTTTTAAGAGAAGCTGGCTTGCCTCCAAACTCATACACCAGAGGCTGAATGAGTTAAATTTAAATACCAAAGTATTTCAAATCGGTATTTTACATTAACAGCAATCTCATTTATTTTAGGTTAGTGTTTTCACGTAGTTTTTCAAAGTTAAGCTAAACCCACTGTGTAAGACTGAGTGTTTCATTAATTTTTATAAGAGTTATAAGAAGCATATGTTTTAAAGCTTCCTTTTGTAACACAGCAAAGTATACCGTAGACATATTTATTTACATAATGGCTGCATTAGAAGAAATTTTCATATGGAAAAATGCAGCAGTACCAAGTAATGGTTACCACAAAGTTTAAAAAAAAAATGATATGGGGTGTCAAGAAGCAGAAATAATTAAAAAATGAAATTACAGGATGTGATTTTTTTTTAAAGTACCCAAAGTGATCACATTTCCACTCCTATCACGAAGCCAATGGAAGCACAGGATTCTACAGGAAACTTCCATGAGGAATTGCAAAAAAAATGTTCTGTAAAAGAACTGAAATATTTCACCTAGAAAACCAGATCTTCATCTTAAAAAGGTGAGAAATGTTGGTTTTAACTTTATTAATCTGGTCAATTTACTGTTCTTTTGTGTTCACTTCTGGTTCAGGTTGCATTTTTTAAAATGTAGTATGCACTGTATATATAACATTCGTAAATCAAATGCTTTACTATGGTACAGCAATAAATGAAAAGCACAAAAATGTAAATGTCTTTACAATAGTGAAACAAGAATTGACACAAAATAATCAAACGTCTTCTGATGAGAAAACTTGAGATAAATCTCAGGTGGTAGCAAAAATATTCATTTTCCTGTAAGAAAAAACCCTGCCAGCAGCTTATCAACTCAGAGTTACCGCAAAAATTATTGAAAAGTGTTACAGCCAATAAACTACATCACCACATCATCTTACTAGAATCAAGTCAGCAGCTACTGTAACCTCCTTTTGTTTAAGGAAAAGTTTTTGCAAGGAGCCTCAAAATGTAATTTGTTTTTATAGGCTTTCAGGGCTTAATAACTGTAGGCCTGACCTTAACAGGAATTTGAATTACCAGCTAAAATAATTTATAGAAGGTGCACTAAAGAGGTTTTATATATATATATAAGACATATTTTTTTTCCTCTGCCTTGACTGAAGAGCTGTTATTTTTGTAGACATGTGTACTTACATTCTGTGGGTAGTTTCATAATCTAAGTTTTCCAGCAAGAGGGTAGGTTTGTACATCAGGTACATATTTTGAGGAAAGCACAAGTGTTTCACTTTTTTCTCTGAATACTGGAAGAATATCACTAAGATTTTGCTTCCAAAAAGCCTCTAGGGTTAAAACTATTGTGTCCAAGACCAATTGGTCCTAGTACAGAACCTGACCTGTTGTAAGACGTTAAGCTGGAGCTAAACCCCAGATAATCTAGTGAGTAAATGAGGAAAGCAGCAAAATCAACATTTCCCCATTGTTCCAGGGATTTGTTTCGACGTTGAGTAACAGATCTTTTGACTTCTCTCTGCAGAAAGTTGTGTAATGTCCTGCTCAGTGAAGGCATGCATTCCTGGAAGAGTAGAGGTCCTGAGAATGTCAAAAGCTCTTGAAAACAGGTCCAGTTTCCACTTTGCCAGACACTATGGCAAAGACTGCTCCGAGAGCTAATTTTGGATAATGAGCAATCAGCAGGGGCAGAACATCCTGTAAGTATCTACAGCTGAACACTCTTAAACAAGATTGGGATCACCCAGAGCTTTTCTCCTGGGTGTTAATATGGTGATTAAAGTTTACAAGAGGCCCATGGTTTTATTTTGGTCTTGTCACATCCAATGGCATCTAGGCAGGAAATCTGCTTTAATGCATCAATGTTTTTGGTCACCTATGTGCAGAAAATATTATTTGGATAAATATACTTTTATTGGAATGTCTGCTTTAGTGTGCCAGAGTGTCTTGAAGTACAAATCTTGTGTTGTATGTAAAATAGATACACTCACAGATGTTTGTAGCATGCAAAAGTGTGTTCTGTCACTGTGAGAAATACCTCCTCCTAGCTGGCAATGTCTGCTGATAGCACCATGTACTAGCAGGTCCTGTCATCTATTAATACGTACACTTTTCTCCACATAAGTCAACATGAGACCTTCTACTTGCATATTTTTGTGTAAATTTCTTTGTCAGTGTCAGTGTCAGCGTACAGAGACAAACTGCCAACAGTTGGAAGGCGACCTACTCAGTAAAATATGTAGGGTTGTTTCTTCCACTTTCTGTTTCTATTCTTTCTCACCTTTGTATTTAAAAGACTGTCTTGAACAGATAGGACCCTAAGTGAGTCTTATCAAGGTCAGAGCTTGCTGCACTGGCACAGATTTGAATATGAAACTTTCCAAAGATCTGATTTCCAGACATCTTTGGAAGCCATATTTACCACCAATAGCTTGCCTGTAATTGTGCTCAAATTTCTGCTTGCTTTGTCTCATTTCTATTTTTAGAAGATTCATCCAATTTAGTTAAATCAGAAGTTGATTTAATTTAATTTAATCTACATTTAAATGGGATCTGTGAACAATTTTCTTTGTTTTGTTTTGGGTTATGGCTTTTGACTATTGAGTACAAAGCTGAGAACAACTGAAGTTTCTTGAGGATGGATTTGTATATTTTCATTTTTCTCTCTTAAAAATGCTTCAAACTTAATTTTGAAGAAAGTAGTAATTTATTTTTTTCCTTTTTTCCTTTTCTTCTTCAATAAGAAGAAAATGAAGTCTTATGGCAATGGTATTTTTTATCTCAGAGTGGTTAGAATGGTCACTGTCACCAGAAGGAATGCGGGCAGCCAGACCAGTTGCCCCAGCTGCAGGTCAAGGACATGCTTAGGGAACATTTTCTCTGATTTGGGTCCCTTGATCATGTTCCACTGTGTACAAAGCACCTGGATGTTTTGGGAACTGGTACTCACCTACATATGGAATACTTTGCCAGAGGTGTTTGTTTTGTACCTCTCTCATATGCACTATAACTCTTTCATACCAAGTGGAGAGCAACTGTAGAAACTACTGAAATACAATCTCCTACATCGACCCACAGTTTGGTGGTTTGAATTTAAACCTTTGAATGTGCTCAAGTAACTCTATGGGTGGCGATGGGGACTTTCTGTGAGTCGTCTCTTGGACCTGAGGGGATAAATTCCTTGCCCATGTTGCCTGGCTGTAGGGGGTTGGGGGACAGCTAGCTCTGACTCATTTGTTCACCTGTAGGTGTGTATGTGCTGTTTGATATGTTCCCAGGGCACCACATCTGGGTTTAATTTGATGGTCGCTTGGCCTGGATCTCCTTTCATATAATACTTGCCAGCCTTTTGCCAGTGTCCCAGGTGTCATGGGATATGTTGCCTATACCAACAGACATTGGGTAGGGCAATTGAATTGGGCCACATCTGTCTCCTGAGTTTTGAAGAAAACTATTTTTAAACACTGATGATTAGGGCTTGATTGCCTCTTTTTATTTTTTATCCTACTTTATCTTGAGCAATGCAGCAAAAAAATAGTTGTCCAAGTTATTTTCACTAGCATGTATGCATGCATAATGTATACAAAAGGGTGACACTACATCTTTGTGGGAAGTTTTGTGTGGGCAGAATTGCAAATAAGTAAGAAAACAGCAAATTGGAAAGTATTTGTTATGCCGTTTGTCCCAATTTGATTAAGAGTTGTAAATATGTAAATGTTTCTATATTAACTGCTGAAATCTTTTGTGCAAACATAGATGGGTGTGGGGAAGAAAAAACACAATCAAGAGACTCATCTTGGTAAACAGTTTCAACAGATGTTCTAGAAGAACTGCTGAGGCAGGATTCACACTCAGATCTGTGCTAAATCACCAGGATGTGATGTGAATGTGTTAACCTGGGTGAGTGATACACTTGGATGTGCAGTTAAGATCAGAGAGAACAGAAACCAAAGGAGAAGAAGGTTATTTGTTTATCACAGAAAAAGAAGCAAACATTTATGGAATGTCAGCTCAAATGCTGGACTAGCTTGATGACATGGTAGTAGAACTTCTGGGCAGAGATGGAGTTCCTCCAATTTTGTGCCTGCAGTGACAACCCACATCTTGGTTGTCAGGTGATATCAGTTTTAAAGTCTATGTCCACTTTAAAAATATTGCAGAGTGAATTTTTATTTGTGTTTGTTCTTTTCCTGCTCTACACTGAAGATGAAATCATCATGAGAGTCTGGTTTCCAGAATGGAGTTACTTTTGATATATACTTGTGGTATCCATAAACAGGATGTTGTCCACTGTGCTTGGTGTGGAGAAGATGAACTCTCCCTGTGGTACCTCTCTACACTTTCTGTAGTGATGAGTCAGCTTTTGAGGGTTGACTCATATACACCTAGCAGGAAGGAATGAAGAATAGAGAGACAGGCTCTTTTCAGTGGTACCCAGTGGCAGGACCAGAGGCAATGGGCATCCATTGAAACAGAGGAGGCTCTGTCTGAACATCAGGAAACACTTTTTCACAGTGAGGGTGACGAAGCACTGGCATGAGGTGCCCAGGGAGGTGGTAGAGTCTCCATCCTTGGAGATATTCAAAATGCAGCCAGATACAATCCTGAACAGCTTACTCTAGGTGACTCTGCTTCAGCTGCACAGGCAGACCTGAGTGATTCTGATTTTGAAAGAGCACTATTATCACAGATTCTGGATATATTTGTCTCAAAAGTTCGGAAATATCCAGAAATCTCCAGCAGTTCTTGAGAAAGAAGGTTCATTTCACCTTCTAAACCTGAGAGTGTTTTAATAACATAAAAAGCTTTGCTGTGAAGCACTTATTTAGCCCTTTGCTATGAACACACTTGTGGTCTGCAACTCTGAACCATGAAGAATGGTCATATGTTTCTGGGTCCTTGTACAATAGCCACAAACACCGATAGTTATTAATGGTCTAGAATGGCATATAGTAAAAACATGAAAAGTGAACCCAGAGGGAAGTCAACCATTAACTTCAGAAGCAGAAAAGCTTTTGAAGTTGGAAATTTGCTAGCTGTGGAAGCTTCATCAACTCCTTATTATTTACAGTTTGGTCTCCAAATGTGATGCTGGTAAAAGGACAGAACAGCTGGAAAGGGAGTGATTTTCTTGCCAGGTCCATGGACCTCTGATTATAAACACATGACCACATGACATCCAAAAGTGACAGGGTTAGTAAGCCTGTTATGCTGAGGGTATATCACCCGCTGTACACTTCTGTGGGATGAAAACACTTGCAAATACCTAGCACTACCGCAAAATTTTAAAAAGCCAGGTTTTGCAGCTTATTTTGCACAGAAGGAAATAGCACATCACATTCTTCCTCAGTTTCCTAAATTTTTCTAACAGTGCAAATTGAAATAGATGGTGCACGGGAGTCTGTGTGCATATGCACACAGCGTGTGTGTAGACAAATATGGATATATATGCACACACCTGCACATATTTCTGTGGAACCAGTACATGCAGAAGTCATGCTCTCTAAACAGTGTACAGGGCTTGGCCCAAACTATCCTGCCTGTGTGAAAGAAATAGTTTAGAATATATCAAAGAAATAAAGAAAAAAGATAAGCTGCCCCTTAAGTGAAATCCCAGCAACTGTGGCAGGATTCATGCTCCTCATTGCTAGGTAAGCTGCATTGCTTTTCAGAATGTTCAGTTATTATTCATTACCTAGCCATTTTTAAAAAAATATATAAAATCAAACATCATGTGATTTAGACTACATTGTTTTCCTGCATATCTTTCAAAAACAAGCAAATAGTTACAACAAAACAATAATTTACTGTGTGACACAGTAAGAAATACTGTGTTAGTGGTTTGTGTTGCATCAAGGTGTGCAGCGAGGTACACAGTGTCTGCTGTCCAGCTCCCACACTCCCATACCAGCAAAAACCACACAGAAGTGTGTGGTTATAAAGACTGCACTGCAATATTTTTGTAACTGCTCTGCTGGATAGAATGATATGTATTTTTCTGTAATTTTATACATCTCAAAGAATAACAGCCACTACAGATTTGCACACACTCCATTAATTATAAATTTTGGATTTTAAAGGCAGATTTTTAAGGCTTGATTTTCACTCCAAATATTTTGCCATTCAGGTACACTTCTTTGAAACATCATTATGTCATTTTCACTTTTATGTTACAGATTGATATTTATAAGTTCAGCTGTACTGGAGTTAAAGTTGGTGTTGAATTATAGCCTAAAACTAAATTGGAATCACCCATGCCCAAAGTTATCTCCGAAGACATAACACAGTCAGTTAATAAAGGTATTTTAATGAATTTGGGCTTAATTAAACGGTAATTTTAACAGCAGCATGAAGTTCCTTTCTAGGTGCTGTTTGGTCAAAGAACAAATGGCATTGGAGAAATTGCCTCTTTAGAGCGTAAATGAATGTACCAAAATCACAGGCCAATGGGAAAGAAAAAGGCCGTGGAGGGTCTGTGAAATCAGATATGGAAAATCCTACTTTTCTCTCCCCTCATTGTTAGTCACTGCTCTCCATCTTTTTACCTTCCCTGCACATTTAGCAAGTGCCAGATCAACATTAGCTGAAGGATTTTTCCACTTACATCTATTCTAGCTGACAGGGATGATGACAGCCCCGTTATCTGTTGCTGCAGCTCCAAGGAGCCTCAGTCAGGGATTCTGTGGGGCTTGGGTTGAGACAAAATGTAGAGACAGTCTCTTGGTCTGCCTCAGAGCAGCTGCAGCCTAAATACGTGTCACGTATCTCACTCCCCAAGCAGCTGCAGAAAATGGATCACGCCCGTGCTTGCACACCAAGCACCCAGCAACAGCAGTGCCCTTGGCAGTGGGGAGCAATGGAGCACCTGCCCCAACAGACATTGATTTCTCAGCCCTAAAGCAGCACTCATGGTAGTCTGCTGCTGGTATTACCTTTCAGCTAATATTTGAGTTGAACTACCAAATAAGTTAGTAGGCTGATTTTAGCATCAGATGTACCTGAGAAGAATCAAGGTAAACTTACCCATCTCATTTGTTATAGCTAATCCTAGATGCATGTTGCTAATGGATACCTGTATTTCCTTACTAGTATCCATATTGATATTTCAACGAAAATAACCATCATCACAAGCTCTGCTGTTTATTTGAGGGGTTTTTTGAGTTCTGGTGGTGCTTTCTGAGTTGTTCCCATTTTTGAGTTTGTGGTTTATATTGCCACATCCTCAAAAAATGTATCCAGTAAGCAAAGCACCCTCCCCCTGGAAGCCATTTATTTTCCTTCCATATGCACATCCCCACACTTACTTACATTTAATGTAAATAGAGTAGGTCGGGAGATAGACATTAGGGAGAATGTTGTGCTTTAAAGTCATTGGAAACAGAAAAGTTATGCTCCCTCTCTTTAGTAATAACAAAACAGTGCTTATAACTCTTATCGAGCAGTCTGCGCAACGTCTACATCCTTTCACTAATTTCAACAAACCGTCTCAAGGAGTGGGAAGATTAGCTGGGGGGTTGTTTATTCTTGGTGGAGTTATGGATATGTTCTTCATGAGTGAAAGAGAGGAGGAAAATAAAATCTTGTTTGTAGCGATCTGATCTGGCTTGAGTTCTTGCAGTGGGAGAGAATAATGCCAATGGATTTAGGATGCAAGCAGATGCAGTACTCTTCCTGGTGGTGCATTCATATTTGGGGGCTTCACAGCCCTTCTTTTTCTGCAGCCAGAGAAATGGCAGGCTGAGGAGTGTTATGGCAACTGAAAAACCACTTCTTAAACATTGCACAAAATCCCACAGTGTCCTGTATTAAGTGTGTGACAATTAGTCCCTGTAGTTAACACATGGATATTAACTACGCAATCAGCATTAACAGAAGAAAACCTCTTTTATTACTCTTTTTAGGCTCAAAAATTTACAATTTCCTGTCTTTCATGAATACTGACTTAGACTTCAGAGCCTAGATGCTCTTTTCACCATGGGAGGAATAAAGGGTATTGTATGTAAGCATCAGGAGTTAGTAGTTGATCTATCTTTTGTTTGATATCTGAATTGAGAAACCAAAACAAAAAAAAAATCAGGATTATCTTCAACTTAAAGTAGGTGGAGATAATGTTCTTTGTGGGTTCTAATTTTCTCTGTGTCTCTCTCTGCTTTTATGTGTGTGTGGGCATGTGCACACATGCACAAATACAGGTTCCTTGGGTGATCTCTGATGATTTTGGGGAACATTCTTTTGTTAAAGAAAGAGAGACTTTGAAACAAATTTGCATTTTGAATTGAAACAATTGAAAAAAAAATCTCCTTGAATTATTTTTGTAAAATATATATTCAGAAAACATTTCAGATATTTGGATCCATTTCTTTTTCTGATCTTATTTGCTAAGTTCCACAGGGTTTTATAGAGAAGTTTGGTCAAAGTATGATTGCAAGTTTCAGTAACTCCATTCATGTGAAAAATTTGCTAAGACCCACCAGCTGTCTTTTCCATGACAGATCCATAGACTAGGTAGTGAAGGACAACTGAATTCAGCTTTCAGGTCACAGGGGAGATCACACGACAAAAGACATTATAGACTATATATTGAGAGGGCAATGTTGGGAGGCAATCTCAAATTAGAAGCTACAAACAAAAATAAACAGAAAATGGCTCTTTTGCTGCTAAACATGCTTACATATACTTTCCCCTATGCACAACTTAGTTTTCCAGTTCTGCATTAGGTGCACTACAGAGTAAATAAAATTCAGTGCAAATTTAGCTACAGCCCTGCCAACTGAGTTATGCCAGTTTTTTGCCAGTGAGCCTGACCCCATGGAAACTCCACCTTTGTATGTGCACTTGTATGAGTGAGAGTAACTTTGGTATTTATGTCTGGAAGTTGCAGCAGAAACCTTTGCCTTTTTTTTTTTCCCTCTCTGGGTTTTGCCAGCAAACAGCAGTAGGCTAGAGGCCACTGAGATAGGCTCCATATGGAATCCCATGGCCAGCAGCTCTCACCAGGAACGAGGTCCCGGGTCAGGAGCTTTAGAAAGGTTAGGAGTTATTTTAATTATTTTTTTTGTTGTACTGCTGAGGGAGTTTGTCTCAGCCGTGTTTATCTGGTGTGGAAGAGGAAGCTCACAGGCAGCATGATGCATGGGCGGCGAGTGCCGGCATGAGGTCATGGCGAAAGGGAACAGAGCCCGGCTGTGTCACACGAGCTGGGGAGGGAGCTGCTGTGGCGCGGGACGGCCACTTTATCAATTAGGTAATGTCTGGGGGAGATTGGGGGAAATTTCATTACATTGTGTTGGGCCGTGCCGCTGATGTGTTACCAAACATCTGCAAGGGACCCTGCAGTTTCTTGGGCAGCATGGGCTCACATTGAATTCTGCTGCCATGGACTGAGCAGAGGAAAGGGGCAGGGAAGGGGAAAAATGATAACTTACCTCCAAAACAAATTCCAGGAGGGCTTTGCCCTTGATGAACTTCCCATCGAGGCATGGCGGAGATGGCGGGATGAAGCGCTCATATGTGCTCAGCTATCCCAGGCTGTTGCGCACAGCCTTGTTGAGCAGGTATCTTTGGAAAGCCCACCAAGAGCTTTTGTAAAGTCTTGGGGATTTTTTCCCCCCACTTTTACCTTTTGAGAAAGACCAAAAAGCCAAGAGGTGTGCTAGAAACAAGATGGAAACGTGGTGCCAGCCTTTGCTCTTAAAATGCAAAGTTAATGATTTGGAAGAAAACTTACTGCTAAGGGCCAGCTCAACATTCTGATATCTCAGATATCTCATAAATAAATGACCTAGTTCTCCCAGTACTCCCATCAGGAAGGCCTGTAAGCAGTCCTCCACTCACTAACAAGACAACGTGCATTTTGCAGGGATGGGGCAGTCATCATGAGCTGCCCCACTGACAGAAAGTGTCAGGTGCCCACTCACTGAAGAGTGTGCCCTGTAAATATTTCTAGCTTTGAAATCGCAGCTGATTTTCTAACCCAACCTCAGGGGAAACAGCAGAGGAGCAGAGCTTACCCCCATGGTTCTTGGGGGTAAGCTCCCTGCTGCATGCATTGACTCCCAGCAGTGTTAAACAATGCTTCACGAACACTGCAAAGCAATGTGCCTCCACCAAAGAAGCAAGAAAATTGCTTAAGCTGCACATTTTGTTTCTGCCAGCACAAGGAGGACATGTTTTCTCTCCTCTTGAGTGCCAGTGGGCGCCCAGGCAGGGCAGCACATGGGGACTATAAAGGGGCTGGTCCAGCATAAATCAGGATTAGTGCTGTGGCATCTGGGGAGCTGCGCCAGCAGGGAGCTGACGCGAGAGGGAAATCAGGCCCCGTGGAGCAGGCTCCCCGAGTGACATGTTTATTCCTGCCAAGCTCCCATCTTTTATCCCCTTAAACAGAGCAGCCTAGTAAGCCCCTCTAAGTCTCTGGTATGCTAAACTGATATGGGAGCCCTGCTCTCACTCTGCTGGAAGGCAATGTGGTGGAAAGGGACAAGGACTACATGTTTTGGCATTGCCAGCCAGGGCTTTCACTGCCCATTCAAGAACCCAGAGGTGCCCTGCCACGGGGTCAGCTTTTTCTCAGACCCCAGATGCTATCTGCAACCTGCTGATGGAGAAGGAAGGAAGGAGGGGGGGCAATGGAAAACTGCTGATCAGGGGAAACGCAGCCCTCCTCGTCCTCCCTCCTCCCCTTCTCGCCTGGGAGCAATTGATTTAGGAGCTTTTCTTAAGTAAAAATTTCATCATGAAAGAGCTTTCTTCAGGGAGCAGCTGAGAAATTGTCTCTCTCCGCTCTGTTATTTATGTACATGTATGTGTATGTTTCTGGTTAGGTAGAAGCACCTATCCTGACCAGGTGGCAGGAACTCAAACTAAGGGGTTTATTTGCTACCCTTCCCCTTCATATCCTGGAAAACAATATGCAGTTTTCAGGCTTAAGGTGTCACAAAAAATTACTAAAGCATCACTGCCAATATCTGAAAATTTCTCGTGATGAATTATAAGGAATATACCTTGACCTTTTGTCTGAGCCTGGAAGGAGTGCTTAGGAGACAGCAAGTAGGATTCATAATGTTTTCAGCATTAGAATTTCAATAAAAATCAAGTAAATCCACAGGATAACAGTTACCCTTAAAGTCCATGGTATTACTGAGATAAGTTTTGCTTTACTTCTGAATCCATGCTCATCTTTCTAGACTTCAAACACAGGATATAAGAGCTGTGTCCTGATTCTTGCTCTTGTGAGTGGACACCTGGGCAGGGCCATTCTGAAGAGCACAGATATTCCACCAAGATATTGAGGGATTCTACATCCTCCCCCATGGAGTGTTTCGTATGGTCAAGGCCTCAATGCTCTGTGTTGCACCATGATAATTAAAATATATTTCTAAAAAATCCTTAGAAAAAAAGTGACTCTTACTTGAAAAAAGTCAGGTCAAACCTATAAGTGAATCCAGTCCTTCAGAATGTGAAGACATTCGAATTTTTTTCAGTAATTAGGGAGGTCTTGCCACACATATAAAAGTACCCACTGGCTCACTTCTGGAAATTTTCAACATTCAACATGGTAATAATGAGATACCCTGAACTAGACATAGAGCTTACAGGAGTTTCTATTGGAAAAAAATCCCATATAGAATTTTTGGTGGTTTTCTCTTTGGCCCCACATGAAAATAAAGACAATTTATATTGTGGTAAGATCTTCTTTCCCTTACCTTCTTGTGGATTTCCAGTATTAGTTTAGGAGACATGAGTAAAAAAGCATGAACGCAATTTTTTCCCTATTTAATTTTATTTGTTGGTTGTTTTTTTTCCTTGAAAGAAGTCTCAGGGTATTAATTCTGATTCCCTAAAGAGAAGATGTTTTAACTGTTCAAAGAAGATGGTAAAACTGGAAATGTTAGTTTCTTTGTTGAAACCTTATGTGAAAACTTTATGTAATTATCTGCTTTTCTAGATTAAAAATAATAATCAAAGCAAAGACCTGCAGAAAGGCAAGAGTGTCTTTAATTAATACCATGGAATGAACGTCTTTCAAAATACCAAGTAATTTTAGAGCTTTTGGAAGATGAACAGTTTAACTGAACAAAGAATATTTCCTGAAAGGATTCATTGTCACCTAAAGCCAGATTTGTAAGGAAAGCATGCTATTGAAAATGGCTTAATTCCAAGATTTGTGTACAAAACACAGACAAAAAATGCACCACTGTCAGTAACTGCTATTTTAAGAAAAAACAGTAGTACCTAGTTCATACAAATCATCCTGCCTTTGTGATCATGTAAATGTATTCTACTTTTTATGAGAGTTTAAAAGGAGATGAGATGTAAATATCTAACCTGTAGGTTTCCTAGACATGAACTATTTAACAGCTCTTTAATAATGCCTGGATATTAATAACAGAAGATATCTGGAACTATTGCAGAGCACCCCCAAATAACAGCCAGGAACTTCCCAAAGCTTGGAGCCCTCCTTTCCCTTGTGTAGCACAGAAATAGTGACAGTGGCTGTAGTGAGACCCCTGCACGCCCTTTAGCTGTAGCCTGCTGGAGTGAGCACATGTGGGTTTGGAGTGCACTTAGCCACTACTTACTTAGTGCATATTTATTTAAAATGATATTCTTTTGTAAACTTTCCTGGCAGTAAATTCATTATTTGAACTAATTGAGGAGATTAAACATAGAAGGACCATGATACAGCAGTTCACTAATGAAGAATCATGTTAGGGGAAGAGTCTGATCTTCTTTCATGATGAAATATCAACTCTGGGATGTCAGCTCCCAGAAAACAAACCAAAAGGGACTGTGGGGCTGCTCACCCAGCCAGATATTGACTGAGACCCCAGGGACAAGGAGGACTGAAAAGAGACATGTTAGAGGGAAGTAATAGCATTTGGGAATGGTGGTTCAGGAGATATCTCAGAAGAGATGGATGATGGTCTAAAAGTCTGCCTGAAAATCATCCAGGAGTAGATATATAAATCTCTGGCATGGCTGCATAGGCAGGGAAAAGTATTTGTCGAGGTAAAAACTGATTTTTTTTTTCCAAAAATATTGTTCTCTTTCTTATCAAATTAAAAGTCAATAATAATACCTGGATTCAAATACTACATTCAAAATTTGGAATTAATGGGGGTATCTGAAGTTGTAGACAGAAAAGCAATCATAAAGCACAGAAATTTGGGGATTTGTACATTTTTTCAAGAGATGGGCCAAATGTCCCTGTGCTTAACAATAAATATGTTTCAATTTTAAACTTTATTCTCTAAAACCTTTGTCAGTAGACCGGAATGAGTGATGTTTTCCTCATCTCTGTCCTACTGGAACCTCAGTTTCCTGAAGAACATCTTTCACTTGCAGTACTCCCATGTTCTACTGCAAACTCTTATATTTGATATTTCCTTGAAGACTACAGGAACCATATGGACTTCAGAAACACTGCTCACAATGATGAAGCTGAGTCACGGAAAGGTTGCCAGAACCTGGATCACAATTAACTGTATTCTGGGCTTAAGAATGGTTAATGCAGACATCACAGAATAAATATTTCCTCATCTTATTGCACAACATTCAATACTCAGTTTGCATATACAGAAAGAAAGAAAGCAATACAGAAACAGCTGACAATTCTTTGCTATCTGGTGCAAGGGAAGAGCTTAAACGAACCCCATCATTGGTTTCTTGACATGAGTGCTTCTTCTCCCAACCTGGTGCTGTTTACAAGGAAACAAATAGAGATTCCTCTGTGTCTGAGGTCAACTGTGAGCTAGAATATACCAAAATGCCATGCCAAACCTGTGTCTCACCTGATCCAGGAGAAGGACTATCTTCTCCAGGTGTTTGCATCAACAACCATCACCTGTAGGAAATTTCCCATCCAAAGAAATGGATAAGGCCTCCCCTGCACATGTGCTGGCCTGAAAGAAAACGAGGCTGTAAGAAGCTTATGGTGAGCAGCCTTGGCTGAGAGCAACTTTTGGTACTCTGTGGAGCTGGATAGTGAGGTGTCTGTCACTTGCTGTGCACAGGGAATTGGTGTGGTGGGTTCATTTGCCCCTTTTGGGTATGAGCACCATGAGTGACAGCAGTACGTTTGTTTGCTGGGCTCTTGCTTGCACAGGACACTGTGGTATATTGTATATATGCCTGGTGCATGTTATCTTCCTGTGCTGCTACCATAGCTGAATGGAAATGGTAAACACCAGTGTGTTATTGTCCTTGGTGCAAGTGCTAATGGCCACCTAAAGTGTAGAAAAGTAATAAATGGCCCTTGAAATGTTACATACCTACTATTCTCAGAGAGGGGAAGCTCTCTTGCCTCCAGCCCTATGATTAGTGTGCTGTTGAATTGGTGTGCTTAACTCAGGTTAAGTTGGGCCGTTGTCAACCTTACTTCAGTCAAATTAAGTCTTCTTAATTTAAGTTATATTTTATACAATGGAGGCCTGAAACTCCTGCTGGCCCCTTGCAATCTGTGTGAAACTTGCTGGTGGTAGGTAGGACAACTGTGAAGTTAGTTATTTTTCTGTGGTGGGGTTTTTATTTTCTTTTAACCCTTAAATAAAGCTAAATTTCAGGAAGAGGATAATTCTCTTTCCAGAATTTCATGAAGTCCTTGACTTCCTGGCTATATCTGCCCCATGCCTTGAAATGTTTTTTGCCTATTGGCTTCTGCGTGTGCGTGCATATATGCCTGCTGCAAATTTTTGCGTGTGCATATTTATATCTTGGTGGCTGTGTTGCCAAGGAGCTCTGAAAGAAAGCAGAGCTGAGATAACTTCTAATCCACCTTTCTGTGATAATGTGGCGCAAGTGAAAAAAGCCAGGGGTCTTTCTCTGCTCTAGGTTTGGTAGATTGGGGCCTTTAACAGGCACTTGGGACTTTGCTTTTTCTGTCTCAGGGTTAGTGCTTGGCAGGGCAGAAAGCAAATATCTGGGCAAATGGAAACTGTAGACCTTTGCTTGAGGAAGACTTAGGGACTGAATGAATGCTTCTGATTGGGCCTGGGCAGATGGGAACTGTCCTGTTATCTGGGCCTACTATCAAAGTGCTCTGTTTAATTTTCCTCATCCCTTTTGGAAAAGGGGTCACAGTGTTGGAAGTGTGTGAGTCCTTCCTGGGATGCTGTTGCTTTCCTGGTTAAGAAGAGAGATGGACATGAAATGATTGTGCCACCCCTCAGTAGTTTTTCAGATGTGGAAGCCTCTGTCCTTGTTTCCTGTTGCTCTGGACGGTCTCTGGACTGTTTGCGGAGGCAACAGGAATCCAAACAAGCAGTGACCTCCTGGTCCTTTCTTTCAGCACAGAATTTTGTTGCTTTTACTCAAAGCAGAGCCCAAATTTTCCCTATCTGGCAGAATGTCAGAATGTCCAGGCTGTTGGATCATCTTACAGTTTTGTGATTATCCTTTCTGCATCTCAGAAACTCTTCTTTCAAGCTGAGACAGCCATGCTCCAACTGCAACGCCTGATGCTTATCCAATACCCTGCTAAAAACAGGCTTGGTTTTGGAGTAGGCATTGTCTGAAGAAAGTGTTCTTCATAGCAGAATTCCTGACTTGGCTCCTGCCTGTGTTACTTTTATATAATATAATATGCTTCTTAGCAGCATGGACTTGCAGAGCTGTTTTGCTGATATTACCCTTGTGCAGCAAATAGAAAGAGACAGTTTGACAGAGGATCTTTGGGGGATAATTAATTTTTCATTTTGACAAGGGTTTCAATTAAGTATGATACTCTTCTTCATCTTCTGGATATTATGAATAATGGGCCAAATGTTCCCATGGTGTAACTGCATTAATGACCTCAAATAAGATGTAAACATATGCACCATCATCTGAAGTTTTGTCATCCATAGGCTTTTTAGAATGTTCGGTGCTTTTGCCTTTTCCATCTCCATTCGTTGTCTGGCTTGGCTTTTTGGAATCTTATTAGACTATAAAGATAGATCTAGAATATGGAATGCACACTTGGCATCTAACTTGTAGTGTTGCTGATAGGATGATATATTCTGAAATGTAATGCTTTTGAAAGGGTGGATGCCAATAAAAAGGCAAGGCATCCATACTGGTCACTTTATTCTGAATAAAAATGTAAAGCAAATAGCAAGCACAGGTGACAGTTTTGTTGTGCAAGCTTAGATTAAAAGACATCAGTGACTAATTCTGCCACTTTCTGACATTAGGGTATTTCACTTTCCAGCCTTTCCTTTCTGCTATTATAACTTTTGGGCTGTAATTTCCTACCCATGTAACATTTGCAACATATTGAAAATAGTAAAATGGGATCATGGTTCTTGCAATAGCTAAGCTCAAGATGTAACTAATAAGAGGTTAGAGTTCTGTTATTGCTATTAGACTGCAAAGGGCATCCTCTGTGCTGACTCCAGGCTCCAGAAGGTCAGGGTGTCTTTCTTTTCACCTTTTCACCTGTTCCAAAATTGCTCTTCCCAGCTGCTGCTCTTCCTGTCGATATGTCCACATCTGCTTTTGTATCTCCTTTTATATGTTCTTTCCTCATTCATCTGAGCTTCATCTTCTTGTCTCCTTCCTCTTCTCTGTTTATTCACCCCTTTGCAGCTTTGTCAGACTGCTCTCATTCTTCTCTGCCAGAACACTATCAAGGGAAGCAGAGGGCACAACACAGACAGCTGCTGTCAGCTCTCCTGTCTGGCTCCACAGAGACCCCAGATAGAGAGGAGAAAAGAATAATTGCAACAAGCATTTCACTTGGCCCTTTAGCCCTGGGATGTTCTGTGGAGACAGCCTAATCCAGTTGCATTGCAAGAACTGAGGGAGGTTAGAGCAAGGGACCATCAGGGATCTTTGCAGACAAGCTAATATGTTCCAGCTGAACATTTGTAAGCATTAATTTATTTTTGCAGAGGCTTTGAATATGGGCAGAGGCAGAAAACACATTCTTGATGAGATGATGAGCTACTTCCCAAATGCTAAGCCTCCACTCACAAGCACAGGAGACCACAGGGCTCTGCACATGGCAGAGAGATATGCTTTCACTGACTCCTCATCACAAAATTATGGTTAGGGCAAGTTTTACCTGAGGGTAGTGCACCAAAATATTTCAGGATGGCAAGTGAGTCAAAATTGCTAGCAAAGTTAGATCCCTGCTAGAAAGGCAGCCTGTCTGCAACTCCTGATATTGCTTATGGGAGAATAGGAGGAGGTTTATTAACATTTTTGTTTTAATTCTCTCTGCTTCTTTGTGGTTTCAACAACAACCCCTTCTCTATGATATACACTCCTTGGTTCTTCTGCTTTTCTCTTTTTGGAATACCTGTAAGATATCTCAAAACCAGCCCCCTTTTCACACCTTCAGACACTAAGAAAATGATGCAACTGCTTTATACCCCTTCACAAGAGTGTGGTGCTGCTTGCCTAAACAGTGTTTGGCTCCCTTTCTCCTGTGACTGATGCACAGCTCCTGGGACATGACCATCTCCTGCCTGGTCATCTCTGAGACCTGCTGCTCTCAGGTGAAGCTGTGGTGGTGGTGACTTGATTCCTACCTTGCTAGTGCTTCAGACTCTCTTCTCATGCCTGATACCCGAAATTGCCTCTTCATGGTGCTCTGCCAGTTGATGTGCTCATAGGATGAGTGAATTCTTGTGGTGGATATTACAGGGTGATGGGAAAAGGTGATGTTATGTGTCACTTGAGCCTAGTTTTTTGCTAACCATTATGTTGCCTTGGAGGTACAATGAGGGGCTGGAAGATTCTTATCTTACCATTTGAGAAGCCCCTCCCTGAAAAATCCTTTTCAGGAATTCCCATGCATAGCTAAAATCACAACGATATTTGTAGGGCTGTGAAACATACTGGTGTCACTCCACTCTCTCCAGGTCAAGGCTGCTGTGATATTGGAGGGTCAGCTCTGGAATCAGGGCTCTCCCATAGCATTTCTTTCTCCAAATGTGCTTCATGGTTTATGGGATGGATTCTAGACAACAAAAACTTTCTAAATGGAAATCCTGAGTGCATTAATGTATCTTGTGTTGTGTTATGGGTCTTCTGTACTGGATTGATATCTAAGCCTGCTCTGTACTTGCTCATCAGAGAATTCTTTTAAAAATAATTGTCCTCAGGATCTGGCTGAAATGAGTAGAAATAAATGTGTGCAGAGTCAGTAGGTGTTGTGAGGAGAAGAGCAGAGCCTGCAGAATTGCCATAGCTCCTCTGGCTTCCTCCAGGCTCATGTTCTGATGATACCAAAAATAAAAATTAACTGAGTGGGCAAGGTTCAAACGTTAGGAAAACCATAGTGAGAAAGTGGTTTTGGACTGTCATAACTGTAATATGAAGTGAATCAAGTGAAATCTACATGCTTGAGGAGAGGGCTTTAATGTGAAGTGATACATGCCTTTAGCAGAGTGATTCTCAAGTCCATTCAAGAGACAAAATCCTCAGATGTGGAAGAATGAAAAATTGTAGTGTGCTTGTGGCTATAGAAAAGGTTTTCGTTGCAGCTGAGTAGTTGTAATAGAGTATCATAAAGTAGAATACAGAGAAAGTATTACATACTTTAGACCCAGCTGGGAGAACAGTGCAATATTTATTAGAGGCTGGAGACTGGATCTATTTAGAAAAAACAAAAAGCTCTCCTTGGAATTTGACATCTGCCTGGTGGCTGGATCCATTCCTGCTCTAACAGCCCACACAGAGTGACACTCTGCAAACACAACATTGTCACCTGAACAATTCACTCAACAGCTCGCTATGCTGTCAATCACAGCAGACTCATTTCTCTTCTAAAAAAAATTTTGTATACCCCCTCATTTTTTTTCTTTTGTCTCCAAGTCTTTGTTGATGTTGACAGCTCATCCTTTGGCCATCATTCATCCTGGCTACTGCAAACTTTGGAGAAAATAAAAACCCTGCTCCCCTAATCAGATTAGAGGGCCTGCAAATTGAATTCAGCCCCTCTCAGTGTCCCCTCAGCTGGCTGTCATTAGGAGCAAAGGCTGGCCCTTGGCAGAGGTCCAAACACCAGCTAACTGAATTTGAGATGCTGGAGTCTTGACAGGCCAGCTAAGGTAATTGAAGAGCTGTGGGGATCTTGTAAAATTTCAGGCAGTAGGGATTACACTGGGGGGATCTTTGGGACCCATCAGTAAAAAGGGACAGAGCACTGAAAAGCAGCTCCCATCATTGTTAAGACTGACACAGATGAATAGAGGAAAAATATTAAAATGCAAAAATGAAGTTTTCAACTTGCTGACTTCTTTGCCCCCTTCTCTGCCTCTGTCTTGACTGAATGCCCAAATCCAAGCATCATTGATTGGTCGTAGTTCAGAAATGTCCGGAGGCCTTAGCTGTTCTGTAAACATGCTGAATTAGTAAATGCTGTGTTTGAATAATATTAGTTCTTAAAATATTAAGAACAGAAAAGCAAGACTACAAACTCATGCTTAGATTTATTTTCTGAAGTAACTTATCCTGGAGCCTATTAAGTCTTTGCTCCGTATGACTTTGCCTTCCAGTTCAAGTTGTCTTGCTTCAGCTGAGACCAGCTATTTCACAGCATAACACCATGTCTTGGTCACTGATGTCTTTCCTACCATTAGAATTTGCTAAATATACCAAGACAGAGGGGAAATTCTTATTAGCCAGTGTTCCAGCACTTGTAAAGTACTTATCTTGGCAAAAATGTTTTGGATTTTATCCATATGTAGAAAAGTTCTGATGGGGAAAACATTAATGTTCTGGTCTGTCAATACTTGTGGATTTGGGATGACTTCAGCAAATTGTTACACCAGAGGATAGGCACCACAGATCCCATAGATATACCAGATTAAGACTAATTTCAAAAGAGAATAGCTTCACCTAAGTGGGATCCTTCAGGTGCTGTATGCAGACCATGGAAGAGAAGAATTCTACTGTAAAGATGTCGTGTCTTTAAAAAGATCTAAAATCCTGCTGAGGAATGTAAGTGGATCTGTCCTGGGCACATGAAAGTAGCACAAAATGTGCAGATGCCCTCCCTATCTGTGCACCTTCCCTTTTCAGAGAGGAGCAAGCTGATCCCAACAGCCTGTACCCTTGATCTGTTTGATATTACTGTTATTGGTATATTGATTGCATCTTTGATCAGAAGCCCTCATGTTCATGGCTTTTAAAAGTCACACTCTTCACTCTGCACCATCCCCCAAGAGAAAGAAGTTTTGCAAAAGAAAACCACATTTCAAGGGCTCCAGGGCTGACACGCTCTCAGGTCACTTCATCTGTTTCTCAACCCAAGCCTAGCTCTATGCCAGCTACACAATTTTAGCTGAGCTACTGGTGCATATTTGGTCTCTCACCATTTAGCATCGTTATCAGCTGCCTCAGCCTCCCATCCATCATTGAAGTACAGTTTAGGAAACCAGAATAACACAACATACATTACAGGCAGTCTTCAGCTTCTGTAGATTTGCATAGCCCTAGGGAAGATAAAGGAACTATGCTCATTTAAAAGCAAAAAATAAAGTCAATTTCTAAGATATTGTTCTGTTCATGCAGTGTTATAAGCAGGACCAGAAGTATAACCTGCTGCAGAAATTGTTGACCAAGGTCCAACTGCCCATAACTTCACCTGATTATATCCTCTTCCAGTACAAAATGTTTGCTTTGGACTGGCTTAATATGATAATGGGGGATTTAAGAATTTTAGCTCTTCTGATCATTTATGTGGAAGACCACGTGATGCCACATGATATTCCCAGTGTGTGCTTCCTTGTGGCTTCCTGTGATTTATTAGAATTTTTCGTTGTTCTTCTACTGATGGCTGCTGCAGAGCTGGACACGTTCCTTGTGTACTGAATGGGATCTGTGCAAGATAACAGAGTTAAACACACTGTAACGTGTTCACCACCCATGGGCTGATTTAAGGGTCACAGGGTAGCCATGATTTTGGCACTTCCCAACTTGCGAATGCTTAACTCCATGACCTGCCTTTTATGTCTGTTCTTTTCTATTTTTCACTTTGGGATGTGGGGTAATCTTCTGTAGAGAGGAGATGAAAGGAGGAAAGAAACATGCAAGCTTATCAGCTGGAGAAGGTAACTCTAAAAACAATTAGAAGTGTGAAGTGTGCTCTCTCTCAATAAGGAAAATGACTGGAACATCTCCATCTATTGTAGGACATTTGAATTTTCTAGGGAAAAGTAAAGTTTTCTTGTTAATTTTTTTATTCTATTTTAAAACTTGAAATAATTTTCTTCTGAGTAATTAAAAACAAAGTCCAGCTAACTTGCTTTTTTTTTTTTTTTTTTTTTTTTTTTTTTGAGGGAGGGAGGTGGGGGAAGGGCAGGAATGGTGTGTACAAGTGACTGTTTGCCATGGGTTTTGGGAGGAATATATTTAATATGGTAGGTGCAGAAGCCATATGACCTTCTTAGTTACTAGAAACTAACAAGGTACATTTTGGGCAGCTTTTAATGGCCTGAAGGGGCAGAGAAGTCAAGTCTTCATAGCTTAATCATCTGCCACCAAGAATTGCAGGGTTACCTGAAAGCTGAATTCTGCTGAAGATTTGCAACACAGATGTAGAGGCTTCTAGATAGTTCCAGGAGCTCATCGGTTCCTCTTAATTTTGATCCTGAAATCACTTCAGGATGATCACAAAGGCCTCAAAGTAAGTTCAGGTAATCTCTTCTGTTGAATGACAGCCATGCCTTTAAATTTACCGAGTTTGAAAGCCTGAGATAAGCATTACACTGAGTGTTTTTTTGTACTTAAATATGAGTATTTGCTCCCAAACAGCAACATGGAAATATTATCCCAGAGCTTTTCACTGGACTTGAATGTATTGTATTTAAAAAACCCTAAAACACAGTTTTTAAACCCTTTGGAACTCAGACTCCAGTGAGAGACTCCTGATAAACTAAATATGGGTAGAGGACACTTTTGTCTTGTCCAGGCCAGACTGTGTGACTTCAGACTATCGAATTGATGACCTCCATGCTCTTGATAACACCGCCTTCTGTAGGTCACACTTTCCACCTAGATGAGCACATGTAATTCATACTTCCTTAGAACAAAATATTTCAGTGAGTTTTATGTAATAGGCTGCTATATAACTGTAAAGTATTACTTGAGAAGATCAGTACCTACGGGATAGTGCAAAAGAGCATTTTTTCTTTTCCTAAACATCAATATTTTCCTCTTCCAGCCTTCTGCATCTACCTACATTTCAGTCTGCGAAGAGCAACAGCCCTTTTGTATGATAGGAAACTCTATCCACCCAATCCATTACTATAAAAAATCCCTTTGTAAACTGTTGGTCAGCAGTGGCCATAGTTGAAAAGGGTGCACTGTATGTAAAGGAACTAGGAGGATTATGGCTTGAGCAGAGTTGCAGTGCCCCTATGGAGCAGGGATTTAGCTAAGCAGAATGGAATTGTGATACCTACCTAGCAGCTCCCTCTTCCTCTTGGACTGTTGTCATATGTACATATCAACTGGTGTATATTCACCTTGCTTTTTATCCTTGGTCTGCTTGCGACGTGTGAGATCTCTGGCTCAGGTGAGGTGAGTGCAGAAGTGTGGCGATGTTTGTGTTTCTGACTCTGCTTGTGAAGTTTGTTATTGTCCTGCAGTGCTTCTTATTCTATAAGATGTACTTCAAAAGGAGACTTGTCAGGAATCTCTTACAAAACCACTTCAGCAAAAGCTGCCCTAAAGAAGAAAACGAAAGTCGCTTCAAGGGTTGTCTTTGTTTCCTAACCTCTCTTTAAGTTTGCATCTTCTGCCTGCGTTTTTCACCTTCTAAAACTTGATGGATACCTCCTCTTACTATACTACATTTCTAATAGGCAACCTCTCCAAAGTGGCCTTGTGTGTGTTGGCTGTGCAGCTGAGAGTGAGGCCTCACTTTGTGTAATGGTTTAATTATAATGTCAATGTGGATTCATTAGCATGACAGCTGTCACTGTAAATGGGTGAGCAGGGAGGCTTTTGGACCCCTTGAGGTCAGGGTAATTGATGTAGTGAACAGAATACTGTATTCACTGAACAATGGGATGGGTTTCCATTCTGACCCAGGAAGGGCAATCAGTGTAAGCAGGGGGAATCGATAGCAGCTGAATTTTCATCCATGATCAGATTGATTCAGCCATGTTAACCTCCATGTGCAGATTATATTCTCTTGGAGCCTGGGTGACTCTAGCACACCCTGTAGCAGGACAGGCAAATGCTGATGCTTTCATTTTTAATATAAATCTTGAACAGACACAAGAGCAGCTGCAGTTTTGTTCCACCACTCTGATCAGAGGAAAAGGGGATCTGCCTGAACATCTGGAGGCAGTTCTTTATGTTTGTTTTGCCATTGCTTCCCCAGTTCTTACTCTTCTTGACATTTATTCTGCAGTTTGTCTTCCCTTGCCAAGTATGCCTTTGGAAAATGAGCAATACTGTTCTATTAGCTAACAGTGCAGTATTGCTCATTTTCCTTAAAGGAACTTGCCCCATGGAGTAGCACCATATTTGTGCTTCCTTTATGAGAGTCCTGGTAAAAGTTTGTGATATTCGATGTCTGCTACAGGTTTGTTTCTCCACAGGTCTGCCACAGATCTTCTGTTGCTATTTCTCCAAATAAAGTTTATCTCATGCTAACAATTGCTTCCTATACTATTTTCTCATCTAATTTTTTTTTGTCTTTTCAATGTTACTTGTACAGTTGACCAAAGATGTAGACAAAAGAAATATTACTGGAAAGTGCAAGAGTTAAGAAAAATAAGGTTACTGTACAATTTTGTAGGTGTTGTCTGTAATATTTGTAAGGTAACTTGAATACTAAATTCATTCTTCTAAGCATTGAGCTAGATAAAAACAAGTTGAAGCAAAGAAACTGAGTAAATTTTACTTAAAAGTGGCAGTGACACCACTGTTCTGAGGTATCTTTTATTTCTTCCTTGACAAGGCAAAAAGTGCTCATTAATTCTTTTGTTGATGACAGAGAGAGGTGTATAGAGACTTTCTTCTGTCTTACAACATAGAAAAAAAATCCATAGTTCCCCATGAAAACAGAATATTCTTGTTTGAAATCATACTGAATAATAAAAGTTAGCAGATGTATGGCAAGACTTCTAAACTGCTGACAGCCTCCTTTGTCCTCTGCAGCCATGGCTCTTTCTGCAGCCGAGAAGCTGCATGCATTTTGGGGAAAAGCACACTCCAGTACGAGTGATTCATTGCAATAGCTCTGTGCTGGATCTGCTTATAGTCAAACTTGAGTTTTGCTCTCCTAAGGCTGACCCTTCCACATAAGGCTGATGTTGGGAGAAGCCTGGCCCTTGCTGGCCCCTGCCTCCTCCAGTGCTCTGGAGCAGGGGAGACTCAAATGTGTTTCAAAGCAGCTCAGGGGATGTGTCTGGAAACAAAGAACACAGATGATGGGTGTAGGAGAACCATCTGCAGGGAGAGAGGAATTTCAGATTCTTGAGGATTCAAATGGATGAGTTAACATCAGTACTGGAGAGATCTGGCTGAAACTCTGAGGCCAGCAGAGTGCAACAGGACTTTCTAACACTTAATGGACATTAAAAAGCTCAGTAAGATGGGCAGAAGAGTTTGTATCCCAGGGTGTGCTGAATGACCGCTGTGTTACAGGCTCTTCTCTCACTCTTAAGTTTACTGCAACTACCAAAAAAGCCCAAGGTCCTTGCTCTTGGAGAAACACTGCTCAGCTCCCTTGGTGAGGATCACACACTCCAGACAATGCAGGGCTACAAAGCTGGGGGGAGGGATTTCTTTTCTGAGGCTTCTATAGAGCTCCTCCAGCAACTTGCTTCTGAACACATCTGAGAACAGGAACTGCATGAGGAATCAGTATACTTAAATAAATATTTTTTCCTCTCTAACACGCTAACATAATCCTAACTTTGTATCTCTGGCATTTTCAGGCTATCTTTTTATTTTCTAAGTCTGAAGAAGCTCAAGTATTACTGGATGCTAAGACATATTGCCAGCCCTTTATTTGCCAACTTCGTCACCATGTGCAGAGATCTTTCTGCTCTGCAGGGACTGATGGAATTTTGATTAGGAGATGTTGAAATTTGGAGAGAGGACAGCACAGTTCTTCCTCCCCAGAGGAAGCCCACCAGACAAAGGTGGGATTGTTGAATACCAAACTTTCCCTTTCTACCTGTCACACTATTCCTGTTTAGCTCCACATTAAAGTGCAACTCTTCAAAACAGAAGAAAGGCTGTACAAACATTTTCTGTCTCAAAAAATAATTTTTGGTTGCTTGACAAAAGTCACTGAGAAGGGTCAAAATCCCCAAAGCCTCTCCTGCCTTGTGCTGCTTAACTTTTGAGTGGAGGAGAGTGAAAATGGATTGTCTGAGATAACCAAGTATTGAAATGGGAGTACTGGATCTGGAATGACTGTCTCAGTCCAGACCAACTGATAGACTGCCCTGGTTCTGTGTTTTGGGGGTGTTTCACTGTGTTTGTCTCAACACTGTCTTTAGATGCTTATTATGCTGGCTTTCTAGGCATATGTACTGTGGGTAAACGCTTTCTTTAGTTAGAAGTGTATCATTGGAAGCAGATTTCAGAAAAATGTAATTAATGGACAAGAAAATAGATACTTCCAGTAGCAAGCAAATCATGTGAGGGATTCTAAATTTGAACCAAAACTTAACAAGAATGCTTTCCAAACCCTGGGTAAAAGTGACACTGCAGATAGTTTGCTTTAGATTAAGAGCAATAAATTAAGATCCCTATGCACACACAGGGGCTGGAGGTGGTTAGAGTTAACCTACTGGTCAGGGGACAATTAGAAAAATCCACTGTTAAAAGGAAGCGACTTCCATTATTAAACTGTACTTGTATAATTCATCAAAAGTGCATTCTCTGTGCCTTTTCCACCAAATGTAGCAACCTACTTGGATTTAACGCCACAAATTGGAAGCTTGTGTTTAAGATAGATACAGTGGATATCAACCTGTACCTGATTAAAATGTAAAAAAAAAATTAATATTGATAAAGGATAGAAAAAGGAGAAAGTAGGGAGAGGGCACAATCATATTGACTGCTGAGGAGGCTTGTGTATGCACACACACATGGTGTCGCCTCTGTTGGTTGCATAAGTGCTTTTAAAATAATGAAATTACTTCCATCAGAAGGAGGAGGGAGATTCTTGCGTGATATGGCTTTTGGGGAAGAGGGAGGGGGAGTAGGAAGGTTTGCTTTTGCGATTTAAAAATATCTATGGCTGTATTTATACCAGCCAGGGAAGTTGTGTTGCCAAGTCTTTTAAAGCTTACAGAGGAAACGCAACACAAAGCAAGAAAAATATCTGTGGAAGTACTTTAGAATGAGCTCCAGAGGGAAAAAAAAAAAAGAAAGAAAATTCCAAATGCTGCGTACTGTGTGGTCTTTGGAGGACTACTTTGAGGGAAGGAAGAAGAAAGGCTGTATAAAATACAAACGTACATACGTATGCCTCCTGGCAAACTGGCCTGATGGTTGTCACCAAAAGCAAAAGGCTTTTGAACTTCTCATTTTATTTCTTTCTGAAAAGAAGGAAGAGGCCCTACTACAATAACTATCTTCCTAAGTTTTTATTCTGAATAGTGTCAGAATTAAAGAGAGCATGTACAGCAGGAGGAGATGTTTCATTTGGAGGAGGAAGGGAGAACCCTCCTGTGAAGAATTTCCGGTTTGATTAGTGTTGGCTGAGGTAGGTACTAAGAAATCAGGGGGCACGTGCAGTGGGCTTGGTGTCAAATGGCTCAGCCAGAGCCATCATATAAGTAGAGGTCATAGAAGCAGCCCAGACTTGCACTGGGAAGGGCATCAGTCTGGGAAGAGGGGGACCCACACAGCCAGGTAAGGACCCATATATATGCTCTGTGTGACAGAGACTGTGTACCATGACAGGGGACAGTCCTTCCAACAGCCCTTCTGCCTTTTCCCTTCTCCACCAAACCTTGATTCATAACCATTTTCATCTGCTAATTTTGGTACAAATCCAGGGAACAGTCTGGCTATGGTTGAGCAGTATTACATTTCTCTGGGTACCCCTGACAGTACTTGAACATTTTTGAGAACAACCAGTCAAGAACAACTGGGCAAGTGAAACATCTGGGCTTCCTTACTAAAACAGTTTTTTCTCCATGATGGAATAAAGCACCATGTCTATATAACTAGATGTGCCTGCAAAGTATTTTGTAGTCTCCTGAGAAACTGAAACAGAAAAATTATTTCTTTAATGACACATACTTGTATATGAATTTACACTTCAGAAAAGAAATAATATCAAGGGAGTTTTTCCCTAGCTCGTAACTGTTTATGGACTAGCACCTCTCCTCTCCTCCTCCCTAGCTAGCCATAAGAAATAGAGCCTGCCACAGCTGACAGCAAAAGCAGCTGCTGCATGCCTTCAGTGTTCACATCTGGCTCTTGCTATCCAGGGTTCTGCCATGCTGCCAATGTGTTAAAGAAGTTAATGTGGGCCTCAGAAGTGTGCCTAGGAAACCAGTCCCATGAACTGAGCACCTCCTTCAACTGCTTCCATGTCTGAACATTAAGTGGAATGTATAGCTATGATCCATTTTTTTCTTGACAGAAGCTGTAAATTCAATGTAGTACATTACTTTTTTTCTACATGAAATGTCTAGGAAAATGTGTTTAGTGGTAAGATGGCCCATTTATTTGCCCAGATTAGGCAGAAATTCTAATGAAAAAAATGATGTTATTCCAGTAACTGCTGAACAGCGCAAAGAATAAACTGATTTTATTTTTTATTCAGACCTCTTCTGACAATGGGACTCTTATGTAAGGGATTGATGCAACAACAAAATCTATGTTACATCATTATGTTGCAGTCTCCCTTCCCAAGGATGATGGCCCACACAAACATATATAACCTCAGAGCTGACATAGATTCTGTTAAGAATAAATCTAAGACCTTCTTTCCTAAAGCCTTTCATTCTTCCTTAAGAGTCCTGTTTTCATTTCCCTCTTTCTCCTGTGACTGTTAGGCATTCTCCCTGCGATCCTGGGGACTGTCAAGAGAAACGATGACATGTCTTCTCTTGCAAGTAGACCAGAAGTCTGCAGTGGCAGAGTCAGAGCTGATTGCCTATCTTATCTCAAGTCGCTGGTCTCTAATTCAGGCTTTGGCAAACAACTACAAGTCCTGTTTTTTTCTGAAGCTACAGGTTAGTGTTTAATGTATTACTTTTCTGGGACTTTGCCTATCATGCATGAGAAAAAAACCTTTTGCCTTTTTTTGATACTATCTGGGAAGGGACTCAAATCAAAATTCTAAGCCTAGAGAGCCCAGGAGGTGAGATGGTGAACGACAGGGAACACTGTCTGTCATTGAGGACCTATTTTTCCTGTAGCTGCCCTTGAAGGATGACAGGCCATGATTTATCAAATAGTAGATAAACTTCAAATCAAACAGAATTATGTCAAATTGACTTGAGAGATTCACTTTGTCCTTGACCAGTGGTGATTATTTTAAAATGTGTTTATTGAAGTGAGATCCTTGCCAAGAAGGAACCATAATACAAAGGAAAGTCTTCTTTTGTCATTAACCAACTTTCCTTCATCACTATGTTATGAAAAAGGTTTCAGAGCAGTCCAGTATCAATACCTACCTATCATCTATCGCCCATAGGCCTCACCCCAAGGGTGGCAGACAAATAGTATCTATCTGCAGGACAAAATACCACCTTACCTATGACATCCAGGCAGTTTAGTTCAGTATTATATCATTTCTATGCCACTGGATGAGCGAGTTGCTCTTAAACTTGCTAGAGAACTAAGTGTGGCTTGCTCATTTTCAGAAATTCATGGCTGTTAATTTAGACTTCTTGGTGTGGTCACAGTCTGGCACTTTAGAGAAAATGGTGTGACAATACACCTTTTTTGATAGCATCTATCTAAACCATAGAAGCTGGTATGAAACAACAGGCTGTATGGTTATCTACAAACCCACTGCATAAGCCCATGGGCTGCAAGGCTAAATTGGCCTCAATACATCTTGTATCTATGTCTTACTCAGAAGGAACAATCTGTATTCAGAAAAAGATGGTCAGAGGAACTGTTGGTGGGGGGTAGAATAACTTTGCATACTAGGAGGTGATCACTGATATTTCCTGCTGATGATCCTAGATTATTTCCTTATGTGGTAGTTCAAAGGTACCATGGAAATGGTAAACTAGCATGAGCAGTCTGGTTAGAGTGATGAGCAAACTTTGCTTTGCATGTTGGTAGAAAGAATGCTTTAACATTTCTGGATGCTGAATCTCAGACATGTGCATCCATGCTGTTATATTCAGCACAGTGTTACAGCAGCCGGCCCTGTCCTGCCTTGCAGGAGTCCAGTCCATCTCTCATACATGCTGAAGTCAAATGATTCACTGCAGGTTTTTTTCTGTGAGAGACATGATACAAATCTGCTGTCTCCATATTATTACAGTTGGGCATGGTCATGAAGCCCAGGATAAAATATTTTTTGTCGAAAGTGATCTTCAATGATCCCTAGGTGTAGTATAACAGCCTGGTCACTTCAGAACTGACTAAAAGTTAAAGCACATGGCATGATATTTAACATCATGCTAATTTTTTTTTTCATTTTTTCTTTTGCTTTGTTTTTGTGTTAGTAGTTGCTGTAGAATACAGCAGTCAATACATTCCCTAAAAGAAATTCCATCACAGAATGAAAAGTACCACATTGCAAAATTTGAATAGAAAATTTCTGCAATGCAGGTATACTTTTAGATAAGCAAGGCTCCGCCCTGTGTTAGTATCACTGTAGGGCAGGAGTGTTTTTGAAGTCTGTCTCCCACATGTCCCCACTTAACATGCTTTGGTTTGTGTTGCGAGGTAGTCCTGGAGGCCACAAACCTTGTTTCTTCTGTGTGGACTGGAAGCAGAGGATATGTGACCAATGTGCTCCAGCTAATGGGTTCTAAGTCTGGGGTAACTGAGCGAATGCCAGGCTGAAGCATCCGTTCAGCTGAGTGAGGTGTGAAGCTGGGTTCCCTCTACCATTTTCTTTGCTCTGCAGATCCCCTCCTACTGCAGCAGAAGTGCTTGCTAGTGCATACCTGCCCTTCATTTTTCTTAAGATTTTAACTTGTGGCACATGTTGTTTTCACTTGCTTCTTTTTTATTGCTTCAGTAATTTCACGGATTATTGAAACCTGACTACCTCAATCCATGGGTTGTTTTTGGTTGGTTGGTTTAAGCTTTCAGTGGCTTCTGAGGTTTGGCTGTTTTGTCTCTACCGTACTTTTACCAGAAACTGGACATCATCTACAGCTTGTTTTGGAAGCTGATCAGTCTGCTGCTTCTGCCATGTTCCAAACACCTCAATATTTGCTTCTATATTGTAGTATGTGTTAATCGGTCAAGTCTGGTCTCCCTATCTGGCATGATACTTTTGTCTGCAGGTCTATCACATGCCCAACTGTGCAGGAAACTTGCTCAAGGCAAAATCTCTGGTCAGACAAAGCCACAAAGTAACTTAATAGAATATTATCTGGTGATTTATTTTTTTTTTAATTAGTCTATGTAGAAAAAAGCGAGGCCTGGTGGCTCTTATGAAAAGCTTGATTTTGTAACACTAATACTACCCATTTTGTTGGATCCTGAACAATTCTGTACTGTGGTCTAAATTAAAAATCTTTTCTGTTTATAATGATGTGTAACACCAGATTAAATGCTGTGTTTGCATCATTATTTCAATGATTGGGATTCTACCATATTGCTCTCTAATTCAGCATTGGTATATGCATAATGGGTGGGATTTTCAGTAGGAACTGCTATTACTCTTAGCCTTTTCCTGTTGAAGCTTGTGTAGTCTTAAATCTGCTCTTAATAAAGTGGACGAGTCTCACTTCTGATGAGGAGGAAAGAGTTTTACCAACAGTCATCACTTCCTCAAAATCTTTCTTGTTATAGAGCCATCCTGTTCTCAGCCCCAAGTAAAGTAGGGCCAGCCTTCTATGAAGTACTGACCCACTTCATAGCTACCACCTGTGTGTGTAGCTGTGATAAAAATAATTAACACTTCATGTGTATGTAGTTGTAGCTGTTTGATTTCAAGCCAACGCCTGTAACATTTGGCTTAAATGCTCTTTTACCAGCGCTGGAGTATGTGTAATATTTTACAACTTGCTACTAATCAACTTGCCCTCTGATTTATGTTTCATTATCGAGAGAGCTGAAACTGTTTAGATAATTCACGGGCAAGACACTGATGCTTTCTGTTAGTGAAATAAAAAAAAAAGTAAGATCTATCAGCATGTAATATGACCATAAAATTAAGCACAGCCACAGCATCCCAAACCAGACTGGTTGAAGCATTGCAAAAATGCATTTGAAACCAGGCTTTCGCTTCCAATTCTTGCAGTACATCAGGGAAACTTTCAACTGTTCCCTGGTAACAATAGCCCTGGCTCCTGACAAACTGGTGGGAAGGAGGAGAGGAAGCCTTTGCATTTTCAGTGTTGAGACAAAAGAAACATGATTTCTTGTAAGTCGAATTAGCCTTGAGCATCTTGAGGTGGATTTTGCCTGGATTCTCTTGCTGATATAGCACACCATCCTTACCACATACTGCCATGTGACTGCTGTGAAAAGCACTTTTCACCATGACACCTAATTTTGTGGTTTATGATAGCACCTTACTAAGCTCAGAGGCAGCAACTTGTGCCTGAAACACAGCAGCAAATTTCTTGGTCTTCACAGTGAGCCAAAGCTGATGGGTGCCTTGGACGAGCCATCCCTGGAGCAGGAGGATCAGCACTTGTGGCTGCTCTGCTCAACCACTGATGACAGATGCCTGTCACTCAAATGCACAGCAGATAGTGTGCTGGGGATGACATCTCTGTCCTCCTTCTGACCCAGGCCGGGTGTATGGTGTCTCCCAGCCCTGTCCACTCTGGCACGGCCCTGAGGAGAGGCTGCCAAGCCCCACTGTGGGATCAGGGAACTGGGGCATTTCCCTTCTCCTTCTAGGCTAAATTATTTGGGTAGTCCCACTCAGACCAAAACTGTTGCTCTTACTGTCAGGATCCTCAATTGACCTTGTTATCTTTTCAATGACCTTATTGGTCAGACAACACACTGTACTTAAAAAGGGACCTAAGCTAGTTCATGTTTTGGAATACTAGTCTTGATCCAGCCCCTAATGGTTAAAGGAGTACTGATATTTTCAGGCCAGGACCTTGAGAAATAAGATTTTAGTAGCAGGGTAACACAAATCATACTCATTGCACTTTCCCTCTTCAAAAAGACCCCAAATTCTGCAATTTGCTCTGTTCTGTTTACCAGAATATCTGAATGGTTCTTCATGGTCTCAGTTAGCATCTTACGTATGCTAATACAGAAGTTAGTCAAAGAATTTCACTGGTTCATTCATTAAAATTAAGGATTTTTTTTTGGATGGAGTACAGAAAAGCCAAAGTTTGTCTTGGATGTTAAATGTAAGTGACGGAAAATTGGCTGATGTTTGTCATGCTACATTAAACCTTTAAATGAGCTTGGATTGGAGAATGTGGTACATGGATCATGCATGGAATGAAGACCCTTCATTTTGCAGCATGATGTCAAGGTGTTTGCATCATTTTAATGCCTTCTGTCAATTTTGACAACTGCTCTTCAAATTCCTGCAAGTTAAATAATCAAGAATAACTCCAAATGCACAATGATCTGAGGAAAAAATACCTTAGAAATTACTGTGATCAAGAAATATCAGAGTATGTAAATAACTCAGTGGATGATAAGCCACCCAAGTTCTGCCTGATGTAGTTTGAGGTGAAGATCCAGAAAAGTGCTTGACTTTTGACCTGAGTGAAGAGGAACACCTGGGATCTAGCCCTTTTCTATCCACCTTGGCTGTGGGAGACAAACACACAGGTTCTGAAGGTGGGTACAAGGGTCAACAGATCACAGCCGGTTGCTTCTCATGGTGGAGTCAGTTATTGTGCTATGGGTGATGTGGTATAGACTCCTCATCCAGAACAAGAAAAATTCAGGCTGCTCTAGCAACACAGATCATAATTCCAGGTACTGCACTTGCAACTAGCTGAGACCCACAGATTTCTAGTCCAAAACACATAGCTCCTTCCAGTGCTTGGCCTATTATGATCCTTCTGACTTTACCAGCCCCTCCTGTCCCTTAAGTGAGTCTGCTTGTATTTTCCTTCTCTTTTCTCTCAGCTAAAAATGACTTTGAAATACTTTGGCACTTTCTCCCCTATGGTGAGAATTTGGCCAGGGTCTCTCTGGGAATAACTATCAGCCACTTGCAAAAGAGACCAACCTCTCTGAGCCTGCCTGTGAGCCAAAGCTTTTATCAGGGAAAGTTTAATTCTCTGTAGCACTGCCATGACTCTTTTTCTCTCTTGTTGCCCCTGCTGGGTTAGACGGTGTGATTTAGGACTGACGCCTGGGAAGGTCAGGATGAAGGCATCTTCCCTGAGGGAGGTGGGCAAGGGACAGCCTGGGCTTTCTTTCTCTTCACACGCTCAGAGAATATGCTGGAGAAATACAGCTAGAAGCTTGAAAGGGGAGAGGAGTACCTTCACCTCCGTGTTCCCAGCTATTGAGGAGAATGTCTGCCACTCTGCTGGGGCTGTGTGGGCACCCGCCTGTTTTTCCCCAGACTTCAGCTCTCCCCTCTCCAAAACTCATCTTCAAAGTCCTTTGTCCATTTACACCAAGAAAGCTGTAAATCTGTACCCTTGTTTAGTGTGGCATGTACTCTGCCTCTAATCCAATTTCCCTTCTGTTTGTTCTCTGTACAGCCTCATTTGGCCTGACAGCTATTTAATAAACCTATTTGCTTTTCTTTGACATGAGGCAGAAGTGGTGGGTGTTGAAGAGCCATAAGGCCCTAGTGGACAATGCAACCCTTTCCCACTCAACACTCTTCCAGCTCAGCACAGATAAATTGTGTAGAACTGGGAAATTAACTCATCCTATCCTTAAAAAAAAATAAAAGGAAGGAAAAAGAAGAAAGCATTTACAGGCTGGTCCACAATCGATTCAAGTTCATCTCTTACTCCTACATGAGAGTTTGTGTCTGTCAGTGCAGATCCACAAGGTTGTAAGATGTTTGAAGATGATTATTTGTACACCTTTGTCTCTTGTAAGAAAGCAAAAACATTTAGAGGTACTGGCATCTAATAAAAAAATCCTGCCTAAGGTATGAAGGAACAACATTGATCTAAGAAGTTGAGTGAAACTGGTCTGGTAATTTGCACATTAGAGAGGTGTTTTACATTTTTACAAAATTTCCATCTTAGAGACATTTCCATCGGGTTTTCATGTGTTGTTTCTGCGCTCACCTTTCTCTGTACACTCTTCCCTGAAACCAATGTTGATTTCTGGAGCACTGCACCAGGTATCTTTCAGGCAGACTCCATTTTCATGTACATCCTTTTATGGGTCAGATGGAAGACACACAGACTCTGCAGTGGTGAAGATGGTAAAAGATCAATATTTAGATATATAGCTACATAAAGGAATGAGAAAGATTTGTCTTTTGATGAAAATAAAATAGAAAATATACTTTACAAAAGTTTTAGCTTCCTAGTGCTCTGCAAATTAACAAAGAGGCTTTCTTGGTCTTTATCTCTTTTAAAGATCTGGCATATATACATTTTTGTGTAAAATTCAAATGCCAACCACCTACATTCCAGGGTATGAGAAAAAAAACCACAAAAACAAACCAAATGTGTATTTTGAGTCTGCTTTTCTTTTGAATCTGGAATATTATGCAGATTTAGTGATAATTGAATGACAGATTAAGCAAGTAGAATATTTCCTGTGAATTATTCCACCTATTTAATGTTGGATAATAGTTTCTTAAGTGGGCTTCTGTATTGTTGCGTGTAGACTTTCCTTTTGGAGCAGAGCCTTACTGAATTAGATGCTGTATAGAGACACTGTGAAAAGAGGTCTTTCCAAAAAGAAGGAATACACATCCACAAGGAGCCATTCAATTAACAACCCAACCTGAA
This sequence comes from Sterrhoptilus dennistouni, assembly GCA_013397095.1. Taxonomy (NCBI): domain Eukaryota; kingdom Metazoa; phylum Chordata; class Aves; order Passeriformes; family Zosteropidae; genus Sterrhoptilus; species Sterrhoptilus dennistouni. The sequence goes on from VWZU01012524.1 coordinate 1,134,714, forward strand.
CCTGATCTGTGTTATAGTCCCAAGCTTATTAGAAACATCAGGGCTGTACAGACTCAGTTATCCTCCCCTTAATTTTGTTTCTGATATATTTCTGATAGGCAGTAAGGAAATTAAATATCATTTCCCCATATCTCTTTCAACTAACACATCAGGTATTTTGGTTTTTTGATCTTTCCTTCAAAGCCACATTTTCTATGATACTATAGATCTGTGTTCAAAGCAGCACCATTCCTCTTCAGTGGCATTCTTCCCAAAACTTACTCTTTAAAACTATTCTCAGACATAAAGATTTGAAAACATACCTGAGAAGTATTCACTTACAAACACACAAATACAACTACGCCTGTATAGCATTTTTCTTTGAAGTTCCTGTCTTGCTTCATTTTTGCAGCAAAGAAGGAAGGTCAGGAGCAGCAGGAAGAGGTAGTAGCGCTGTTCCCTGATGTCATGTGGGAGCTGTATCAGCTGTGGCAGCACCTATCCGCAGTGAAAGGCCAAGTGGCAAGCTGAAATATGTTAGAGAAAAGACTTGCTGGCAGATTGATGGAGAACGCTGACATATTTCTGTAAACCACAATACAAAGAGAGTTAATCAAGATCAGGAGGAGTGTCCGTCTTCTTGAGAAGTCATTTCCCACCTCAATTAGCTGGCAGTTTAGGCAAACACAGCCAGTGGTTAGCCCCTATCAGTCTGAGTGATGCTTTCTTGAGCAACTCTTACACTCCTGCCTTCACTGAGTCTCTGACAATGCTGCTGGCCACTGGCAGACTTTGTCAGCAAGACAATAAATCTTTATTGACAGCCTTAGCTTCATGTTGGGCTCAACTAATGCCCTCTCTTAAAGCAGAGGAAGAGAAGGAAATATCTAGGCTCAGCATGCACAATGTCTATCAGAGGCCTGACAGGGATTTAATTTCTTTGTTATAGTGATTGTCACATTTTACAAGCCTGTGTACGTCTCTGTTGCTGGGCTGCTCTCTTTTGGGATGTGTTTTTTCTCTCCCTGTTTGTATGCTTGTTTGGTGTTTCCTCTTCTGGAGTGACCAATGTCCTAATTCTGCAGTGTGGTCTATGTGAGCTCTTTGAAGAAAAGCAACTTCTTCTACAAAATGATGACCAAAAAATCCCCAAGACTAGTGATCAAGAGGGGAAAAGGAGCCTTCAGGCTTACAAGCCTTGTAAAAAAAGGCGTGTAATAAACATGTGGTAGAAAGGGTGATTTCTTTTAACCTTTTTACTGTAGTCTCTGATATTATCCAGTATAGGTTACAGCCCTTTTGTTTTTCACACTCTGGATTTGGCAGACCTCTGCTCCCAAGCTGCAGTAATATTTTTTTCTACTGTCTTTTCTCCAATTTTTGATGTCCCTTGGCATAATGAAATTCTGTGAATTTTCCTTCTTGCCTGACAAACACCCTGTTATTGTTTTGGACCACACTGGAGGCTCTTTACAGTGAAAGCTCTCAGGAGTAGCATGCAACACAGTGACAAATTAAGTCGTAAGTCTCCAGGTCTAGTTTCCTAGTCTCCTACCTTGCAAAGAGTAAATAGAATTTTTTTTTTTTACATCAAGTCATCCTTTGATGTTCCAGATTTTAGAGAAAAATCATATTTTTCCTTTCTTGTCCATTCCCAATGAGAATTTCTCTAGCTGTGCTAGGTAAATATTCTGGGTGAATGCTTCTGTTGCACATAAAAATTGAACTGTGTGCCAGCAGCAGGCACTGAGACTCATCAACAGACTCACCCATGTAGAAAGGTTGTCTGAATGGCTTTTACCACCCAAGGTAAACTGAGCTGCATTAATAGTCCCAGGTCTAATTCAGACAGCTATCACAAGTAACTTATGCAAGTATTTTTTTAATTGATAGACAGTAATCTAACTAGGAACTATAGAATGCAGTATGAACTCAGTCAAAAGCTTCCTCTTTCCTACACTCTATATTTGGAGCAATTTCATCATCAGGAATAAGTCAAGAGTTAGTAAAATTTCTCTGGTGGAAAATTAGTTTGTATGAAAATACAAGTTTATTCTGGAGAAGGGGTTTGCAGACCTGTTGGAGGAGAAGCAGGTGCTGATCTCTTGTCTCTGTGTCATTAGGAAATGCTGCACAAGGATAACATCCAGGTATTGCAAGTAATAAGTGTTTTGCAAATGGGGCTGTGCGGAAACCACTGCTGCAGCTGTGACAGTACCTTGGTCCATGTTGGCTCTCCAAGGGATGTCTTCATGCATGTGTGGGGCTCCATTGGGTATCTGGGAGTAAAAGGGCAAAAAAAGAAGAAAATTTCTTCTGTCCTGCACATGATGCTTTTTAGTTGCAGACGATAAAACAGGAATGCTGTCTTCTGGTGTTGGAGCCTTCTGGATGATGGATTTATACTTCAGTGCTGAGCCTCCTTGGTAGTGCCCAGGATGTTTTGGCCAATGCTCCTGTGGCTGTTGGCAGACAAAGGGGTCATGGGGGTGGTCTTGCAGTGAACAACTCAGGGATAGTGATGCCTCATTAATTGCTGCTGCTGCTAAATAGGATTGGGGACCTAGTTTTCATGCTTGGCTCTTCTGTTCTTTGCACCAGAGTAGCCAGGAGCCACTGCACTGCAATTACTGGTGTCACCAAAATAAAAATTTCCCTGAGGGAGAACCAAGCCTTGAGTTCATTTTTTCTTAGTGAATTCTTGATTTTTAGGTCAGGGAATATTCTTCACCCCTAGTGCTGGGGTGGTACTTAGCAGATGGAGCATGTCCCTTCATCTGATCATCCACCTGAAGGAAGACACCAAAAAAACCCCAAACTATTTCTGCCTGCCTGGAAAAGCAGCTCCCTGCCAATGAGATTAAAATATCACTGGCCCTAGACATTAGTCTAAAGCATATTTATTTTCTGACATCAAAATTCTCCCCTCTTCCCTTTCTTATCTCCTAGCTTCTCCTCATTCCAACCTCAGCACCTTGTTACTGCTGGGAGCATGGCTGCCCTGACTGAGCCACCTCTGTGTGGCTCTCCCATCTTTTGGGCAGGTCTTGCACTAATTAGAAGTGTTAATGCTTTGCGAAGGAGCAGCAAGGGACTGCAAGGCATCTGGCATGGCTCAAGGTGAAGCTGCCAGGGCTCCAGTGAGTGCCAGTCATGGAGGATGCTGGCAGCTCCCTGACACACCTGTGTGGATGGGAGAAGCCCTATTTGGGTCTGCAAGGCTGTGTGGAAACCACACGAAATTCCAAATAAGCCCCTTTTCCTTTCCCTTTGTGGGCTAAAAGGACATGAACTGTGGCTTCCTTGTGCCTGGTGCTGCATGGACCAGATGTGAACACATTTTGGGGACAGCCTCTGCACATCAACAGGACAAAATTGTCACAATAGCTTGCAGGAGAATCTTGTCTGAGAGCTTTTTGACTTGTACTAGCAAGAGGTTGGAGATGTCAATGCCTTCATGGAACAGAAAAGATGGCAGCACACCGACATCTTCACAATGCAGGCCTCAGACTCCAGAGAGCGTTTGAGCTGGGAATGAAGCTTTTGAAATCCCTTTTTCCCCTTCAGCCATTTCCTCTTTAACATGTTGACCCCAAAACACTGGCAGTGCTCGAAAGGGTTGGCACATCAGCGCTCAGACATAAGACTCTCTATTATTTCAAACTTATGCCTTAGAGCAGAAAAGATTCAGCTAAGCCTTTGAAGCATCACGTAGGGTTTTTCTCAAATCTCTTTCTTCTGTGGGAGTTTCTTTGGTGGGAGGCAATAACAAAAACGATTCACTTGGGTGTCTAGCAGGGCTGATGCAATGTTGCAGTTGTCAGAGTTCCTCTATGCTGTAAAACTGCCCACTTGATGCATCACCACAGTCCTTCAGAACATCAGATTTATAGTGTTTGTGTATGTTATGTCCTAACAGTGCTATCCCAAGGGGAGTGTTAACAAAAATTCATGCAATTACTTGAGATGGCTCTTGTCATCATCAGAGGTTGAGGGTAAAATGTTTTAACCTGCAAGTGTAAGTCTGCAATCCTGGAAAGCAGTGACCAGGGTAATGCTTGGGTACGCTTCTAACAATTGCAAGGAGGGGGTCAAACATTGAGAGCAAGTTTGAAAGGTGAAGATACAACAACCTCAGACATCAGCTTAAGCCCCCCACGGAGTATCTCACTGTTATCTACTCCGAATGCTAACCTCCAACACTGCATATTTGCATTTCCCACTGTATTTGGAGAAGCATCCTAGAGAGCAAAGGATGAGACTGCTCAGTCCTGGAGCTGCTTCCCAGTGAAGTGGTGGCATCCTGCTCTGTCTCACCCTTATTTTGGTGCCTGACCCAAAAAACGTCACTTGAAATGTGGCAAAAGGTGAATTCTGCAAGAACCCCTTTCATCTGAGAGGGTTGAAAAAGTTTTACCGCTTGGTTCAACCGAGGCTTTTGCTATCAGCTGGCAGAACTTGCAGCCTTTTCCTGCCTGGCAGTTGTAGACAGGGAATTGCTGATAGCCTGTCTGAGATCTGTCTCTTGCTCTGAGTTGACTCCAGAGCTACCTTGTCTGGTACAGTTATAAGCTCTGGGAGATTTATATATTTAAAAAGGGGTGGGGGTGGGAAGAAAAAAGTTTGGCCTAACCTCAGAGTCCTATGGGACTGCAAGAGGAAGCAAACTGGAACCCATTTTCCTATTTCTTCCTTGGCCTTATCCGAGAACAGCCAGCCTATCTGTAAGTGGCAACTGTGGAAAATGTGCTCTGGCCACTTGGTGTGAAAGATAGGCAAGACTCCTAAAAAATCTTCTCCGCAGCTTATCACCTTTCTGCTGGCTCCACAGCAAACCAGTGCCCCGGTGCAGAAGGAAACTGGCTGTCTGTAAGGCTGGACAGGGCCTCATCAACAACTGATAAGCTCCCCTGTGAACATTCAGGCTCTTCAGGGTTTACTGTCCTTTTAAATACCACAGAAGCTCTAGCTGGGCAGATTCGTACACATACACATGTACATCAGTGCAGTTGGTATTTAACACCATGCATCTGGTTCTCCCTCACTCTTTTTGCTGTTTTGGGGATGCTGCTCCTGTATCATTTGGATGTAAGAGTAATAGGCCTGTGCACCATGCTTTATAAAGTTGGATAGAGGTATTTAAAGATAATTCTCCTACCAGTTCCTTGATCATAGTGCAGAACCATGAAAATTCATCTTGCCAGTAAAATAGTAGTAGGAATAGAAGAATTGAGGGAGTTCACATTGTGTTTTTGGGAAAGAAAATGTCCACAAAAAATTTATGCCTGGAAGTTTTCAGGTCTCGGTTATTTTAAACTGGGCCAGGGAAAATGTGACAAGCCATTGTTCAGGTTTCATTTTCTGCCATGATTTCAGTAAAAACAGAGAAAGTAGCACTACAAAACACTCCTCTTCCATGGAACAAACCTGCCCAGTTTGGGGAAAGCAGTTATATAGCCAGTTGACTAAAGGCAATTAAAATATGTCACTACATGAAAGGAAGAGAGGGGTGCAAGGACGCAGTGAAAAGGGATCCCACATGCTGAAGTTCTGTTTTGTATTTTGAAGAGTGATTCTGTAAGAGAAGGCTTGAAAAAGCAGCCCTGTTGCTTTGACAACACTTTAAATTCCCAATCTTTGGAGTTACCACTTTCAAGCCAAGGTTCACTTCGCACTAAAGGCTTGCATGGACAGGGATACTTGGTGGACAAATTTAAGTTATGGTTGATATACATGACCACTGCTCCTGTAGAAAGCTGCAGCAGACTGGAGCAAGGTGGGTAAGAGGGCTGGATTTCTCTGGGGGAGTCTGCTCAAAGCCCTTTGACTTGATTGCTTTAAAAGAGTTAATACACAACGGATCTAATCTTACCAAAACCCAGAGCCTCGGGGTTTCTCTCTGCCACTTGGCTAGAGAATTGTTTAGATCAATGTAACTTATAAATCTAAATAGCTAACAATTAAACCAACTCAGTTCAATAAACAATTAAACAAAGCCACAGTAAAACATATCCATTCCCCATAGGGCATTTTCAATGCTAGATTGCCATTGTGACTGCAAAGCATCGGACCTCAGAAGCATGATGCATTCAGATCCAGAAAATCCTAGCTAGGATAACCAGGTACATGACTTCATACTGAAATAAGAGTATTTCTGTTTTTGAGAGACTATAAACACTGTGTATGATTAGTTGTTAATGAACAGAATAAAAACACAGAAAAGGGAAGAGAAGGTCATTAGCTGAGATGGCAACCCTCTTGGGCAAAGTTTTGTCTCAAAGAAAACAGTGTTTTCATACCAAGAACAACACTGTAAAGGAAAAGGATACAGAATTGCTGGTGAGGGCTGGTATTGCCAGCACTCCTTGCATGGCTCTGGTAAGTAAAGCCTATTGACCCTCTCCTAGATTTTGATTTTTGTTTAAAATCCATCAGCAAAAAGAATTAAACTATTAATGGCAATGTATTTACCCAACAGGATGTGTACTAAAGAGGTTGGAGGAAACACACTGTGGATAATCAGTGGATAAAATGGGTCTGGGGCTGTACCATTAGTGCAAAACTGCTGTTATTGTCCGCCAGAAACCCTTGCTATTAGAAAGATGGTGAAATTTTAATTAAAATTAAAATTGTCCATACTTCCACAGTAACAGAATCAAACACATTTTTATATATATGTGTGGAATACATTCACAAGAAATAAGGAGATTTGTGAAGAAATGGGAGTCTTAAGCTGAAGGGAATAGATGTGTCCATCTGTATTATGCACAAAAGGAATATAATGTATTTATATTACAAATTAGGTTAGTTGGTCTTAACAGGTGATCTTTTCAGATTTTAGAAAGAACTGGACTGTTTTGGCTATACAAAGAAGTAGAATAACAGTTGTGGCTGTGTGAGCATGTTTTGTTTTTTATATGTTGCGGTCTTTTTTAATTAACACAAGATCTCTCTAACTTTCAGGGTCTACAGATGCTCCTGTATCACATTAATGTAAAATATTGTCATACTCAACATCTGTATTTAACCTGGGGCTTTATAGGTTTAATTCAGAAAAAGGCATGGCATCCTACACGCATTCACTCCTTCAAATGACAAAATTAGTCATACAGTGACATCAGTGATGGGAAAAATATAAATTGAATGAGGGTAGAACAAGAAATCCTTTTTAATCCCATGTTAAATAATCACCATACATAAATTTTCTAGCTGCCAAAGGATCAAAAAATGGTCCTTGTCTCCATGATTTCAATGGTGCACTTGTTTTCCTTGGTCACCACAAAAACCACCTGATGGGATCTGTCACCCGTTGTAATTACCTGGTGGTGGGAGCTTTGGTTCAGCCCCTTCAGATTTACATTTAGTCAGAGTCTCACTAGAAACCTCTGGGAAAACACTGGGAGAAAGACACAGTCTGTGTTCGAGGGTTGTACAGTTGGCTTGCTGTTGGAGTGCTCTGTAATGCAGAGTCTTGGTGGATACTCAGTGGCAAACACCATTTCCTAAAAATGTGTGGTCCCTCCATCCTCTTGGGACATGGGAAAATCTCTCCTGACAAACCTCCCATGGTCTCAGCCCCTGCTGAGTGAGGCAGCCACTCACCCCACAGTGCACACCATACACACCACGTGGGTACATGGTTGTGCCGTGGGGCAGCACAGGCAGGAAAAAGGGGGTTGGATTTTAGGGACATAGCTGTATGTCCCTCCCTCCAAGACTTACTCTGCTAATTATTTTATGTGCATGGTCAAGTGCAATTCTTCAGCAAGTGTTTTTGTGGTTTTGATGTTAGAGGAATTCTGTGGTGTTTTTCAGGTCATCTTTTTCTCTTTCTTCCTGTCACAAAAAGCTCCAGCTTTGCATCTCTGCTCGTTTTTCTCCCATGCATTCCCTACCTGGTATCTCTGTGGTCTACTTCATTTAGAACAATAAAGTAGGAAAGGCAATTTAGGCTGCCAGGCATCTTTGAGATCACTTGTTAATACATTTATTTAGAGCTTCTTGCAGATGTAGGGAAGCACATTGCTATTCAATATAAATACAAAGAGACGCATCTGACTCATCTCAGAGACAGCCCCGTCAAATCAATTCCTGTGAAGATTTTTAGGGGCAGTGAATTTTAAGAGCCAATGGCCTTGGCTACGGATGTTTTGGATGAGCCTGGGAAGCAAGCTGATCTGTTGCATTTGGTCCAGCTGCTGGGAGGAAAGCTGTCCCTCTAGTGATCCACTGCCCCACAGTGAGAGCAGTGCTCTCAAAACTAAAGAAGAAAAGGAGGAAAAAGCAAAGTTCAGCATTGCAAATTCCCCCTTCCCTATTCATTTTCCCCTCAGTTGGGCAACAGCAATGGGGAGAAGCTGTGAATTTGTCCTCAGGCTACCAAACTACTCCACTTCTCCCTTTGGAGCAGTTACAACATTTGTAAAGGCTGGAGTTTTATAGAAAAAAACCTGCCCTGCTTCCTTAATGAGAGTGATCACTGTGCCTGCTGCTTTTTTAGGAAGACAATAACTTATTATGTTAAGCCTGTGGGATTTTTTTTGGCTAGGGAGATGTTGTATACTGCAGACATTTGACTAGTTTCTGTGGTGTCCTGCCTGGTGTCAGGAATGATGAGGATCTGCTGTTCCAGGGAAAAAAGCACTGCTGAAACCGGACGGATCTGTCAGCATAGAAACCCTGCAAAGCAGGGCTTTAAACAGAGTCCACTGAGCAGTCCCACTGGTTTTAATCACACTCAGAGGACTTTATCTAATGTCCTTTGAAGCAGATGACTCTTCCTACTTAAATGAATTCATGCATAGTTGTATTTGTGTGTACAGACTAACACAGGCCTACAGGATTTAAAGTGAAGCAAAAGGTCACGGAGATCTCCATTACCCCTCAAAATCAGACGCAGTAGTAGGAAAAAGTAATTCTAACATCTAAACTGTATTAGAAGGAGGGTCTATCCTTTCCTCTGTGTCTGCACAGCCCCTTCTATGATGAGTGTCAGCCCCAATGGGCAGGTGTATGTGACAGTGCTCTGCTGGAGGTGTCAGGACTGTAAGTAAGGAGAACCAAGGGTCTGTATTCTACTCTTCTTCCATTGCCTCGCTGTTTTCCCACCAACCATGTCAGGAGGAACTCACAGGCTTTGATTGCTGAGTATATTCCATTTTCATGGTTATGGGAGTGTGATTACACATGCTTGTTTGGTGTCACTGCTTCATTTCTCCAGACAAAATGTGGAATCCTTGAAAGAACAGGACAAAATGTTGCTTCAAAAAAGCCAGGAGACCCTCAGCTTGCTGCCACTTGGCACATCTTTTCCCTGGGGTGTACCTGGCCATTGCAGTATTTTGCTGCTGCTTGGCTCTGCTTTAGCATACTCTGTATGGTTTTCTTATGTAGAGTAATGCCAGTGAAAGATAATGGTTCATTTTCACCATAGACAGGGTCCAGCTGAAACCAGCCTGATAACGGACAGAGGGAAAGTAGTTGGTCAAGATGTGGTTCAATCTGAACCAGATTTTTTGGCATCATTGCTTTCAAGAAGTTTGTGAGGGCACTCACAGAGCTGGAGGGCGCAATCTCAGGAGTACTGCATCGTAGTTCTGGCTGAGCATGGGCAGATGGCCCCCACTTACTGGCCCAGCCCCACTGGGGTGAAGGTATCTATTCATCAAAGATGAGTTGGGCTACCTGTAGCCAACCTGCACTGTAGTCATATACAGTGATGTGCTCCTCACTTGAGTACCTGTGGCTCCTAGAAAGAAGATGGAGGGTAGAAATAAATCATCTGTGGAGATGCAGAGCAAGTCAGTGACCTCCTGCACAGGGTAAGTGACCAAATGTACAGCATACTTAGAGGTTTAGAAAAGTCCAAACTTACTCCAGCTGCTGCCACTCTCCTGCCATGGTCCTGTGAGAAGCTCAGTTGTTTCCTCCCTCTTCCCATCCTTCCTCTCTTTTTTTCTTGCTCATTCAGAGCAAGAGGCAGGGACCAGAATAAACAAGTCTTGACCTTACCAGTGCTAATAATAATAACAGAAATGATAGGTCAGGCCAGCTGACACTGTATCTGATTTAAAGTAAGTGTGAAGTTTTTGTATATAGGAGTTGGACCAGGAGAGGCATCCTCCCTTGAGGATATGTCTTTTTAAAATACCTGGTGCTAGAAGGAATGTGGTGTGCTCTGAAGGCAACATGCTTTGGCTGCGCTGAAACATTTTTATGAGGCCTGGGATAAATCAGCTCTGGAAAGTATGAGTTGCCAGTAATCAGAAGAGAGAGGGAGTTTTATCCAGGATGTGGGAATCACAGACTGCAGTCTTACTAATGCAGCAGTAATGTGCCAAGGGAGATTTCTGTGGGTCCCACAGCAGTGGTGCTTTGCTCCCTCCGCAGAGGAAAGACAGCATGTGGCTCTGGTATCATCAGGGCTTTATGGAAGGGCTGGAACTGCCCATGCCTGACAGCCTCTTCATTGAGGGGGAGGTCTCCTCTGGCTTTGGTTGAAAGCTGTGGGGCTGATGCACTGGACTCACTGGGTTCATTCCTGGAAGAGTCAGTGAGGGCAGTAGCAAAGGTCAGACAGAAGTGAGGTGGAAGAAGGGACAGCAGGAGGAAAGGAGTGGTAGCAGTTGTCCAAATTCCAGCTCTAAAATCAGCTGCATTCATACCAACCCCTAAATTGTATTGTTCTTAGTATATTGTGCAAATAATCAAAATATAATGATGCTGTCTTGGCTCTGCTGGAATATTGAGTGCAAGGAATGAGAAGTTTGGAGTACACAAGGCACCTCAATTTATGTTTTCAAAGATGTATGGGTGCTGCCCAGCCAAGAAGAACCCACTGCCTCTTTGGGGCGTCTTGTCCCTCTTATGTTATGGAATACACGTTGGTTGCACTGTTGGGAGGGCATGGCTGATGGTGAGGGTGTTTTCTGCAGAGGGGAGAGATCTGCCTGATGGTGTCTGCATTAGCATCTGTTATGTCTGATGTGCCAGGTTTTACTCAGAGAGCAAGAGCTGCCTTTCAGAGTAGCCCAGGCCCTGATGCCAGGAACTGCAGTCTAGCTTATTGCCTATGCCACTCTCCCATGGAGGGATTCAGCAGGGACTGCTGGTCCTTGGGCTTCCCCTTCCTTTGGCTTCCTCCTTCTCCAGACTCCTTACAGAAGTTTGCTCTCCAAACTGGCAGTTCCTGGTGCCTGAAGTTTGAGTTGTCTGGGTCATCTTGCAAAGCCCTGAAAATTAGTGGATTCAGAAATGTATGCACCTAGGAAATGTGAAAGAGCTCCAGCTGCAGCCCTGATATTCTGAAGGCCCCCACAGGCATTTGTTACCATCCATGCTGAAATGCAGCCTGGGCCTCTGAGAAACAGGGTGATCACATACTTGGGGAACTATTAGGGAAAGCAAGTTGTTACAATAATGTTTGGAAAACACTCCAGGATGAAAGACATGCTGCAGATTAGGTATCTAATCAATCTATGTTTCTACACTGAGCCCATCATCTCAGGCCCCGTTTTTTTACAAGCCAAAAGATCAATGCATGCCTCAGGTAAATCCCCAGCCTCTTTGCTATAACCCTATGGACTTTTAATTTTATTTCCTTACTTGTTAGTGGCAAGAAAAGCCACATTAATTCTATGTACATGATGCTGAACCAGATTCCTGGTGAGATAAACCCCTGTGGTTTCAGTGATGCAGGCCAGCTGAGGATTTGGTCTGCCATTTAGCAAGTTTTTATGTGAAAGTATTATTTGGAAACATCCTTTGATATTTCCCCTGGTGCTGAGCATATTACATAGCAGGAGTTATCTGAAGATTACAGTTGAAGTCAGGATTTTTGTGCAATGCTTGCAGCTGTCTTGTTTCTTGCACAGTATAAAATACATCTGCATCATTTTAGGTTTGGAGCAAATGTAGGGTTTATTGGAAATCGTTGTCCATGCTGGAGGGGAAGCCACTGGGGACAAGGAGATTTCTGCTCATGTAATGATTTTAACTTGTCAGAATTACAACTCTATCACTTTTGGAGACCATGACTCTGACTGGTGGTGACTGAAAGCGGAACATGATAATTGTAAGGAAAAGGCCCGGAACACAACAAAATCAGGCAGGGGTGACAGGCAGCCATATGGGATAGGGAGGAACAGGGACATGGACACGCTCTCTGCCAGCATGTGGGATTAAAGAGGAGGAAGAGTTGATAAGTTGGCTGTGGCTCCACCACTAAGGGCTGCCAGTGTCAGAATGAAGGGCAAAATAAACATTTTGGCATGTGCATGTGTCTCCCTGGCCTAAAAAAAGCCCACAGGGGATTTACATTTCAGTGAAGTTAATACAATTTTTTGAACATACAAACTCTGGAGCACAAGTAACATCTTCAGGTATAAGCACTGTTGCATGTACTCAGTAGCCATCTCCCATGTAAAATGACTGAAGGATTAAGGTAAGTGACTGGTACTAGTCATGCAACATCACCTTACTCCTTTCAAAGTCCTCTGGTTTTGGTTCCTTCGGCTTTTAAAGAACACCATTTTAAGATCTTTCTCGCTAAAGACCCATAAATTACTTAAGCAAGGTCACATGAATGTGGTTCTTTTCATGTTAAAGTGGTTGCAAAATAGGCATCTTCAAACCATAAATATGTGAGTTTAGGCTCATCTTGTCTGAATCTTAGACCACACAAGACTTAGGACACGCTGTAAAACTACCAATATTTACATATTTAATAGACAGTCAGTAGCCACAAAGAGTAAGTGGGATAACTTAAACCAGTGAGACAATCATCAGGCTCAGTCAAAATAAAGATTGAATTCCTACAAGGCTCTGTTAGTAAAATATTCAAGGACAGAAACAGAATTAAAATCTGTTCTTAGATCAAAACTGATGCCCTCCTGTTCTGGAATTGCAAGCTTTATTGCTAAAAGAAGTTTTGGAAGGTATTTATCACACTACCTTCTTCATGCCAGCATTATACATTGCTAACAAAACATATATGAGATGGACCTAAGCCTTGAAGGAGTTTTAATGAGGAATTTTAATTGAATGTGGATTTTTCTTGTTTGATTCAATGGCAATACATATTTGACCTGGCAGTTCAACAGCTTTATCTGTGAGCTGAAGTAAAACCATAATCTGGAGATAAGGCAAAGAGTACCTGAATGGTAAAAGTCACGATGACTAAGCAGCGATATAAACTGGTCTGAATGACTTGGTGAGTGAAGCCCTGTGAAACGAAGTAGTACACTTAAAAGACAAGTTTGTATGCCTTAGAACAAAAAATGCAGCCCTCATCTACAAGGACTGTATTCTTAAAACCAAGAGGCTATATTGGCTATATTGGACCAGAAGAAAAACAAGGGATTGCAGAAGAGTACTCCAGCTCTCTTTCCAGTAATGCTCACATGAATAAAGAGGTTACTGACCTCTGAGTTTGTCTGTGGCTGGAACTGGTGAGATGATGCTGGAATACTGCAGTTTCAGCAAGATCTGCCTGTGAGGTGTATACCCAGAGAGCACAGAAACAGCTATAAAACAGAACCAAAGGTTGGAGAGAAATCACTGAGATAGAGCTTCTTATGCATGTTTACCCCCCATAAATGTCCTCCAGAGAGGCACCTTCATTGGAAGAGAAGTCTGAACACCAAAGAGCTTTACAGTCCAGTGAAGCAAAACATAACCTGAATCTGTGGCTGGAAGCTGAAGCTGCACAAATTAAGCAGAAAATAACACACATTTTTATTAGAGTGAGTCTAATCACTGGAATACACTAGTGGGGTAGGGTGGATTCTCTGGCTCCTAAAGTCTTTACATCCAGACAGACGCCTTTCTGGAGATAGTCTTTAGCAAAACATGATTTATTGGACTCAATGCAAAGGTAACTTGGTGAAATGTAATGACCTGTGATATATGGAAGGTCAGACTGGATAACAGAGTGGTGCCTCCCAGCTTAGAGCATTACAAACCTATGAACACTTAAACTTTAGGAAATTATGACAGCAAGCTGTAATATTTTTCTCTGCAGAGACTTTTCCAAAGCCCCTAAATAAATCATTATAAAAAACTTGCTAACCAGCATTGATTTTTTTTTTTTTAGCTATGTTAAGGATTTTTAAATCTTGTTTTTGGAAGAATGGTTAATAAGATTTTCTTTTTAAGTGCAGTTAGGATGCTCTAACACTAAACATTTCCAAGAATAGGAAGAATTTCTGTGTTTTACCTGAGGCCTCACCAAGCGCTGTAACTTCATTGTTTTTGGCTTTTCAAAACCTCTCCCATAGCAATTTGCACTTTCCATGTGCACTGATACCAGCTTTAATGTCAACTCTGTTGGCTGCACATTCCCTATCACAAAATTTATACAAAAGATAAGGCTTCGACAAAGCAGGCTTTTTCTCATAAGAGGGATCTGTTAATCTACACACTTCTCACAACAGGAGCTGGGCTCAGGAATTGTCTTTTGTGTGCTTTACCTCCTCATTTGAAGGGGATAGTTTTGCATTATCAGTAGGGCGGTCTCAGAAGCAGCTCTTCACACAGACTCTCTTTGGAAGATTCTGTAGGGAAGAAGGAAGGCTGGGTATAACTTCGGAAGAAGGTATTTACATCCCTTGTTGAGGAAGCAATTGCTTAACTTTAAACAGGTGCTGAAGTCCATCAATGCAAAATAAATAAATGATCAGTGGAAACATTGCAGGATATACTTAAATATGGGCCTGTGCTGCCAGTTCTAATGAGTTACAGCTTCAGTCTACGGAAGCACTTGAGGAGCTGTGTAATCCAAAGTGCAGGAGAAGTCCCTTGACTTTAATGGATGGTTTGTGTAGTCAAAGCCATCCACCTCCTAAGTGTAGAACTGGAATAAAGTGCTCTGAAAAGCAAAAGGAAGCAAACTGGGAGAGTGTGGTGAGCACACACCACTTAATTTGTTAGTCACAGCAAATAGACCCACAGGCCTTGGGAAGGATGGAGGGATGTGAGGCCTCCAGGTATGATTTTCTTTGGGGAAGGTTGGGGGCATTTTTAGAAGAGGAAAAAAAAAAAAAAAAGAAAACCAACTCAAACAGTTCCCAGTAGTTCAAGAGTAAATAAAAACCTAAATCTTAACCTGGTGGAACTAAAAGGAGTTTGCCTGAGATATTCAATGATTTAACTGTAAGCTGTCTCCTAAAGCAATGGATTGATGGCTGTTTGGTTTGTTGCTAAAGAGGCAACTGTTGTTGATTCAATTCTTGTAATTCTTCCCTTGTTTCTCCCTTCTCAACCCTACACTTAATGCAATTATTTAATTTTTTTAAAAAAGGAAAAGAAAATTTAGCTTTGTTTTCTTTATTTTTTTTTCCCAGAGATTATTACTCCTAACAGTGCCTTAACATAATCTCACAGCTGACTGAACACTACCCTCTGACCTTTCTTTCCTTGGGGACAAACTCAGGTTTAATTGACGTTTATGTCTGTGAGCTCTGCTGAGGAAAGATTAGCAGTGGCTTAGCTAATTAGTATTTAAATGTTCACTAATGTTCCAATGGATTTGTCAATTACAATCTTATTAAAAATGGATGCAAAGATTTCTTTTTTTAAAAAAAAAGCAGCACTGTCAGAGCTGATTCAATTTCTCTAGAGGATTAAATAAAAAATCAAATTTGCTATTATGATCTTTTCAGTCATACTAGAACACAAGGAAAATATTTTGAATTGTAAATGGCCCATATGCTTCTCAATGTGCAAATATGTTCAATTCTTGTTGGTGGGTTGAAAAATTTGAGGATGCACAAGCTCTTATTAGGACAATTGGGAAATATTCACACTGTAATTAGATGTGTTGATGTTCTATTCTCCCAACAAAGCCTTTGCAGCTTGAAATACTGGAAGAATTTTCCAGACAAATTTAACACATCATATTAAAATAACTCCACTTCAGTTATCCACACTGGATATCAATCTCTTTAGAGTTGCCCATGGTGTACATGATACACATTTCACCCAGTGCACTGAGTGTGATCTGTAACACTTTTTAGCCAAAGAGTTTCAATTTCATATTAAATCCACAGTTTAAAACAGTAAATGATGAAGGCAGCTTCTGGCTGTGGAAAATCCTTAACTGATCAAAACAGGGGCACCTTGTTATGAGCTGAAAGCTTTCTTCTGACCTGGTGAATAAGGAAAGATAACATAATATAGAACTTGCTTAGAACCAACCTTCTTTCAATCCTTTCTCACTAATGTATTTCAGCACACAGAGCAAGTATGCAAATATATTAGATTTGGATCAAAGTTTGAAATTTGGTGCCCTAAAGACATTTCAGTCTTTAAACAGATTTCAGAAGCCATCTATATAACCTAAATATACTTGACTTGCCTTTTTGAAGATGCTAAGGTATTTCAACAACCCAGCAGGTTTGGTGTATTAGGAGTTTCAGCCACTTAGGGGTTACACACCTGCAAATGAACCTAGTTTGTTTGGAAATGTAACTGAATGTAACTGTGCATTTGGGTACTCAGGAAATATAAGGAAATATTTTCATACACATTAAATATTTGAGAATACTGGTGGGAAACCCAAGTTCATTGACCTTCCATGACAGCTCTAATTTAAGCAGCAAGAATGTATGATTATTTTGGGGTGGGGTTTCTGTGCTCATGATTTAAATAGGAATTAATCCACATTAGCACAAAATTGCTTTGTTTCCTGTCTAATGAACAACTAAGAAAAGATGCTTTGGATTGAACTAGTGAAGAAAGTGTTTTTTAAAAAGTTACATTTCATTTTCAGATGCTTTATTTAAAATTAAGAAAACAAGAGGTAGTCCAAAGTTTCAGAACAACACAAATACTTTCAGTGATCTTTTTTTAAAAGCACTTAGAAACTAATACCAGTCTCAGAATTGTTGTAATTTACCCAGTCGCTTTTCTTCTGGTATTTTTCCTTGATGAACACTTTTTCTGAGAACTTGTGTCTCTTTTGGAAAGGGGCTGTGAATTCATAAGTGCCTACATGATTTCCAGTCATTCCTACCACCTCCAAGTCTGATATCATGGTTCAGACACATCAACTCATCTGGGTCCTAGGGGTCAGTAGGTAGTTTTCCAATGAATCTCGTTGGAGCTCTCATTAGAATATAGAAATAGAAAAATGTTTTCTATTATATATATAATAGAAATCTATCTTTCTAATTTCTTTCTATAGAAATTATCTAGTATAATAGAGGAAAATCTTGGACTACAGTGAAAGAAGTAGGAATAACATGAGCTCCTCATCTCACATCTAAATAATGGCATTATCTCCTTCCATCTCCTCTCCCACCCACCACTTTTTGGGTGTCCTCTCCCCCTATTCTTCTTTACCGCTATCTCATGGCCTCCTTCAGGAAGGGCAGCCTGCTCAGGTCCACAGGATGCATCAGCAGGGTGGGTGCAGACCTGGGCAGACCCAACCCTGCATTACTAAAACTCTCTGTGGGCCCTGACTGTAAAGATACTGGGCCCTGTCCTTCCTAAAACATCCCCCTGCAGCCCAAGAGCCATTAGTTACAGTTATCAAGGAAAGAGTTTTGGTGCTGAGTTTGAGATATTGAACTGGAGACATGGGGTGAGCAAATTCACCTCTGCATCCTACAGGGCTGTCTGGCATCAAAAGTTCCCAGCCCTTCTGCTGGAAAATGGATGTCTGAGGTAGTCCCAGGACATTGCCCTGCCTCCCCCAAGCCCTGATACTGTGGGTGTTAGAAAAAAGCCTTGATAGGGGGAAACATAAACAGATAAAGACATCTGGGGACTGTAGCCAACAACTGTGTTCTGGCACCGTGAGCAAAAATGCAGCCTTGACACTGCGAGGAAGATACTTGCTGGGGTCACTGCTCACCAGGAGGAGCCCAAAGGAGGCAAGAATTTCCCATCTCCACCAACTGCTGGAGGATGGGAGCAGGGGTGAGGGGCAGTGGCAGCACTTAGCAGCCCAGCTAGGTTTTGGGGAGGGAGAGGACACCAACTCCAGGTTGTGGCTCCAAATCAGAGTCATCAAAGGGATATGACCCATCTCCAAAATCACATGCCACTTCTTGATACTGTGAGTGGCAGGGAAGAGAGCCCAAATCACTGCTACCACATCCCCACAGTAACTTTGGGGTTGGTGGGATGTCGCATTGCACCCAGAGCCTGCTGCTGGCAGGGGAGGGATGGCAGGATGGAACAGGGGATCCTGACCCCGTGCCAGAAACCCATCTCAGCTTATCAAGGCACCATGGCAAATATGGTGTCAGTTGATAGGGAGAAAGTCTGTGCGGCCAAAATGGAAATAAATGGAAATAGAACAATTTCCTGTAGCAAACTGACATCTCTTGAGAACAGGTAAGAAATAAGGAACCAGACTGATTTGTTACTCCTTTTGTAAACACATTTGCTGACAGTAGTAGGATATGTAATGTCTGTCTCTACTTGATTAACATATCTGTTTTGCTCATTGCTCAGTGAAATAACACATACTCATTGTCATTCCTTTTATCTTGACTTTTTATTTTATTTAATTGAGAGGCCAAAACAGCCTTGCTGAAAATACAGGTTACAGCAGTTTTTGTTAAAACTGTATGTTGAGGAAAATGAGCAATGAAAGTAGCGTCCCAGTTGTTAAAAGCCAGATAGCTTTTATATTGTTTTGTCATCTTCATTCCCCAAAATATTTGTAGTATAGGGAGAGTCAGCCCACTTCCTGGACTCTTGCATAATGTAATGTGTTTTCTCCAAAGCTCTGTTGATAAGAGATGATTGGCCAGGCTCCATAACAGTCCTCTAAGAAATGGGTCACTCTATCCCAAGATTGGGCAGGAGGGGGATGACAGCTGCATGAGGCAGCTCATCTGCACTTCCAGAGGAAATGCATAAAGCCAAATTTTTAACCAAGGAATAAAACCAGTAAGTATCCATGTAGTCTAAGTCTGAGATAATAAAATACTGGATTCCAAAAAGAAAATACAGTAAGAATCTATTGAATTAAGTGCCGAATTGTGTGTAGTATTGATTTGCTAATTTAACAGACACATTTTTAAATGTCCTGCCCAATCCTTTTTAACAGGTGAAAGTTTTGCTTTTTTGGGTCTACCAGGACATGACGTGGAAACATATTGGCCAGGTCAGTTTGCTTCTGTCAGCTATCAGGTAACACATGCAATCAAAAAATATGCATTGTCCTGGTCCATGGAATTAAAGAGAAAGGTGGAAAGACAAAAAATTCCTTCCTGCACTTCAGAGAAATACAATATATGTTTAATCAGCTTCTTTTACGTACAAAAGATTCATACATTTCATTTTGCAAAGGCAAAGGGAAAGGAAAAAGCATGTAAGCTAGTGAAAAGATAACTAACAGATAGGCATCAGCATCCTCTTCATTTGTGAACAGTTAAGAATTGTAAATTACAATTACATTGAAGCAAACTTAAAGTCACTTCTATTTACTGAAAGCCCAGCCTAAAGCACACTGAAGTTGTAAACTCCCCTTCAATTAAATTGGCTCTCAGTAGAAGCAGGCTTCCTACTTTAAATGTAAGATACAAAATCATCCTGAAACAGAAACTTGATCGGGGAGATTTGGGTGCACTGAAATGTGTGAGTGCCCCAGCAGTGGGCTCCCATTCATGGAAGGTGGGCAGCCCCATCCCTGACACACAGCTGCCTGTGCACATGTGCTCCAAGTGCAGGGTGCTGCGTGGAAACGGCCTCGGCCGACTGCAACCAGATGGCGAGGGGATGAAAGCTCATAAAGGATGCCAGTATTTTAGATAATTTCACAGAGGGTTTCTGCTTGGCTGAAGGCACAAGGAAACTCTCTCGCTCGATGTTTTGCACAGCCAAGTGTTAAATCACTTTATATCAGAGCTGAACTTCAACCTCATTGCCGTTAATCTTCTTGATTGGTTAAGTCTTTGCTTTCTGTCAAAAAACCTGAAATCTGAGTGTCAACGATCAGCACATGAAGCCTTTATGGTAGTGCCCCCCCTTTTCCACCCCTTTCCCTCTGCTGCTTAAGGGAGAGAGCATCCTCTCTGCTTCTTGCTCTCTGTTCACTGACTGTACAGACAGCCTGAGCTGCAGTATATCCTTCCACTGTTCACCCCTAGCCCAATGAGGCTTTTTACTCATGTACTCATTATTCACCTGTACAAAGTAATAGTGGCTGGGAAAATCCCAGACTTCCTTATGTATTTAAATGTATCAGCTCTGAGAATCTGGTATCCTTGTTAAATGAGAGCAGTGCTATGAGGAGAAATCAATCTTTAATCACAAAAGGTCAAATGCAATTCCAGCTTCTATTTGTAAGTCACTGAAAGTATTTACCATTTCACCAAAGGCAAAATTCCATTCTTTCATGAACAGGAGATGGTTTAGGCTCCTACGTGAATGTCCACCCTTGGCATTAATATATATCCTCCCTAGACTGTGTAGTCACTGCTGCAACCATCCTAGGAGTCATTCTGTGGGTGAAAGCCTCCTCCCTGCCCACCATGCACTAGCTAATGCTTCACTCATCCTCAAGGCAATCCATGCAGGGCACCTAGATTTCCTTCCAGAGAACATAACCATAGCAAACACCTGCCCATCTTGTGGGTCTTGCTTCCTAAGAGCAGAGAAAGCAATATTCAATGAATTACAAAGATACTTTCTTCTCATGTCAGAATTCATGCTTTCTTGTCCATCAAACCTCTTAGCCAGCCCATTTGTAACTTAAGCAGGGTGTCTGACTGGCCCCTCAGTCACAGCGTATTATTTCAGTTTTCTAATTGAATCACAAAACGATTTATCAAATGAATTAAGAATAATTAAAAAAAAAGGCAGGGTGATGCATGAACAGGCAAATGAATATGGACATTAGGAAGATTAATAGACATGTCTCGACTACTCATATCAACAAAACTTTGGTGGTGTAAACAGACCATTAGCAAATAAAAGCAGGATGCTAAAAAGGTTAAAGAGGGCAGCCTCTCAGAAATCAAACGAATGTTTGGAAGCAAGGTTTTCCAACCTGGTTAAACAGGTTGTGGATAAGAAGCATCAACTCCCAGCACACAGCAGGAGTCTCTAGGACCGTACTTGCGATGTGTAGATTCACTGTGTGAATCTCCGTGTAAGATTCACTGAATGCAGAAATTTGTCTCTGTGATCACTGTCTAGTGATGATCCTAGTTTGATCCACAGTCACTCCACTGAGTGCCTTGATGAATAAGGCTGCCAGAAAACTTGCTCACACAGTGTGTACACAGCATGTGCCTCTGTGGACCCTTCCCTGCAGCTTGTCCCCTTGGATCTGACAGAACCACAGCAGAGCTTCTGGTTAAAGCTGGGCTATTTCATGCAGAGGATAATGTTTGCACTGAATGTCAATGTGCATTTTTGTCTAGTCAGGATAATGGCTAGCCAGTGACCTTATTCAGCCCCAATTAGCTGATAACTACCAGCCAGTTGCATTCCTCATTGTTAGGAGTGAACAAGGCAACCACGGGAGAAAGGTAGCAATAATAGGAACAGCTAATTAGACTGTGAGTGGTGCACAAGGAAAAGAAAGGAGGAAGAGGGATGTGAGAGTTTCTAGATGGTCTGGCTGCCAGCTGAAGATGTAGTAAGGATCTGGAGTGCAGGATATAAGGGTAAGGCTCAGATCAAGGTTAGACTCCCTCTCCTACAGCCTTCTCTCCCAAGCCCTTTGAGCACATTTATGTCTTGCAGCCCACCACCCTCACTGCTCTGCTTGGATAGGCACCATCCTTGTGACACAACAGACCATGACACACAGGTGGCAGCTCTAGTCCCAGAAGGATAGTGGATGGATGATTGCAGTGCCCTTTCCTGACCGCACTGCTCCCTTCCTGGAGAAGGCAGTGGTCCCTTCCAGCAACAATCCAGTGCTCTCACACTGGAAAAGATCCCTTTTCCTTGAGCAGTGGTGGAATCCAAAGACCATAGGGAGATATGGACCCTCAGGTGTTTTAGGGAGATAATAGGAAAGTGGCATGTTTTGTGGGAGCCTATTCTAGCACCTTCAAGAGGTCACAGAATGATTTACTTTGGAAAAAGACTTAAGATCACCGAGTCTAGCTGCTAACCTAGCACTGCCAAGACCACCACTAAACCACATCTCTATGTGTCCCATAGGGTTCCCTTGGGGACTTTGTGCCCACAGGATTCTAGCATCAGCAGCACTGATATTCATCAGATTGGAAAAACCTTTCTGAAATACACTTTTTGAAATACATTTCTCTATTGAATATAGGACCTGTAGAAGACCACAGCATCATTTGTAGAACCCAAGGGAATTCTTCATATACTGCCAAGATTTCCAGATGAGGGGAAATATTTTCCTTTAATCCTATTGCCACATTCAGGCCTTATACTTCCTGCACAGTCACTCCAATACCAGTTTTTGTATGTCACTTGGGAGAAATATGTACACTTATTGCTTAATTGTGCCTACGAAAATAACCAATCACAGTAGAATAATCCTACTGAAACTAGGAGAGTACCAACATTTCCTTACCTGTAGCCTTTTTTTTTTTTTTTTGTGCCAGCAGAAAAGTCATTCACATAGCATTTTTAAAAAGTATTTGCAGTGGACTATACCTCGCTTTCACTAATCCTCCTAAAAATCTGGCAATTTCGATCAAAGTTGCTGGGGCTGACCAGAACTTGCATCTAGGCTGAATAATGAAATTTGACCCTCTGCATCTATAGGAAGTGTGTTTTCCCATGTGCTGTTTCAGGGCAACCATGTTTCCTGTTTTGAACAGTGGATATTCCAGGCAAAAATTATTGATTTGAGCAGGTATAAATCAGTGCATCATGAGAGGGTGGGGATGCAGCCTGGAAAGCCCTGATGGCTTCAATTGCAGGGAGGCAGGGAAGTTATGCAGGTCTGCAAAGGCTATCGTTGGAGGGGATCCCTGATTTTAGCAGGGAACTCGGAGCATTACTGTGAGACAGATACAATAAAGTGTAAGTCGTTAGGCAGAGAAGATAAAGCACCACTTAAGGGAACCACTGACAGATGGGAGTGTGGCTCTGCAGCTCTGAGTAGGGAGAGACTTGGGTGCTTGCCCCTTCTGCTGCTGAACCTCCTCACAATGCCTGCAGAATAAAAGCCTCATGGCATAATGGTGGTGGTGATGACAAGGGTAATAAGGCTCATGATAATAAGGACAAGCAGGGTTTCCATTTCCATTACCAGAGCAATCGATTGGAGCTTAAGGTTTTTTCTGCCTTTTTTTTTTTTCATCTAAAGCAAGTTCTGTAAGGGCCATGAGATAAAACCCTGAAAAAGGCCTTTAAAAAGGTCTTTGGGAACAGTGTGGAATTTAAAAATCTAATCTGTAATTTAAAGAATGAAAACTAATCTAATTGGTGTACAGTCTGTTTCCATTAGGAGCAGGATACTGCCAGGTTCTTTCCCCTCAATATAGGCTGGATTAAACATACAGGTGAGCTTTTTTTTTTTTTTTTTTTGTAGTTCCACTCTCTAGGGCATCTGCAGAGTAACAAATGCAGCTTTTTGCCCATTATGCACACATACACACATACTTTGTTCTCCAGCATGGAGAGAAAAGCAGCTGGTTCAACAGAGGTAGTTTTCAAACTACACTAATCTCAAAACTGCCTACATGCTTGAGAGTGGTGGCACCTTGCTCCTCACAAGAGATATAGGCTGCAGCACTGGGTGGCCCCTTGGCACAGAGGGGTGGTGTGATGCCCCTGGATCCCCACCACACTCTTTTGCCAACACCTGCCCCAGCTGACCACTGCAAACAGATAAATCAGCCTGGGCTGGCCTCAGCTGAAGTCCGTGCCAGCAAAGTGAGGTAGAGACTGCCAGGGGAAGAGGTGCTGCATGATGCCTGGGGCTGTGGAAGCACACAGGGGTTATCCTGGAGGGAGTGCTGGCAGGGAAGTTGGTGTGAGATGAGGGTGGGGGAATAACCTGGCTTCTGCTCAAGGTAAAACCACCTCTTTCCTCACCAGGAGCTTCGAGCCAAGGCTGAAACTGAAGTGCTAAAGAACTAATCCTCGCCCAGAGCAGTTGGCTTTGTTTCAGGATTGAAACTGTGAGTCAAAGATGTTTTTATGTCAAGACTTGCTTGAAATCTCTCACTGTGGTCCATTTATTTTAGTCTGTGGCTGCCAGGGATGCAGTTCAGATGGGTAACGATATTTGGGAGCTTGAGGATGAACTTCACTTCCAGATCAAAATTTCTTCTCTGTGCTCTGCTACCTGTTGCTCACAGCTCTGAGATGTCTCAGATGATGCTTGCACACATTGTGATGTTCTGAGTGTCACACAAAAAGCAGCTGTAAGCTGTATCTTGTGGGAGTTTGTTAACGATGCAGCTTGCTATATTTTCTCAAAAACATGACATACATGTTCATCAGGCAGGTGTCCATGCAGACAGCATTCTATCTGGGGGAGAAAATTAATAACTATTATGTATTTTAACTCTCTCACACCATCAACTGACCAGATTGTATCTGGAACAGTAAACCTCAAGCAGGTGAAACAAAGGAGAAGGAGCAACTTATTTGCTAAGTATCACATTAAAATAACTATCTTAAGTTAAAGTCTGTAGTTCAAGCAGGACTGGGCAGAGGTAACAAATATTCAATAGCATTTTTCTAAGGCACTGAGAGCAGAGAGTGCTTAGCACATGAGAGTAGCCAATAGCAAAGATGGGTACAGTAGCAATCTGGAACAAACAAACAGAAATTTTGTCTAAAATTTTTGTCAAAAAAATAAAATCTGACATGAAATTGGAATCTTTGCTTCCATTTAAATTCAATAGTATAGTCATTCCTCCATCAGTTGGATGCCCCTAGAAATCTCAAGCTGCAGTGTTTTATTGAAACCACTCATGCACATCAACAACATATTTTTTGCAGTGGTCCTTACGCTCCCACTCTTGCAACATATTATTTTTTTCCCCCTCTATGAAACTGTGACTTAATGCAAAGTAATGGCATGTCAAAGGCAAAGTTACAGCCCCCCTCTTGAATGGGCAATGCTGAGTCTCCTGTCATGCGTGGAATGTAATTACCATTAAGGCTGAAAAATGAGGGAGATGAACAGTAGTGGCAGTTTTTCTCAAGTTTACATAAACACTGGCTGCAAGAAGAGGGCAGGAACATTAAAATCAAAGAGTTCTTGTCACATCAGCGCTTTAAATCTCTAAGCGGCTCCTTGAAAATCATCTGGCCTCGGTGAACACAAACAACCGATAAAAGCTTCAGTTAAGGTCTGCTCTTATCTGCTAATTTCAGGGCAGTCTTGCCCTTTACCCACTGTCCCTAGGAAAGTAGCGATTTTGGCACTTTCTCTTGGCTTGCTAAACTCTCTGCCCTGGCAATAATATTAACTAGCAGGAAAAGAAGTAAAAGTGGGGTTGAAGGTGTTTGAAGAGGAAATCTCTGTATCACTCACTGAGCAGCCGTGGGGAAACACTGTGTGCTTTGCCCATGCATCCTTACAGTTAAAGACTGGCCGATGGAGAGCACCACTCCTCTCATTCCTGGGGCTGGGTGTTATCTCCTGGGCACAGGGCAAGCCCTAAGCCTGACCCAAAATCTCTCAGAAATGTGGGCAGCATCTCTCTCCCACTCCTTCCCAGTGAATCTGCTAGGTTTGTCTCCTACTGGCAGTGCCAGGAAGGCAGGAATGCCTTGGGAAAAAGGAAGAGGCAAAGGTGTTTTAAGTGGTTTCTCCCCACCCCTAGTTGTGGGGGTGGTTCTTTCCCTGACTTGTGCTGAGTTAACAGCCAAAACACAAGCCCACAGGTTTCAGGTTTCATTAGGGACCTGAAGCTCTCATCAGGTTTGCCAGAGGATGTTTCAAAGGTAACTTGTCTGCACGAAACTGGGGAGATTTATTGTCTCTGTGGTTTTATTGAACGTTTTTGGCTTCTGTTTTCTCTTTTTGGTTTTTTTCATGTGAAACCCGATGGCTTAAGGCAGGATTTGTTTTGTGGCTTTGATGAATTGGAGTCTCCTCATCCTGCCGCTCTTAATGGAGCAGAGCTGTAAAGCACTTCAGGTTCAAAAAATTCGGTGCTGGTGGAAAACACAGGTTGGTCGTGTCTCTGTCTCCTGGGTTTTCTGTGTTGCCCTCCCTCTCCTTTCTCTGAGACTGGCTCTGGGCATTGTGCTGGAGCCACTGGCAGACAGCCACACAAGAAAACAGCCTGCACCTTAGCATGGCCCTTTTGCTCCCCTATTTCCCTTTGGATTCTCCCCATACCCAGCAAGGATGGGAGCTGTGCCATGGAGATGCCCCTGTCAGTGTCTCATCATGCTGCAATGGAGAGGAAGAGAGAAGGAAGCAGTCAGGAAAAATACAGGAAAAGGGACACTCCGCTGGCAGTCTGTGTACCAAAACTCAATAATGCCTTCATAAAAGAAGGCAGAATGCTGGTCTTCTTCCTGGCAGTCTTTTCCTGCTGCCATTGCAGCCACTGGCCTCAGCGCTTCCGAGCTGTTATGAAAATGGTCCTCTTGAGTCCAAATGGGCTCTTCTCATCTTCCGAACTGCAGACTGTGGAAATTGTAAACAGCTGCAAATGGTTTACCTAACAGCAACAGAGAAATGACAAGAAAAGCAAAGAATAGGAAAGTCTAAGCCAATCCTGCTTGTAGGTTTTGAGACTGGTACTAATTTGCCACAAAATAATCATGTGTTTTCAATAAATATCTTATTTTTCATTAAAACATTGCTTTTTGTGGCAAACATTTTTCTTGGCAAAACCTTCTCCCCACCAGTGTCTTGCTCAGCATTTGTTTCTGAGTTGATAGAAATTTGTAAGCTCCAAATATCCTCAGGAGAAAAGAGGGCTTCAGCCCTCAAATTTTCCAGTTTGAAGGTTCTAGGTGAAGCCAAACTTCAGATCTTATAATGCAGCTAAGTCTTGAAATCACAGAATCATAGAATTGATGAGGTTGGAAAATACCTTTAAGATCATCAGGTCCAGGTGTGAGCACAGCCTTCCCCATCATGTTCACTTTCAAACAAGTATTTCCATGCTCTTTACAGAATTTGGATCTCCAGATGGAGATTCATGCTTGCAAAAGTCATCTCCACAAAGCACAGGTTGAGTGCTGTGGCTCATTCCTTATCATAAAAATACTTCTAAGCCCCCAGCTGTTGAATCTTTTGGGATCTGTCCCATGGTATTCAACAGCTGGAAGCAGAGTATGTCTGGGGATGGTCGCTAGGCAGAGGTAAGAGGAGCCCAGGTCGCTAAAGGAGCCCATAGTGGTAAAGCCAGTCCACAGCCAAGCCAAGACCTCTAGTCCAGGGGTCAGGGATGGTGATTTATGAGATTGAGCACTGGAGACAGAGATCAGGCACAGACCAGCATGGAAGCCTGAGCTTCAGTGTAGATCAGGAGGGAAGTGGAGACCAGCAGTGACTTCTCATGGCCAGACCCCTAGGATGAAGCAATCCACCCAAGGCCCTGACACAGATACACTCACCCTTCAAAGTTGTGGACAGGTGTTTGCAGTCCTAAATCCTGGAGAGTACTCTCAGGACTATAAATCATTCAGGTATTAATGTTCCTCAGCAATAGGAATCAGTATCAAGAACTTCAATGTTCATTGCTGGTGCTCAGGCAGCAGGACTTCACCTAACCTTAACCCCAATCAGGTGGGGGGAAATGCCATCCATTAAATATTATCTTGATGTATAGTTAGAGTAAATGTTTAGATGTAAACACCACAGCATTCAAGTAAAGTTGAAAACACCCCAAGGGACAAGTATTCTTTCCTACAAGTGAGACAAAAATTGGATACTTCAGAAATGGTGAGAATGTTCTTGAGAGTACAATCCTTTTTGCAGTGTCACACGACTATGATGGACTTTTATCAAACCACCATGGTGATAAAAGCCCAGAATTGAGAAAACCAAATAGAGAAACTGAAAGTGGGAGGAGGGTGTTAGTAAAGTCTAATGTGTAATGTGCCACGTACTAGTTTTTAATCAGGTTCTGTATGTGGCCACAGTAAAGAAATATGACAAGATTCCTTGCTTATATTTCACGTTCTTGCTGGTGGTCTTATTTATTCATGCTCTGTTTTTCTGAATAAAAGCACTGAGGGTGGAAAAGAAGAGGTTAGAAGAGGTGGGAAAAGGAGAGAGAAAAAAGCAGAGACCATGCTGAAAAAAGTAAAACCCCTCTGAGTATTCATCCTTTACATAGTGCATTCTGCATTTCATTCCATGTGTGAAAACAAAATGCAGTTCCCCTGTTCCCCAAAGTACCAGTGGATCAAATGGGTTTGATTCCTTTAAACATAATGGTGTAGGATCATTTGGGGTTTGGGATTTTTCTCTATTTTACTGAATTTTCCACTTTGCTTGTACCCAAAATAATTTATGCCTCTTTTTAGTCATAGACGATTTGTCCGCTTAGTTTTGTTCATTTTATAAATCTTTGACCCTTGATCTGTTTTGGTACATGTAAAGGGATATGGTTTAGCAGCTAGAGAAGGTTTTAGTTTAATTATCAGCTATATAAAAAGTTTTGAACTTTCCTAGCACTAGAGTGGCAGGTCTTGGACCACTGCCTCCTTCCTGGTTGTCCCACCAGCCAGAGTGCAACACGTACAGCAGGATGCATTTTGCCAGCTAGCTAAGCAGAAAGTGATAAGCTCCAATCTAAGAGGAAATCATCATGCTGGGAATGACTTCTATGATCTTAAGGACAGCAGATGAGACAATTTGCATGTAGTGTTTCTGCAGCTAGGGTCTGCAGCTTTGATTAGACACAGAGAATAGGTCCCAAAAGAAATTTTACACTTTCATGTGTTTGAGTGAATTCTCTGCTGCCATGTTAGGCTTTTTCTGGATAGCTTCTTGCAGAGGTTTGAGTGATAGAGCTTTATTCATATGTATATTCAAAGGAGGCAATTTAGGAATTACTTTAACATGACTAAAAGGAAAATCTCCTGATGAAATTCTAGAGATGGTTGCACGTTCATTATTTTAATAAACAGAGGTGGTTTCGTGTGGCTTGTCTGAAAAAATTAACCTAAAAACTTGTAATTTTTTACATATGTATTTGCTGGTCTGTTAAAAGATAATGTATCTTC
The DNA here is from genome assembly GCA_013397095.1 of Sterrhoptilus dennistouni. Classification (NCBI taxonomy): domain Eukaryota; kingdom Metazoa; phylum Chordata; class Aves; order Passeriformes; family Zosteropidae; genus Sterrhoptilus; species Sterrhoptilus dennistouni. The sequence continues at coordinate 1,163,796 of VWZU01012524.1, forward strand.
CTGTGAAGATTGTCAAATTAGTGCAGTTCAGACACTGAATATCAAGCCTTGGCAAAGGGCTTTGTGTGGACTGAGAGACAGAAACTTTTGGAAATAAAGGCAACAACACAACAGGTTGCTAGACTTTTTAAAGAAGAAATATTTTGAGGAATATTTTAAATTACCATCAAAACTAAACTTTTTTCTTCATATTTGCTTTATATTTATTTATGTATTTATTTATTAATCTGTATGATGTTTTAAAGAAAGGACATTGAATAATAAAGTGGTCTATAATACCACCTATAGATAAAACCACAGAACAGCCCTTTTGCTGCTCTGTGACCCTGCTTCAGCCCAGACTTTTGTCCAGGATGTGAAATGCCATGTCACATGCATGAGATCATTTGTAGCACAGGGCACCCAGTTGCAGTGGGGTGGTTTTTTTTTTTATGTACTGTTTGTATAATTATTGTTTTTCATTTGCATATAACATTGCACGTGAAAGATACTTCATCACTCACAAACAGACGGAAGTTATTATTAAAAGGTCGAAGTATATATTATTTATGATTTGATCTAAGGGTAAGTGAAATATAAATTACACAGAAACTTAGAGAAGATTCCCTCTCTCCCTAAAAGCAGTTTGCACAAATACCTGTATCTCCTCACTTTTTTCTGGAGTTCATCCCTAGCTCACCATTTGGAGACATAAGTGCAGCACTTTTAGAAGGAAGAAATAAGGTCAGAATTTTTTGTTTGGTTGGTTGGTTCCAGGGACAAGTGTCCTCAATTAACACTGACAGCTATTTAATTTCATTTAAAGTAGGTTGGTTTAAAACATGATTCTTATCTCACCACCACAGGATGGACTAAGTCTCTCTTTTAGAGACACCCAGGAGTGGGGATTAAGGGAACTCAGTTACATTTCTTTCTACAGAAACCTGAGCTCCATTAGCAAAATATAGATTTGAGCAGATATGGACCCAGCATCTGGCCCCTTAGAAATAAGATAAAACTGTGAGGAGGAAATTAGAGAAGATCCAAAGCCCATTTAAATCAATAGGGAGGCTCCATAACCTTCAGCAGATTTTGGATCCCACTCTCAGAGAACAGAAGTACTTGTTTACCATAAAGAAAATCATTATCAGTCCAGTTCATTATGTCCTTGATTTTGTTTTTCTCTAAAATCTCTTATTTCTTTCTCTAACAGTAACTGGCTCTTTAAAGAAAATGGGCAGCAACTTATGCCATGGTAGAGAGGAGTATATTTTGTCCCTTACTAAGAGGGTTGTTCCTAATCTTCTAACATATTGATCCCACCTCAAATACTGCACAAATTGTAATTAAGCGATGTGCTGGTTTCTGTGCTGGTCTAGAGTTGATAGAGTAATAAAACCAACTACTGTAATGTTCAGAAAATGTCTTTTCAAAGTAACAGATACTGACGTGCAGTGCTTTGGTCAGTTTGGTTTTTTGGGCTTCTCATTTCTCATACAGGTTTTTTGTCTTTCAAAAATCACTGATTCTATTGGTAGAGACTTTTTGTCAAAACACACAGAAAAAATAGGAAGGCAAGAATGAAAAATACCTCTCTTGTCTAGACAGGCCTTCAAAAAGATTGAGTTTACTGAAGTGAGAAGAACTGATGCTGAACTAGCTGCTAAGAAGGTGTAAGGTATCATATTGAGTTATATAAACTCTTTGTTTGAGGTGATTACAGAGTAGCTTCTTATCTCTGGGATTGTTTAACTCCTGAAACACAAGGCTTGAGGGCATGGCTACTAAATTAATATTTGCTTAGCCATGGTCAGCCAGAATACCCAGGTCCCAGGATTGTTATTGCATGTGATGGCTTCACAGCCCCCTAAGACACCAGGAAATCTTTGAGGAGCACAGTCTCCATTTCTACCAAGATGTGGGGACTATTGGTAAGGGTTCCAGCAGGCAAAATTGCCAGCACTTGATGGTGGTCTTAATCCAGATCACATCTTGCTATTTCAGTAGTCCAGTTCCAGGTGTCAGCGAGGTTGTTTTCTCTATCACCAATGAAGACACAGAAGAAGAGTTGCAGTATTGCTCTAGATAAGTGAAGTTTTCTGTCAGCACTCACAAAGAGCATCTGCATGGCACTTAAAATCAGTACCTAGCATCCCTCTACCAGGTGTGGAGCTACAACACCTGCATACAAATAAATGCTTCCCTGCATAGGAGAGCATATCTGGGGTAAGGAACTTGTTAAGGGCTTTCAGGTGCTTATGGTTACATTCTAGGTACCCTTAGGTGGGTGTTGGCCTTGCTACAGCCAACTGGGGAGAGTAGAGAAGTTGTGATATGCCTGTTTCCTGGTTAGCAAGTGAGTGGACTGATTTGATCCTGTCCATCTGGAGGTCCTAGGGCTGAAAAACATCTGTATTGTCTGTGGGGTTAATGGTGCCAAAGACGGAAGGGCCACGGAAAGCTATCCCTTGCTTGCTGGAAGTTGCAGTGGTGAGTGGAGATTCCTGAAATAACAGCTAAGGGGGTAGCAGTGTAGCTTTAAAAATTCCATTAAAAATCTAACTCTTATGTGAGCAGTCATCTACTTCTACATTCATACTTCCTGTATGCAACTGAGGACTGTGCCCACAGAGCATCTCCAAGGACAGCCATACAGAGGTAACCCGTCCTTGCTATGCCATTTTTTTCAAGTTGGTGCTATGTTGGGTCTCTCTTACTCTAATTGTCCTTTTTTGACCCGAGGTGCTTGCAAGCAGTGATATTACAACTTCTACAGCTGTGCTTAACAGGCTGTCTGGTGTTCCTGAGAAATGCCTTTTAAAACTCAAGTTGATGCTGCATGTTTTAACAGGGTTCTGTTTAACTAACAGGAGACCGAGTGTAGCATGGAAGTTTAGGAAAAAAATTGTCATTTACTGGAAAAGTAATAAATAAGAGTTTTTATGGTATTACAGTGATAAAATAATGTACTATGTGAGGTGCTTGCTTTCTAGTTAAGGTGTTAGTCTCCTCAAGCTACTCATCTCCTATATTCCTTCTTTGAACATATTTTAGGATATGTTTTTGAGTGAAAGAAATGCCTTCTGTGGATAGTCTTAAAAATTGGTTACTCTTGGGGTTTGATCTGATTTTCTTAGTTGCTAAATCTTAGTATAGAAATTTTGAAACACAAAACTACTATTAGGATTAAATTAGTTTTAAACTAGAATATTGAAAGAGGCAATAACAAACACAAATTATAGACTACTGAATTGATATATCACAGAATTACACTAAGTCCCTAGTTTTAAAGATTATGTTTTTTCTTACAATCTCTTTTATACCTGTTTTTGAAATATTTACTAATTATTAATATAGGCAGGAGAACACTACCAACAGGCTTTGAATATAGGCAGGAGAACACTACCAACAGGCTTTGATGTTGAAAACAGTATCATGATGAAACAGATAGGTGGGAATAAAGAAATTGAAAAAATACCTTGGTGAACAAGGGGTATAAATTATTTTTACTTTTATATTTCATTTCCATAAGTGCTGCTACAGTGAACCAGACCAAAAGATCCATACAAGTCAATACTCGGATAGTTGTTTTCCTACAAGGTGGCTGAAGAAATAGAGAGGGATCTTTTTTTCTGGCATATTTTTCCAGTTTAAAAACATTAGTGATATAAGGACCACTATTTCTTGAATACACACTGAGGGATGGATTTATCCTCTACAGGTTTGCCTAATTCTTCTCCGAGTCTCTTTTTATGCTCCTGACCTTCACAGCCTTCCGTAGCAATAAGTCCCAAAGTTTAACTATTTGAATGAAAAAGTACTTCCTTTCCTTTAGGATTGATGCAGGGTAATTCCATCAGCTAAACTTTCACATGCTTTGTGGGAGGAGAATACACTCACCTCATTAGTTTTTGGTGTGACATCCACCATTTTTAGGCACAGTTACTCTTGACTATTATTTAAAATTCCTACTTTACTAAAGAAAACATTTCTTGATGCCTCCCTGATGAGTTATTTTGTAGGACTTAGTTTTACCTATATTTATATGTGCCAAAAGTCAAAATGCAGCTACACCCTTCGTCCATTACATTCTGTTTGGATTGTCCTTTTTCAGTTGATGTTGTGCTCTTTTTCCTAACACGTGTTTTGAAATTTATCTTTGTATTAATCTTTCACACTTGTGAAAAATTGTATCAGGGAGATGTTGTCATTTACCTTAGGACACCACTTTATAACCGTGAGAGGTCTCATTCAATAAAGCTGGAGGTTAAACTACCGTAGATCATAGGAGCAAATAAACTATCTCCCAGAACTTCATTTTGCGCGGGCCGGGGCGGGGGGGCGGGGGGCGGGGTGGATGGGCAGAAA
>VWZU01012524.1:1168302-1190287 GCA_013397095.1 Sterrhoptilus dennistouni
GATAGGAAGAGTCTTAGTTTTTGCACTTACAAAGGTGAAATACCTTAGCTACCTCAAAGTAAATTATTTCACTTGTCCCTTATTCAGGCCCCAATATGAATAACATTGCAGGAGCACCAATTTTTCTGTGAGGCAGTAACATATTCAGGGGGTGTGTGGTGAGTTGTAGCAGAAATTAAGTTTTTTTTCAATAGCTCGTTTGGACCAATTGTCATGTGGTACAGAGACTCGAATAACCCCGCGGTGTTGGGTTTTAAGGTGAACAGTGACCCAAGCTCTGCCTGTCTGAGCTCCCTTTGCTAGTCCTGCCCTAGGGCTCCCTCCAGCTGCTCCAGTGCCATCTCCAAAGCTGGGCATGGCGTAAGTTAACCCACAGCTGTTAGTTAGCACAGACCATGCTAAACCCCCTCTCTCAGCCCTTTCCAGCATAGGAGCCCCAGGGTGAACCCTGGCATGGCTTAGTGGTGGACCTGGCAGTGCTAGGCCAGTGGTTGGACTTGAGCACCTCAGAGGTCATTCTTGACCCAAATTGTTCTTGGATCCTATGGAATAAGTGGTTTTGTACTTCAATGAACTACTTCTTTTCCTACGTGGGGATGTTCATGAGGTCTTTAAGGGCCTTAAGCATATCAAAACAGGAAATGGGGGACTGGCTTTTCCAATGTCACAGTAGTTCGTGTTAGTGAAAGTTAGGACCAAAAGAAACAAACAGAAAACTAAATAAGACCCCTAAAGTACTCAAAAAGGAAATTATTTTAATGGTACTCAGCACCGTGTTCAGGATTAATTCATTGTTCCTCGATAAGTAATGGTCAAGTTTTCATTAGATCCTTTCATTTAAAAAAATGTTAACCTGTAGAAAAACTTTACAAATATTCTTTTGCAAAGAGACTTGTAGAAAAACTTTACAAATATTCTTTTGCAAAGAGACTATTCACTACTTTTACACAATTTTGAAAGGATTTAAACATAAGAAACTGCTCATAACCCAGATTTCAGCTTGCAGTTATCAGGAGTGAGGGGTGTTTGTTGTGGATATCATGACTTTGGTTTTCTTGGAGTATTAGTTAAGGGGAAGTTATTTGTTTTGGTGGTTTTTTTGCAAGAGTTGATTGGTTACAACTGGAACAAATGCATCATCTCAGACTGGTAACTAATGACATGCTAGAATTTCTTGCCTGTTGGAAGAAGCTTTTTCACAAGACAGAGCACAACATGAAAGATATCCAAAACTTCTTAGAAAATTCTGACAGACCTACCATGTGGTCGAGAGAAGTTGAAAAGGCTAGGACACTTTCCACTGTTAGAAATTGGGCATCCTGATAGTCCAGTGCAAGAAAAAATTAGATGGAGTTCTCTGTGTCCTGCACTCCTAATGAGTCTGCTTATCTCTAGCTAAAGATAATCCCTTCTTCTTCTTCTGAATTAGCATGAGAGACTGGGTGATGGGAACATAATCTTCTACTTCTCAATCCTCCTGTCCTACAGTTCAAGTACCCCAGTGCTTCCAAGTTCTTTGACACTTTTCCAGCATATCATTCCCATTCTTCAAGCTCCTTCCCCATTCCCAAACTGTTCCCACACAGAGTTTTCCTTCCCCAACAGACTATGGCATTTGCCCACCATCTACCCTAAAGTCCCCCCTTTCCTCACCTTACCCATTTTATATTGTGGCAGCCTTTGAATAAAACTGTTGGTAGCACAGTGTTTGGTGAGCTCTCCTAGGCTCTCCCTCTGTCTCCCATAGCAATTATAGCTGATGAACTAGGTTTTCAAATATTCACTCCCAGCTGTCTACAATGGGAGCTGTTAGATGTTGAAATATTCCAACAAACCTACTTCAAATAGGCCCCTATTGTAATGAACAAAAGAAAATGGTGTGAATTTCCTCCTAAGAGACAAGAGATGGTGAGTTTGGGTGTGCATGCTCATGAACATCTGGTAAAATGCTATTTGGTGATGAAAGCTTCCTTCACATGCTCAAGTCCTGACAATATCACATGGTGTTTAGTCTAAACTTTTATTTCAGCAAGTGCTACACTTTTGCTTTCAGTGACCTTGTACATCAGTCAGAGGGCATGCCACACACACTGTGATTTCCACTCTGAATGGGGAGGCTGAGGTTGAAAATTGCAGGTTGGAAACTCTACCACCCCAATACTCGGCCCCCATTGTTACAGCTAAGCTTGTTATTGTGGAATAATTATTGTTATGTCGACAAACCAAGCACTGGGCTGGTGACCTCTGCAATATCAAGGGTGCTGTTTTCATGAGACTCATTTCAATAGACATTTACAAGTGACCTTGAACTGCAGCAAAGATGCCCTACTGTTCTTTTGTGGTTTAGATGGCCAACAAGGCGCAGGCATGATGCTGAAATAGATTCCTTCCGCAACAATCTCTAGAAAACCTTGACTGTTGGTTGTGTTCTGATGTAGCTCTAATGATGTAGACCTAAACTGTTATCAAAGCTGTTACCATTTGGCTTTATGTATTTTTGCCTTATTTAATTCTCTATATGTGAAAGAGAAGAGGGTGGGGGGGAAATACTGTTCCATCTGTACTCTGGTGTTTTTGTTATAACTGTTATCTGGAGCTCTGATACATGGAGAGTTTACATTACAGATGTAGGAACTCTAGGACAGGAGGAGAGCATCTCTGTCTTTTTGTATTTGTGTTTCTGATGACTTGATACAACAGGAGATTTTAGAACTGTGGCTATTACCAAATTATCTGTATTACTCAATCCATGCTGTTGGAACATTATCCAAACATGCAGGAATACGATGCAAGTAACCAGCTCTTTCAGAGATGGGAAGGAGATTACCATTGCCTCCTCTGACTGCATCAGAAACCTAAGAGAAACCATTATTTTTTATTTGAAAAGTTGAAAACAACACCTGATCTGAAGCTTTGTAATGGCTACCTATGACATGATTTGGAATAAAGACTTTGATCTGAATGCAAATTTAATGTAGGACAGTGCCTTCTAGTATTCTTCAGATACCCTCTTTTCTTAGAAAACAAATAATGAGGACATGTAGGGACAGATGTAATGGCTGAAAAGAGGACCTCATTGCTTAGGTTTTCAGAGGGAAATGTGCTCAGAGGGGATAGGTACACCAGGTATGACACTTTATGACTTCTTTTTTACATGCCTTCTTTTTTATAAGAATTTTCTGAAGAGTATTGCTAATACACCTATTGATAAAGTTCTGCAGGAAAGTTTCCTGCAAAGTTTCTGTGCTGATGTGAATGTGGAGAAAGTTGTTGAGGAGATAGTCTTCCCCTGCATGGTCAAAGTCTAGACCACAGAAGGTTGAAAAACCATCATTTAAATGAAAATAGGGCCTACTGCAGATACACTCAGTGACAGGGAAGCTGTTTTGCTGCTGAAGTGCTAGAATAGAGAACCTGTGCTTTCAAAGTATGAAATGAAAGGGTGTTTTGTTACTTCCCATGTCACGAGTGAAAGATGCCTGAGGTGAATTTTCGCTCGCTCTATTCCTTTTATTCCAGAGCAGACATCATCTACAGCAGAGCTAGAGAAAGTAGGAGGAGAAAGATCATATAGTCTGTTATATGGCAGCCCTAAATATACATGCTTGTAGCAAGTTTGAAAAAGTCTGCTTTTACCTTGAACCCCCAGAAACTGAAAGACTGAGGTGACATTTTTCTCTTGAGGTATTACAAGAAAGCATTACTGGAGTAATCTTATCCATATTGGTAGGCAATGCAAAGTTCTTTTCAACTGATCTAGAGAAGTATTAAGAAAGGTGTAGTGGGGCAGGGTATATTCATTGATTTTTGGTTTAAGATTTAGGATTGGGTTGGATCTATGACAGTGCTTTGCTTCTCTAGACTCTCCTTTTGCTGGCTTCTCCCACCTGTTTGTGAAGTGCTATCTCTCACTTGTTTGGACAGTCTCACTGAAAAGGGAGTCATATCCTAAGCAGAAAATTTTTTAAAATGTCAGATCTTGAAAGAAAATTTGAAAATCACATTACAAGTGCTGTGCAAAGCCCTTGTAATTTAGTAGTGACTTTTAAGAGAAAGCTGGTGTTTCGGATTCTGTACTGATTAATACATGTTCTTAGCATATCTCAAAAGACATTTCAAAGGCTGGAATTTCACAGATCTTCAAAAATTGCATAGTTCTTGTCCAGCCAGTTGAACTTACGAAGAATTAATTTATTTGGAGGTTAAAACATTCTATCTGTATCTCTCCCACTAGCTTATGCCTCCATGCACTAAGGTGGACAGGAACATATCTGCGCTGTGTCTAAAAATAGGTTTTCTGGTTGTCCAAATTCTACTCAGCAGAAGATTAAGAACTGGAAGATATATAGGTGTGTGCATATTTACCTGTGTAGAGCACATTTAGTTGAAGGATGTTGGATGAAAGGAGCAGAGCAGTTCATAATCACTACTTTACCCAAGAGAGTTCAAACAGAGATTTCTGGTAGAAGTCACTGCTTAGGGTTTCCTTCCCTTCTTGCTGTTAATGTCACAGAATTGGGTCTTGTTCACTCTTGACCTCCAAGATGTGTTGAAGTCCTCCTGAGACCACCATGTCTGAAATCAGACTGAGAGAGTCTTCACTTGGCTGAAAACTCCTATTTCCCTTGGAATTCTATGCTCAGGGGGGTAGGGGGTAGAAAGTCTGTTAAAGTTGCACAGAGCCCACTTTTTCAAGCCATGCTCTGAGGAGGCTCATAGACATACAGTGATTTCCATGCAGGTTTCCCTCAAAATCAGAAAGCTGTGCCTTTCCACTCCTGAACCATTTTACTAAAATTAAAAGCATCAAAAATAACGGGAAAAACCCAACCAGCAAAATTGAAATCTTTCTTCCCTTTTTTGCAGAGTTGTCATGCCTCGATTGTAAATTAGAATTTTAGGACTTTAATGGGGAACGGCGCATTTGGCTGCCTCATTTCATCCTAAGTCAGAAATAGCATAATAGAGCAGTTATTTTGCAAAGAAAAGAACAGGAACTACTGCCCAGAAAACTGCCAGTTTTCTCCTGTCTTTGCAGCCAAGCCCTTGGGCCCCTTTCATCTCAGTCCCTGCTATAATTGTAACACCTGCTCTGGAGTTACACGGAGAGCTGAGCCAATAAAGGTGGTGGTTTGCAGACCTGAGCACACTGGAGCGCCTGAGCTTTTTGGAAGGCCCTGCTTTCCCTGGCCCAAATCCAATACACCACTTAGACATCTGCTTAACTTTAAGCATGTGAGTATCCCCTTTGAAGTCCTATGTATATTGTTTTGCTGGACTGAGGTCAATGAGCTCAGTACCTTGCAGGATTGAGCTCCTGAATGTCAGATTTGATTAAATGCTCCCCTTTTCTTCCCCCCTCCTCCTCTCCTACCATGAAAGCCTGACCAGAGCTATAACAGCCCCGGCAAAAATAAAAAAATAAAAAAATAAAAAAAGGAAGAAAAGAAAAGAAAAGGCAGGCAGCTGTTGGAAAGCGAGCCTGGCTCAGCTGTGGTAGCTTGGTTTTAAACTGTTGCAGATCTAACCAGAATAAAAGCAGAGAAAAAATCCAATTGGAGATCTGGTTAAAAATTAAACCATCTACACTTTCCTAAGGGAGCTGGAGAATCTCAGCTAGAAGTAACAGTGATCATGATAGTGCTGCCTTTTTCTCCTTAAACTCTCAGTGCTCTTGCTTCACAGGTACGACTGCCTGTTTTATCTAAGTGCCCCCTGTTAATTGTCCTCCTGTTTCTGCTTTATTTCCCTGTGGCTCCAAAACACACTCTCCACAAGTGGAAAGGACCGTGCTCTCTCTCCCCCAGTCTGTTCCTTGTCAATTCGCATCAGTTTAAGGTCAGGAAAGCTAACGGGAAACAAGGCACTGCAGCATTTGAACTCAACCTTGCCTTCCCAAGGAACAAACTGACAATTAGCACAGGGATCAGCATCAAAAAAGAGCAACACAGCGTGAAGCCTGTCTAATTAGTCATATGAACAGAGGGCTTCCCCTCCACTTCCTCAGGAACACATGCCTGTCAGATCTGATACAAAGAGACTTCTCTCCCTAACATAATACCGAAATTAGGTTGAGAACAGGTAGCCCTGCTTGTTTAAGCAACAGGAGGCTTAGCTGCAGGATCGGCTTGCACGCCCGTATCCACAGTTGCAGTGTGCTTATGACCATGTGCTTTGCAAGTGATTGCAGGATGTTTCCTTCCTTGCAAAATACGGAGGGAAAAGAAAAAGAGTTGATCATGTTGCTGATCTTCTCGATTTAATAACACTTCTTGTTTAGATGGAAAAATGAGCAAGGGGAAATATTAGAGATGAAAGCTGAATGACAGTATCCTAATCTCAGAGAATTGTGCTGGTCAAGAGACTCCATATGTCTGACTTCTTTTCTTTTTTTTTTCTTTATGAACCAAACATGCCTTGATCCCCTACAATATGAAAGACAAAATAAATATAACTCTGATTACTGCTAATTTTGCTGTAGGATTTGGATAGTGCCTAACAGCTTGAAATTAGGATCCTGTTGCATTCACCCTGTGATGAAGGTGATAACCAAAGCTCATGCAGACTAACAGCTTGTCTAGACAGAGACACAAAGAAAAGGAACAAGGCAAATTAAATAAAAGTGTATATTTTATGACTGGTTATTTAAATACCCAAGTCAACCTCCTAACTCAGAGTTTAGAAGTCTGTCATCTTATTCTATGATTCTGTTGAATTTACTTTGTAAGTGAAGCAAATGAGAAGAAATAAAACTTCTTTTACTGTGTCCTGAAACTTTTCTGATGTGGGCTGAAGAATGTATGTAGCATGCTAGCAATTCTGAATTTTCATTTTGTTCTTGAACATAAGGTATGTTTTATAGTGCTGTGCCTTATTTCTGAAAGGAAAAAGGAATAAGCTATTTGGACATATAGAACTTGCATCAAGGCAAAGAAACATCTGCATAGGTGCTACATGCACATAGTAAGAAAAGAAGAAATACACCTCCAGTACTGCTACAGTTTAGTCAGTGCATCTGCTGTGTTTTTATGATGGTGACATGTTGCAACAAATCCCTCAGCAATGTTTCCATACAGACCACAGCCTAGACTGAGCTTGCTTCTCTCTCTCTCTCTCTCTCTCTCTCTCCCATTTCTCCAAAGTGCTTTATCCCTCAGTTTCGCTGATACATCTGTCCTTTTAGACAAACTCTCTGCTCCTTCTGTATGGGCTGCCAAACAGCCAGCAGAGAAGCTTTGCTCCCACAAGGTACATAAGGCTGCCTGTTTGTGTCAGGAGACTGACAGCTGCATGTCCAGGTTTGGATTCCTGGCATGGCAGGAGAACACCAGTACCAGTCTAGGCATCTGGATTCAGGTTGCTCCTTTGTTTATATACCAAAAAAGGAACACAGATGTTTTTTATTTCATATAATGCTGGGCTGAGTCTTGGGAGACATGCATACACTTCCTACCATGCCATTTACCTTCTGGTACTTTAGGGAACAAAGCTGGAAGAGTTTATGCAGTTCTTCCTGTCCTATCTATCATGATCATATACTTACTTGCAAAGAACTTGAGCTGTCCCACTGAAAAGTGTGATAGAAGGCCTTTTCATCATTAGTTATTGTTATTGATGCAGGAGCAGGGCAAGCCCAGCTTGAGCTAAGTGTGGGCTCATGAGGGGCACCACTGTGCCTAAGCAGAAATGCCCAGGACCCGAGACTCTGTAATTCAATTCTTTGTTACCTCGTGTACCAGGGTGTGTGTGTCAATACCTCTGATACACTGATTTAGAAGCAATGCCACATGCCTGCCAGGGAAGCTGCATCTCCCCTGTATTTAAACAGTGCTCTCTGCTTTGTTCATGCAGATGCTCCATGTATTAATTAACTGAAATCAGATACTTGTTGCTTTTAGCAGCTTGTATTTGAATAGACACTTGGTGGCACACTTTCTCTGAACAGTGCTGTGGGAATACTTAGCTGTTTTGTTAGTGACCCTTTTTGTTATCTTCTCTTGTCCTTGGCATGATGTGTTCATACAGGCTGCCAGCCTTGTCCTCTGGCTTTTGCAGCTTATCTGGAGAGGATGAGCAGGTGCTTTTACAAAACAAACAGATGAAACATTTTCCCACAGATGCCTTTCCAGTTCCCCAAAAAGAGAAGAATATTGACTGAGTTCTCTGCAAGTTTTGCTGACCACCTGTGTGGTTCCAGCTCAGCTGAATTTCAGTGTGGTCTGTGGGTGGTGGAAACACAAAGTCCTGCTCTCATGGATTTCCTGGGCATGCCTTCCTGCTCCTGCATTGCTACTTTTAGAGGGTATTTGCATAAACTCAAATTTATCAGTGTTTGTATATACTCAACAAAATACCAACATTTGCTTTAGCTAGCCTTGGTGCTACATACTTGTGTTACACTCACGTGTAAGGAAGAACCTCACTGTATTAAAATGGAAAAGGTATTTGTACAAGTAACAATAAGAAAAGTGTTTTATAATCTTTCCTCATAAAAAATATTTGTGGCTCATAAATAGTATTTACCCTGCTGCCCTTGTTATACAAATACTTGCCACATACTATTGCTCAGCCATAAAGCTGACTTTTGCTTCCAGCAGAGTTCAGTGGTGTGAGCTGTCTAATACAGATATCATCTCCCTGTGAACATGCATTACTGGATCATTAAAAGAAGAATTGTGTGCACATTGCCTTGAAATTTTACAATTTTACATGGTGCACTGTTAACTTGGTGAAACATTGGTTGAAATGTAGAAAATGTATAGGCAGTATACCCAATGGTTGTTGAACTTACAGCTCTGATCGTCTTTCCTTCATGCTACTTCTAGCAGCTGGTACTTCAGCAGTGCAATGGATTGCACAGCACCGGGCATGGGGGCCATTGATGAACCAGCAGCAAAGAAGTCTGCCAAAATCCTCTGCCATTAGAACACAAATGTAGAGAAATGGCCATATTGTAAAGTGTTTCATATATTTAGCCATGAGCAAGAGCTGAGAGGGTAGGAAAAGAGCAGCAGGACAGTAGTATGTTACATATCAAAGACCTCTGTTATATGATGAACTGGTAACTAGTTCCCTGGTGTTTTATCTGCAGTTCCCCCAAGCCCTGCAAGTAGTATTTTAATTAACAGGATAGTTGTCCAAAGCAGTGTTTGCTTATCTGCTCACTCTCCTTACTTAGGGTATTATGGCATTTGCTGCTCTGCAAAGCTCTGAGGACTTCTGTGAGGAGGAAAAGAAACAGCAGATTCGGTTCCCAAATGCTCTAAAGCTCCATTTAAAACCAGAGAGTGAGTAAAGGCTTCCCATCTCTCAGATGGGAAGGTTTCAGATGATATAATAGTGTCCTTTTCATCCTTTACAGCTCTGGTACAGGTCTGTTAGCCATTTCAGCCGTGTCCCTCTGAGGGAGCGTTAGCGATTCTGCTGCTGCTGACTCACAAAAGGCTCCACTTCCTTGACACATCACAGTGACTGCAAAGAAAGCCCTTCTCCATGTGAGCCATGCAGCAGCTCAGCCTGGTTCTTGTTATGCTCCTCTCCATACCACTGTACTTCTGCATCGAGGCAGTACCCACCCAACTGGGGTCACGTCTGCTGCTAACAATCTGCCGACATATTAGATAATTTATATGGGTTTCTTCACTGCTGCCAAGGGCAAAATATTCCCACATATACCGGGGTTTTGTTATCTTTATTTTTTTTAAAACAGATGTGGGTGAAGCTGCAAAAGCAGGGAAAGTTCCTGAAGTATTGTGTGTTTAACACTGCCTGGTCTGCTCCCCAGAGGTGTAGGATATGAAACAATGGCAAAGTAACAGCCAGGATTTTTTCCGCTTGGCATGCCTGATGGATCTTTTGCTTCATTGTTTCTTCCTATACTCACCTGATGTGGATGCTCTGCAATTTACTGTCACTCTCTTAGTTGAGGGAGGTCAAATCTACTGATTCACCTGCAGGATCTTCATCTTCAAGATTGAAGACACAGACAGTTTGCAAGATGTCTTAATGTGTCTCACAGGGTTTTTCACCCCAAAGCAGTGACTTTGTTTATGTAACACAAAACAGATATGGTTCATTGCTGTGAAATTACCATGAGGGAGCTATGTTTGTTGCCTGTTTCTCAAAACCATTCTCCCTAAGGAAACAAGGTTGAAACAATTCTGCCTATCCCACCCCTTCTCCAACAAAACTTCTGAACTACTTAGGTAATTTCAATTTAATTTGGAAATGAGGACAGGATGTCAACAAATTTCAATGTCTACTTGTTTTTGTGACTATAGACAGACTAAAATATGAGGCCAGAATTCTCTTCATTCTTCCATTCATGGAAGAATTACAGTATGGCTTGATTCTCTTATTAGAAAATTATTGACATAGCAAACTTAATCACAAGACATAAGTTCATGGATGACCAGCCTTCATAGGTTCTACTACTTTCTACTACTAATCAAAATAATTCTTTATGTCCCCTTCAATACATGCAACAGAGAAACTGTACCTAAATTTGCATATAGTGCTGCTCCACTGCATCACAGAGGAATTGCCTGGTTCCCAGCAAATTGAACATGGGGTAGATGTACCAGCAGTCTTGCTCCTTCAGCCTCAGCAACTGGTCTGACTTCCCAACACATGGAGTTTTATGAGCTCTGACATGTTCTTCCTTGCATTGATTACACAGGTTTTATTTGTTATAAGCTCCTGTTAATGAAAACAAACCAACCAACAAAAACCCAAACCAACCAACCAACCAAAAAAAATTGGTAAATTCAAATGATACCAGAGGAGGTAAAATTAACTTTAGTTGGTTTGCATGTGCTACTATCTCATATATAGCTGTTTATACCTTTTCCAGTCCCTAGCATGTGGATGATTAAATAAGCTTGTTAGGAGCTTCACTGTAAGCCTTCAAAAAGGACCTCACCTAGACATGCCTTAAGCTATTTGGTATCAGTGGGGCACATTAATATCAAATCTGCTGAACAGATAGTAAATCTGTTTTCTGTCTTTCTTCTTAAGAAGGGAACCCAGCTTTAGTAAAATCTGGGTTCCATATGCAGAGCCAGCTATGAAGTCTTTCCTTTCACAGGAAAAGCCTGCACCAGTGTCCTCAAAGTTTCATCAGCTCTGTTATGCCTCTCATGTCCCTTCCTTCCCCCCAGGAGATTCAAAGTACCAGTGCTTTGGTCAGGCCTGCCTCTTCTTTACTAGAGACAGATGGTGATAAGCAGGTTTCATATCCTCACTACCTGTTAATAAACAGGCACGTTGAAGGACCAAGGTGAAGAGCCCAGCAAGGAACTGCCACTTTTGGTGTCAGTTGTACGAGTCAACAAAGATGATATGACCAGGTTATAAGCAGCCTATTAACATAATTCATTCTGAGTATGGCTGGAAAAGTTTGTTACAATCCTTCTACCCTGATTTATGGCTTTGAGGGGAGGTTATTTTAAGATATCAAGAACTAAGTTCAGGAATATGGTTAACTGATGAAATTACCCCGTCTTTGCTAGATGGTGCATGGCATGTTTCCTGTGGATATCTGGGCTAAGTTCAGCAACAGCAGTGTGTTAGCAAAGATCCATCTAAACAGCAGCTTAAGAATGTATAGCAGTGACACATCACAGGAAGAACACTGCAGAATGATCACTATTTATTAACTCCTCTGGGTCTGGGGCTGAATGTGACAACGTTCAGCTTTACATCAACATTTATGTGCTCTGAAAGAGTTGGCATTTTACAGCAGAAACTGCTTTTATTTAAAAGAAGAAAAAATCTAAAGCAAGATGAGAACCAAAGTGAGTTACAGATGTCAAGGACTGTAGGCTGCCAGTGATGACATGAGATAGCATTCAGATGACTTAGGCAGTGTGTGAATAAACTGAAAATTCTTTTGTTGAAAAAAGACAGGAAAAAGAAAATATGGTTTTCACTTCCTCTCTTTCCCTAATGCACAACCTTCCTTCTCTACCTCTGCAGCTCATGCATCTCTCCCTTACACGTTTCAGATGCACTTTAGAGTTGGTTCTTTTTGGTTCTCCGTTTTCCATGAAAGCCCTCTCATTTCCATGACAGTCGGTTCCCTGGATTTCAACATGGTGCACCTTTAAGAATGCACATTTGTGTTAACAGAACAAAAACCTGTCAAGTGACATGGATACATTTGAGATCCCACTCTCCGCTAAGTGGCTGCATCTCCAGTCCCACCATCACTACCATCTACACCACCACTGGTTGGAAAAGTGCATGCTCCTCCTGTAATGCCACCATCACCACCACAGAAAGCACAACAGACACACATTTTAAGGCAAAAGAGCAAGGTCCAGAAATAGATAAGAAATAACAAGGTTAAAATGTTATTCAAAACTGTATATACTCAGTTTTTAGTGGAGAAGACCAGCAAAGTGATGGTGACCATTTTGTTGTGCTTGTGACTGGTCCGCATCCATTCAGCTCTCTAGTGCTCAGGTCACACATTAGAGAAGGGTCAGTCACTGTAGATTAGCAGATGTCATCCATTTTAGTGACAGCAGAACTAAGTAATACTCCTTTTTCTGCAGCAGTCGGTAGTTTCTCTAAAGACATTTCCAAATTCAATTGCTGTTGGGTTAATTCCTCTTCTCTTATATCATATTGCAGACTGGACAGCTGCCTCAGCTGGTGTCTGAATCTTCAACAAAGAAGAGGTCAGCAAAACTATTTTTCAACATTTAGCAGAAATCTACTGAAACTGTCAATTTTAGAAAGCTGATGGCAAGTTGCTTGACAGATGCCAAGTGGTAAGAGCCCAAATATACTATTGGGAATGTTTATTTGTGGGCATAATCTCCCTTGTCAAACTGAAGAAAAGGAAACCATGCAGGTTTCAGATATTAAGTGACAGGTTTCATGCAGTCTTTCTTTCGTGAGTGCATGTTAAACATAGAAGTGCTCTTCCCAATCCCTAGGAACACATCAGTGCAAAAGGCACACAACCCTTTGAAACTGAACTGAGAAAATAAAGGGTTTGAGTATTGGTTGCTTTGCTACCAAAAATATTTTAAAACCTTTCTGAAAACTGACATAATCGAATATGATTGTATCATTAGCTGTTGGTGGGCAGAAAGGTTGGATTTAAAAATAGACTCTATTTTCTTTGTGAAAGCTCGGAGTCTACAAATCAAGGTGCCTCCCTAAGGGTCCTGTTTTATAGGCAGTACTGACATCATCTCTCTAGGTGGTTCTTTTAATCAGCAGACTGGTGCCTTTTCTGCAGCAGGATGGTATCACTTCACTTGGGTTTGGAAAAGGCAAAGCAGGAACGTAGAGCAGTTGCAGCTGTGGGCTGGAGTCTAAGACCAGTTAATTCTGACCTGGTGTTCTAGTTACCACATTGTACTGATCAAGATCAATTGCTAAGGAAGGGTGGAGGCATCACCTGAGGTAAAAAGCTGTCATTACAGCTGTAAAAGTTTAGCTTTTCCTAGCATTTCCATCCCTGGGATTTAGCACTAATTTTTTTCTCTCTCACTCTTAAACCTTTGGTATTAGGTTTTTTCCAGTACCAAATATCCAATACATCTATGTGGCTGTTTATTTTGCCAGAATTAACCTTGGGTTTCCCTTTTTGACATAAAACACCTGTTTTAAAGTACTCACTAAATTATGTCCCAGCTTTCCCTCTCTTATCCCTCCTATAGCCTTACTGTACACCATTATCTTTCTTTTATGGTTCCAGCCTTGGTTTTACTATCTGCTTAGTAATTCCACATAATTTATTCTAGTAGGATAAAGGGAAATTTCTCTTCGATTCTCAATTATTCTAGGCCTTTTTAGGGGATCCATGCTAATCACAGTTAGTAGTTTTAGTATTTTGTACACTATATGAAGGTGAATATCATTTTCCACATGTGTTTCAAACCTGAGAGACAAGGTTTGTCTTGGCACTGGCACCCAAAGCATTCCTGGTGTTAGAAAGAAAAAAATATTAAAATTCTTGTCCTGCACTTTGTTGCTGTCTGTGAAATTGAAAGATGTATGACAGGTTTCTGTACTTCATACTTGTTCTAGAGTTTCTCTAACAGAAAAAAGGATATGAACTCAGGTATATGAAAAGGGGTGATGCCATAGACTTTTAAAGAGAACCCACTCATTTCAGCTTGTGTGAGACCTAAGCTCTTGATCAAATCCTTAATTTGCCAAAAACTGACAATATAAAACGTATTTCTTAACTTAAAATATTCTATTTAAACCTGTTTAAAATAATAATTTCTATTATTGAAAAAATGTTTCAGTTAATGATTTTTTTTAATTTGATAAATATCTTTTTTTGTTCCTTTGAAATTAATTACAGATGGAATTAAAACCTATGACTTCAGGCTGATTTTCATCACAAAAATATCTCTTAAAGAGAAAAAGACAAAATGTTTAACCTTAAATTTAAGAGGCTACCATGGAGGCAAAATAAGTTGCCCCCAGTCCTCAGCAGTGGTTATGGGGGAAAAACAATGAGGCTGATCAACCTCTAGTGTAACACAGGGCTGCCTTGGCTACTAATAATCAACTATGTTGTGGCAGGATTTGGGTATAATGGGTAACTATGGATAGAGAGAAAGGCCGAATACTGCTCCAAAGTCCTTGCAGTATCCTGGCTGGCAGACTTGGGGCAGTGGTGAATGGAGGAGTGAGCTGTCTTTTTCCACTAATGGTCACCTCGCACAAGAGGGATCTCTCCTGCCCAGCAGTCACTGGTGGGATTCCCTAAGGCCCAGTGTTGGAGCCAGTCATGTTTAATATCTCTGTTGATGATCTGGACAAGGGGTTGAGTGCACCCTCAGTAAGTTCACAGATAACAGGAAATTGGGCTGGAGTGTTGATCTGCTGGAGGATGGGAAGGCTCTGCAGAGGGATCTAAACAGACTGGATCAGTGGGCTGAGGCTCCACAATGCAAAAGGCTGAGTCCTGCACTTGATTCACAACAAATACCCATGCAGCACTACAAACCTGGCGAGGAGTGGCTGGAAAGCTGCCCAGCAGAAAAGGAACTTGGGGGTGCTGCTCAACAGCCAGCTGAACATGAGCCAGCAGAGTGCCCAGTTATCCTGGCTCATATAAGAATCAGTGTGACCAGAGAAGTGAATTTCCCTCTGTACTCACCACTGGTGAGGCCATATCTTGAATATTGTATCCAGTTCTGGGCCTCTTACTACAAGAAAAGATTTGGGGTGCTGGAGCATGTCCAGAGAAGGGCAACAAAGCTGGTTCAGAATCTACAGAGAATAAATCATATGAGAAAAGTGGAGGCTCAGGGGTGACTTTATCCTGTCTCCAACTGTCTGACGGGAGGTTGTAGCAAGGTGGGGATCAGCCTCTCTTCCCAGGCAGCCAGTGACAGGACAAGAGGACATAGAGTCAATCTGCACCAGAAGAGGTTCAGTTTGGGCAGTGAGAGGATTTTTTTTCATGGAAGCGGTTGTCAAGCATTGGAATGGGCTGCAAGGTAGTGGAGTCACCATCCCTGAAAGCATTTAAGAAATTACTGGAAATGGGACATAGTGCTATGATTTAGTTGATAAGGTGATGATCAGTCAAAGGTTGGACTTGATGATTTTGGAGGTCTTTTCCAACCTAAATTATTCTGGTTTGGGGTTTTTTTGTTGTTGTTGTTGGGGTGTTATTTTATTTTATTTATTTTTATTTTATTTTGGTTTGGTTTGTTGTGGTGGTGGTGGTTTTTGGGGGGTGTTTTTTGTTTGTTTGTTTGTTTGTTTTTGTTTGGGTTTCTTTTGTTGGTTGGGTTTTTTTTGTTTGGTTTTTTTTTTGTTTGTTGGTTTTTTTGGTTTTGTTTTTGTTTTTTTTTGAAAGTTGCCCATTTTCAAAAGAGCACACTGGAATGCAAAGGTAGTTCAGTCCTTGTGTAACCAAAGACCATCTAAATAAAAGCCCAGGAAAACTGATTTTTCTGCTATGGAAAAAAATAAGATGCATGATAGATAGTAAGTTTTGTCTCCTTTTTGTTGGAAAGGAGCTGTTCTCACACTTTTTTAAATTCCTCTTGTTTTTATCCCTGAGATATCCAATGTATATGACTTATACCCATTTATGGGCTATATTGTATTTCTTGGTTATTTCTTCAGCACAAGCAGCAAAGTATTATCCAATTAGTTAAGTTTCATTTGTGTTTCATAGTAACAGCAGTAACAATTCTGTCAAATTTTGTTAACCTTTCCTATATCTCGAAAAACCCAGCCAAACTTTGTAGCTTGCAAGAATGCTTGAGGTTAACACATTGTCTTATAATACTAATAATACCAATACTCTTGTCTAGCTATATTTTAAGCTGCCAGATTTAAGCACTACAAGATCATAAAGGTTCTTCATCAGCAAAAACTACACACTCACTTATATTAAATATAAGCTTTTATAATCTCATGTCTGTCATAGGGCAATGCTAGTTTCTATATCATCCAGAAGCCTAATTGATTTGTATTTCATTACTGCACTCATTATTGGTGAAAGTTTTAAGATTAACCATGAATACTGTACTGTGGTCAAGAATAAGTTAAGCTCTAAAACCAGCCAAAAATTCCTGGTAATGTTGAACTGAAATATTGGTTCAAGCTCTTCTCTGATCCATGCTAAATGAACTGTTAACTTTAAAGGGGCCATAATTTCACCTCTGATCACCTGAAGGCTGATGGCAACTTACTTGGCTTGTAGACACTTTTTATGGTGCAAATTCCAGGTTGATTGGTTTCCTCACTTTGATATAACTAATGGAAGCAAGCTGGCTTCTCCTGCAACCCCGTGCAGGCAGGGCAGGAAGTGTTTACCTCGTAGGGTTGTCTTCACACTGCTGAAATGAAAACCCTCTCGGTGTCAGCCTTCCAGCAAAGCGTATGCTGGGAGTTACACAAACTTGGGAACTGTTTTCCCCCAGTGTTATTTACGACCACATTATTTGAAATAAAGCTTAGTTTCCCTCTGCAAGCTTAGCTGTTGCCAGATAAATCAGCGGTATGTTATGGGTACTGAAATATGTTTTTCAAACCCTAATCCCGAATGCTTTCAAAACTGCAGGCTTAAAAAAAAAAAAATCCTTTTTAAGCCAGAACACCCCCAGTCCTGTTCCCCACCCTGTTAAAATAAGCAAAAGCAATGCCTTTAACTGTGCACGGTGTGGGAATGCTTCTCCCTCCATCCTTGCTGTGCGGAAATAAGCCAGAAATATCTGGTGTTTGCAGTGCCTGATGGGTCCAGCAGCAGTACCCTCTCTTCACCCGCTGGCTTTCTGTGATCATGGCTGTGAGACTTCAGGCAGCAGAAAGCTGCTGGAGCAGCTCTTCAGTGACAGCAGTGCTGCTCCCAGACCGTATCACAAGCTCTGTTACAAGCCCTGTATGAGCTGGGAGAGTTGTAAACCACAGCACTTCTCACTTTGCAAGCTCACTAGGCCAGAAATGAAACCTTCTTTATTCTATCTTCACCTTACTCCTCCTTCTTTTCTCTCTTTTAATTTCGTTTTTTTTTAACTGCCGTTTTTTTTAAACTACCATTTTTCTTTACACCTACCAGGAGGGGTGGATGCAAATTACAGATACATCACTGAGCAAAAATGGAAAAAGCACCACTGCTGAAGTTTTCGGGAAGTTGCTGATAGCTGCCTTTTAATGCTTTTTACCACTGGCCCTCAAAGCAAAACTCCTTTTCTCTACTCCTTGTCTTTGGGCGTATTCTACTGCTGTATGTTCACAGAGGGAAAATATGCAGAGATCAGCAGTTTCAAAGGCAGTCTCTAATTTTAGGTCCTTAGCTTTGGATATTTTGGGACAGAACTTCGGACACAACAAAAAGATTGCAGGAACTATAAATCTAGATGAAGTAAGTAACACCCAAGACATCTAGAACTGGTGACCCAAAACCAGATTCTTCTATTTAAAAAAAAAAAGTTTTAGCATTTGCCAGAAACCTTTTTCTTAGTTGTTGAGGTTTTTATTCTTATCAGCACTTCTTGCTATTTCTATTTTCATATTGCCATTACAGACAACTCTAAAACTCTCCTACCAATCCAAGGGCTGCAAAAGTCAGGAGAAAAATTTGCCCTTTCTCATAAATGTGCACATGAGCATTGTTAGTGCTGTGTAAAGTCTGATGATTTTTTAACTAAAAAATGCTCCTTGAGACTTTTTTATTTAGCTGAAATTGTTCTAAATACTTCTAAATTGTCAATTTATTGTTTATTTGTATTCCTTGAACAAGCAATTTCCAACAAACAGCAAATAAATTAGCTGTTTAAATCTTACTTGCTTAATAAAGCTCAAAAGTTCTGATTTGTTACTTTTTAATGAAAATTAAATATGAAATGAGGAAAAAGGCAAAGAGGCCTGAAAGAAAATGAAAATAAAAGAGGTTCACTCTAAAATATCTGTCACGGATACAAGAAAAAAAAGAAGAAATAAATATTGTTTTTTATTCAGGAGCTGAGGAACATTTTCCAAGCTGTTCAACTGCACAATCAAGTCACACACTAGCCACAAATTTACTTTGACCAACAAACAATGTGAGCGACAGCTTTCCTGAAGACTGCAGGCACAAAATACAGGTGGACCACAGGTGGACCACTAAATAATCTCAAAGGAGAGAGAGCCATCATGTCCTTGCAGTCTGCCAGGAACTGCATCCTGACTTCCATCATCAAGGTGAAAGTCAAGAAGCAGCTCTGTCCTATCTCAAGGACAGACAAATAGACAGACAGACATATGCCTGTCAGGATGTTCTAACTCCAGTGAGACTTCAAAAGTCAGGAACTAGAAGAGATTTTTCTGAAGCTCCAGCAAACTGCTTCCGTATCATTGGCATGAATTTTTATGTCTTTAAAATGAGCACTGAAATAAGGAAGTCTTGTTTTCCACTTAAATTTTTGTCCAAAGCAGTGGTTTCAGCTTACTGTAAATCTTGTGCTGTGGCAAACCGTGGGTTTCTTGTATTGTTTCATGGAAAGCAACTAAGAAAAGCACCACTGGGCAAGTTTAAGTGTATGGTACTGCAGATGTATGTATGTGTATAGAAAAGTGTACACGCAAGTACATTTTGTTCATCTTGAATAATATTCCCATCTGCTAATCATAATTTTATGATTTATAAAATCTTGAAGTGCTCTGAAATGCTTTGTGAATAAAGAAATTAATAATACTTTTTGTGTAAAGAAACCAGACAAACAGATTCTGTTCCAAGCCATTGAAATGTAGTTCTCTCTAATGAAGAAGTTGGACAGACAGTTCTGTGTTCTCTGCTGTCTTTTTTAAGAATTGTGAAGGAGCTTTTCTAAACTCATCTTTCTCTCTGACATGCCAGCCTTTCTGCTTAATTCTGCTAGTTAATTCTATTTCCTCTAACTCTGTAAAACAGGTGGAAGTGCTCCTAAGGACTTTGATTTGGAATTGAGCATAAAATGGTTATATAAAAATAGACTGTCAAAGACATAGCTTTTCACTACACTTCTGAATATTGATTTAAGCCCCAAAACCCAAAAGTGGAGCTTGGTCCCTTCAAGCCTGGTGTGCATTGCATAGGTCCTGGCAGTTCTGGGTCTTTTTGGCGATGTCTTGTTTTGCTTTAGTTTTTAAGTAAGTGATGTTGTGAAAGAGAAGCAAGACAAACTTGCGTGTTAATTATTTATATGAACACACAATGGTTCATGATTTTTGGTACATGTGACATGAAATGAGGCAGAGGTTTCCTCAGTGAAGGGTGTAAGGAAGGCCCTGCTGCCTCTGCCTAGCTCAGCATTGCTCTGCACTGCCCTTGGGTCCAGGACAGACTCTCTTGGGGCAGGATGTGGTGCTGCCTGGCCGCTGTAAGCATCATCTTCCTGGGGGTGCAAGAGCCTGTCCCTGCAGGGGGAAGGGATGCTCACAGTTCCCACGCCCCCCGGGGCAGGCATGGCTCCGGCAGCTGCGAACCGACTCACCCCGTGGCAAAGATTTTGCAATATTGGAATTAAATTATCACATCCGAAGTCTGGTGGTGCTTCAAATTATAGCTGCAGAGCTTTAGGAGTTTAAGCCCTCAGTGAAAATTTCGTCAGCTTTCAGGGATAGTTTTAAACCGAAAAAAAAAAAATAATCTGTGGAGTGGCCAAACTCGGCTATTTATTTTTAATAAAAATGTCTTGGCTGTCATTAAATATAAACTTTAGGTTTAGACGGGAAATAGTGGTTTTTTCCGCAGGTGAAGGGGCATTAAAATATAATTGTGTCCAGCTGATGCAGCGATGCATAAGAACTGGATGATCTTCCAATACACAAACCAGGCTATATGCACAGAGTATGGCACTGGAATAGGTGCGTGTTCGCCTATGGATGTGCTTATCCCGGCGCCTGTGCGTGCGCTCCTCAGCTTGTCCCGCAAACAGATTTGCCACACGGCTCTGGGTCGGGAAGGATGAGTTTAATGCTTTCACCTCCTGTGTGTGCGTCTGTCCGTGTGTCTGTGTTGAGTCGTACCCGGCTGCTCTCCGCGGACAAAGCCGTCTCCCGTTCGGGAGAGCGGCAGCCTGCAAAGTGTGAATAATTTTCAGCGAGGAGTTACACTAAATGGGAAAGCTTTTAGCACATTATCCGCTGGCAATTGGACTATAATCTAATTGTCAGCCCTCGGGTCTTAATAGAGCCTTTCTCTTTCCACCATTGGATTTGCATCTGGGAGGTGCCTAATAGGTTTAAAACGCCTCGCATTTTGCTCCGATAAGCCACCTTCTCGCTGTAGGTGACATTGAGATGTTTTTGTGGTGAAATTGGATCTCAGGTACCTGGGCTTGGACCTGGGCTTGTGCCTTGCTGGCTCTTCCCGGGAAGGGGAGAGAGTGGAGCGATGTTCCCTCCGCAGGAACAGCTCCCAAAACAGGGAGAGCAAAGAGAGGGGAAATCCGGCGGGCAGAGCAATCGAATTACGTACAGCCGAAGACAAAAAAGCCCATGAAAGCAGGGCTGATAATCTGGTGAGGTTGCAGGGGAGCAGAGCCAGAGCCGGGTCGCGCCGCAGCCGTGGCTTTGTATAGTAAAGCTGTGGCTTTGCCGTGCGCTCGCCGGAGACCCTGCCCGAGAGAATAAACACCGCTCTTTACGCTGGACAAACTTTTTTTTCATCTACAAGGGTGAAAAAAGAGCAAAAAGATTTTAACTCTTCCGTGCCGAGGCAGGAGCAAAGTGAAGCCCCAAGCAGCGCTGTGGGTTACCTTGGAGAGGGGCTGGGGCAGCACCGGGGCGGGCAGGGTCAGGGTCAGGGAGAGTCTCGGCAGCGGCATCCCTCACCCCCTGGCTCCTAATTAAAGGGAAATTAAAGGTGGTCCTTGCCCACCGCACAGGCTGCGGATCCGGAGGGGAGACGGGGGTTCCTTCCCGTCCGGAGGAGGAGGAATGGGATGCAAATGCCAGGTTATCCCAAGGGACAAGCGGGAGAAGAGCGGGTGTCGGCTCGGCTCCGTGCCGGGCCCCTTCTCGGGTTTGTCTCTGCGGCGTGGGGGCTTTTGCGGGAAGAAAATAAGGTTAAAGGGCAAGGGCCCCTCATCACCAGGCGAAAGAGCCGCTCCAAACCCGAGCGCGGTTCCCCGCCCGGCGGGCCTGAGGAAACGCGCAGTGTCGGAGCGCTTGTCACATCAGCTGAGGCGCACCTGAAACATCCCGCTGGAGCCTGCGCTGCGCGGAGGGCTCCTGCGGGTTTCTGTCCCTCCTGTGTCGCTCCCGCCGTGGCTCTGTCTAGGTGAGGAAAGGGCCGGGAAGTAGCGCTGCTCGTGTTTTTCACACGATCGAGTTTGTCCTTGGCTTTTCAGGGATCAGAGACGGGTTTTGGAGGCGGGCTGTGAGTTCCCTGTTGGAAACCTGACGGCGATCCCGAATAAAGCTGGGAACCGAAGGAGCGCGATGGGGCGCGCAGCGATCACCGCACGCCGCTTTTTGCTGGGGCACAAGAGAGTAAAGAGCTTCTTAGGCGAAGGAAAGGTGAGGGGGG
>VWZU01012524.1:1192762-1251651 GCA_013397095.1 Sterrhoptilus dennistouni
CGGGAGCAGAGCGCTCCCGGTACCCCGGCCCCGCCAGCCCCGCCAGCCCCAGCCGCCAAAGCCGTGGCCATGGAGTACACGCCGCCCCCCAAGCCGCAGCTCTCCTCCCGCGCCAACGCCTTCTCCATCGCCGCCCTCATGTCCAGCGGCAGCTCCAAGGACAAGGAGTCCCCCGAGAGCACCATCAAGCCTCTGGGTGAGTGGGGACGGGGCGACCGCGGGTGTCTGTCTGTCTGTCCCTGTCCGTCTGTCCCTGCCCGCCCTTCCCAGCGCCCCGGCAGCCGGAGCTCTCTCCGTCCCCTCTGCCCCAAGGTTTCCCCTGCAGAGGGGAAAGCGGCACCACCTCAGCCTTCATCACCGACGGTCGTTTTTAGGTGAGGCTGAATATAGTATAAAGAGTTTCCTAAATTCTTCCGGTTCCAGTTATGCCTCTTATTCATCCGGCTTCCCCGTTTGTAGGATAATCCCACACTTCCAAGGTAGTTCGATTTCTCTTCGCTGACGTGAAATGAATCTCTTAAATATTTATTGCAAATCCGCCTTGTTTCTGAAGTCAGATTAGAGACTCTCCGCTTACAAGGGGTAGTAAAACTTGTGAGTAGAGCTGAAAATCCCTTCGCTCCCCAGTTCCCCCATGCAGGCTCAGATCGCCTGGTTTGCTCTGCATAAACCGGGAGGAGTTTTTTGTGAGCGCTTGATTTTGGGTCAATCAATTTCTCTTCTATTCGGTTGCCTCGATTCAGAATCCTAAAAGCTTTAAAAAACTTTAACATCTTCCCCTCCTTCCTCCCTCCCCCTCCAAGTTTGTGCGGTTTGTCATCCCTGCGTGTATCCAGGAGTTTACAGAAAACTACAAAATATGTGTTAAAGCTTTCAGGGCGCCAATGAACAGGATTACACTCAATCTTAAAAGAATTTAGAAAAGGCAGCTCCTCGGTGTCTGCTGCACCTAATCAAAAGATTTCACATAGTCTGGGGATTCATTGTGAGCGTCAGATTTAAGTCTGGGCGCTGTTGTAGGCCGGGAATGTTGCAGCAATCCCGGTCGGCGCATTTACATGAGTTTGTGTTAAACTTAAGTGTTAGTGGAGTTGGTTTGGGGTTTTTCTTTTTTTTTCTTTTTTTTTTTTTTTTTCATGAAAACGCTTGTTTAATTTAACTTTTCAAAAAAATTTTGACCCCTTCCCTCATGTCGTTCGACTAAAAATCGAAAGGAAACGACTTCTGGGGACTTGGTTTTTATGAACCGGAGCTTTAGGCAAAACCTTTCCCCGGCGGGGCAGGGCGCGTTCGTGTTCCTCCTCCCGTTCTTTGGCGGCGGCTCCATCTCCGCATCCCTGTGCGGCATCGCGGGGCCGGGCAGAGCCTTCTCAGCCCCGCTCCCTCGGGCAGAAACTCCCAAGGGAGCTGCCGAAGCGCCAGAATCCTCCGGGGCCCGCGGGGGTGGGAGCGGGCGGGCAGCAGCCACCGCACCCGCGGAGGTTGCGCGGCCGCGCTCAGCTCTCCCAGAGCCTGTTTCTCCAAAGGAGCGGCTTCGGTGTCAGCAAAGGGGCTGGGAGAAAAGCAGACGCAGCTTTCCGGGAGGGTGAGCCCGTGCCCGCTGTTTAATCAGTATTTGGGGAGGAAGCTCGGGCTCCTTCTGCCTTTGCGTTCTCTGCCAGCGGCTCAATCCAGGAGCAGCCGCCCGCGCTCCCCCAGCGGGACCCCGGCCCTCGGCAGCCCCTCGGCGCCCAGCGCTCCCGTTTTAATGAGAATTAGTGACCTTTCTGTGGAACCCCTCGGTTAGCGGGGCTGGCTGTGCCCCGCCGCCCCCCGGGCATCATCTCCGGAAAGCGCCATCGCCGCCCTCAAATGATGAGCGGACGCCTCAAGAATCGCCCGGGTGTGCTGGGATAGAGCGGGGCACTTGAACGATATACGCCTTTTTATATAAATATATTTTTAACTGGCTTGTCTCGGTGGTCGCGTTGTCCTGGCTGAATTCCTGCCCCCACCCCTGTCTCTCTTTTCCCCTCTCTTTTTCCTCCCACCTTGCAGAACAATTCGTTGAGAAATCCTCCTGCGCCCAGCCTTTGAGTGATTTATCCAGCCTGGATCCTCACGGGGACTTTAGCAGCAGCCCTTCTTCCCTGTGCACCGAGCCCCTCATCCCCACCACCCCCATCATCCCCAGCGAGGAGATGGCCAAAATCTCCTGCAGCCTGGAGACCAAAGAGCTCTGGGACAAGTTCCATGAGCTGGGTACCGAGATGATCATCACCAAATCCGGGAGGTAAGGCTGGGCAGCCCCGCAGTTTCCCTCTGGGCATCTTTCGAAAAGCGGCTTTGGACAGGGCAAAAAAAAAAAAAAGGCAAAGCTACCGAAACCCTGCAGGTTTTTTTGCATGGGGAGAACAGCTCGGCTGGGTTAAGGGGAGGACTGCAGCCCGGCAGAGAGGTCCGGCTTAAACCCACCCAGGGTGTCCTGGCCGCAGGGAAAAATTGTTGTTTCCCCAATAATCAGGTTTGTGACTAAAATCCCTCGGTGACTTTGAAGCGCTGGGTTGGTGCACACCGAGGGAAACGTGGAGTGGTGGGGCAGTGATTCTGTCAGAGATTGGTTTGGTTTATTCTTTTCTCTCCGTTGCAAAAACGCGTAAAGAATTCCAGGCTTTCTTCTTGCCTCAAACTATGTCGTTTCTTCGGTAAAGCTTATGGGGTTTGGATCAGTCAAACGCTATCTGGAGGAGCCAAAAGTCTTTTCGAGTTTTTTTAATACCCCAAGTTACTTTTTATTAATTTAGTTGCCTGAAGATGTTTTTTCTTACTGGTCAGCTCTATTGGTATATGTTTTCTCGAAAAAATAAGTATAAAACATGCAACATAAAACATATTGGTATATGTTTTTTCGAAAAAATAAGTATAAAACATGCAATATAAAACATGCAATTTGAAGTTCAAAATTTTCAACTGTCAAAAATTATTTAACTTTATTTCTGGTCTACAGCCTTCCCTTACATTTTAAACTTGTGTTTTGTCAAAAGTTTAGTACAGAAAAGAAGTGTTTTAGTTCTGATATTGTGAACAGGTTTAAGAAAACACTCGTCTAAAATATGTGAGAATATCACGGAAATAATTTCTGGAATATTTCCCTTAGAGTAGTATGAATCCCGTAAAAGAAATAAATAATTAAAAGACAGTCCAAGTTTCTAAATATCCATGTAGTTTAGCTACAATTATTTGCTGAAATTGTTGTGTACTTTTAACTAGAAAGCAAATAGTATATTTCTCCTTTACTTTTTCACTTTTACCATATTTTTATTTTTGCTTCTCAAATGTCGTTTCGATTTCAAGCTGTTTTTTGTCTCCTTATCAGAGAGACACAAGATTTTACTCCCATAATGTGGAAGCAAAATCAATAGATGATCTAAGGTTTTTTTCAGGGGATTTAAATATAGTTCTTACTTTCAGCAGCTTTTCAGATGCTCCCTTACTTCTGTTCTCTGCCCAAATATTTATTTTCTGATTTATCTTTTTTTCAGGAGAATGTTTCCTACGATCAGGGTTTCCTTCTCGGGCGTGGATCCCGAGGCCAAGTATATTGTGTTAATGGATATAGTTCCTGTGGACAATAAAAGATATAGATATGCCTACCACAGGTCTTCCTGGTTAGTGGCTGGAAAAGCTGACCCTCCTCTCCCTGCAAGGTTTGTAGATTTCATTGCTGGTCTTTTACTTCTCTTTACTTTTTTTTTTTCCTTCAAGAAATTTCTTCTATCAGTCTTTCCATTCTGTTTGCAAACAGTGCTCTGAGGTTTTGAGTTCATATTCAACAAAGTTGGTTACAAAACTCTGATTAAAATTTTTGTGTTGCAGAATCTGGCTTCAAATCTCTGCTTGAGGTTTGATTTATACTGAATATTCCAAGACATGCAGAATTTGGTTAAGAGTTCTTTTATATATATTGTCTGTTTCTTAATTTTTTAAAATGAAATTTGCCATGATTCAGATAAGAAAACTTTAAAAAAAAATAAAACTGATTTGTCTCTTGGATTTGCCCCCCCAGTATTTGACCTCATAATTTAAAGCAATCCAGGCACCACCAGCCAAGCCAAAGTAGAAATAAATTGCAGCTCATTGCTGTTTATTCTTGAAATTATATTATTTCTGTAACATATCCAGCATTTACTAACCAATGATTTTATTCCTGATTTTAATCATCTCTTAGGCAGTAGGCAAAGTACAGATCAGTTCCTCGGCACAGTAACTTTCCTTTTTGTCAAGAAATCATGACATATTCTGAGATATTAGGAAAAAACCCTCTGTAAAACAAATTCTCTAAAATAGATTCCTTTTTCTCTGGAGAAACAAATGCTAAAGTAATTCCATTAATGTAATTAATGACAGATTCCTTTAAGCACTGAGGCAACTGAGGCTGCAGCGCTGGGCTGTGCGGTGGGAGGGCACTTCAGGGGAGACCCACACTTCATCGTCTTCAGCCCAGCACTTCTGTACCTACTTCAGTCCCCAAGCCCAGTAAGGCTGCAGCACATGTCGAGAGGCTTTGCTGAGTCAGAGCCGGAGATATGGAAATAACGCGGATGCCTCTCCGGCTTCAAAGAAACTTTCTGCAGAGGGCTCCACGCAGGAACACAGATCTGCTCCAGGTGGCTTAGCCCGGGGTTAAGAACTTGCTTATTACAGAGCCAGAAATTATAAGTGAAACACAAGGAATGGAAACAAATTTTTTTGGTGTGTGAGTATAGGCACCAAATTCTGCGCGATTTCCTTATATAAATACTTGAACTGAAATCTTGGTGACTGGTGATCTCTGGAAGGCTGTTCAGGGAAGTAAACAAACAAAAAGCGCAAGCAGAGAAGCTGTGATTAAAGACAGCAACCTAGGAGTTATGTCTGCTTTGTTTTCATGGCCAAAAACTCCTTCTTGCAGTGTGGTTAACGTCTGAGGGCTTCATTTGACGTATTGTAATGGGCACTGATCAAAACCCAAAGAAAAAACACAGATCCTGGTCCAAAGGAGTCAGCATCAAAAGAAGAAATAACAGAAGAACAGAAATAGTTTTAAGGCAGGGTTTCCCCCTTCTTATTTTTCTCTTCACGCCCCTTTTGGGATACCTTTAAGTAGATTTCTAATTCATGCTCTCTCTGGCACAGCCTCATTCAACAAGGAAATATCAGAACGTAAGACAAGAGACTGGAGTTAATAGCAATTGCCCTACTGAGTATTGGGTAAAACCTTCTTGAAATTTAATAGTTATTTTTATTGCACTGTGGTAACTTTTGGGAGTCCTCAGTAGATCAGTGCTCCTTTGTGCAAATGCATATCTGTGCAATTCCATTTTCAGGATGCTTTGCCCCCATGTGTGAATGTACAGCTTTCTTGCTTCATTTTCAGGATGCTTAGTTAAACAGGCTATTGATCAGAACACAGGCAGAGATAGGTTTCTTTTTTTGGATGGTATTTACACATTTATGCACTTTGTCCTCCTTATACTTCTTTTTGGTAAGAAAAAGGATGTCAAGACGTTCAGTGTGTCAGTGTTTGCATTACCAGTGCTTCTTCTAGAGTGTTATCTTTTTGGGTGAGAGGCCTCAGTCTTGCTTGAACAGATTAAAAGTACTTCTCCTCCCATTTGAAATGAGTTTTGTCCTGCTTCAGTAACAGAAACCCTTAACGAAGTTATGATTTCTTGTCATCCAAACGCAGGGTTTTAGTGCTCTCTGCTTGAGGAGTGTCAGTGAGAGGTGTGTGTGGGCATTGGTAACAAGGTGCTTACTCCCCACACACATCACTGCCTGCGTCTCCCCAGGCACAGGGACATCAGGGGAATAATTCAGGAGTTGCATTGTGCCTGGGTGTAAGACTTTGCAGGATTCAACCAGTTTGATGGTTTTACTCTTTCCATTATAAAAGTAACTTTCAACATTACGACAGTTTTGCAGGGTTTTTTTGGGTTTTGTTTTTTTTTCAAATTAATAAGTATTCTGTGATTCTGTTTGAAAGATTAGCCCTTCGGGGAACTTTCTATTAAAGCCAGTTTTATCCTTGTCTTCCTGCTGTCAATGTTGAAGACAAGCTTATGTTGCAATGGACAAGTTTATGTTGCAACGATCATTTAAATAAAAATACTTTTCAGAAAGTATTTTGTAAAACTTCTAAAGTGGTATCTGGGGATAGAGTTCCTATGTGATATTTTGTGTTTGTCTTCCACATTGTTAAGACTGTGTGAGACATCAGTCCAGGAAGTTTCAGCATGTACCTTTATTTGATATTCTTCCTTTTTTGCCTCATTTCTTTCACTCAAAAAAAATTGTCACTGTATTTTTTTAAACTGTATTTGTCTACAATAATTTGTTTAATGAACTTCAATGTTTACAAACTAAAGGAGAGCTCTAGGCAGGAAACCTTTAAAAGGTGTTATATTTTGAAAATTATTTGAGACATTATGGAAAATAATAGTAGCATGCAGAGGGCTTGTGGGACCAGACCTTCTGTTAAACTAAATAGAGGGAGTGCAGTGTTGCATTCCAAAGCACACAAAAAAGAAGCAGTACTCAAACCTTGCTTATATCATGAAACATTATATGCTGCAGAGCAAATTCACACCCAAATATGGCTCCTAAATCCTTTGTGAATTGAAGCAAGGAGCCCCTCACATCTGCCTGGCTTTAGGCAGCAGATCCCAGGCAAACTTCTGGGAGAGCCTTGTGTGCCGTGCTGGAATGTGCACGTTTATCTCGCTGACCTGATTGCTCGTGCACACTTGTGGTCTTGCCAACAACTTCTGTCTCAGAAATGGCTCTGTCAAGTGTTCAGCCCTCTTCCCTAAGGTGTGCCAGCTCAGGCTGTGGGGAGAAGTGTGGGAAATAGGTGTAGCTCACCACGAGGAACCCTGTGTTGCAGTGGGATTGTTGGGGTGTAGCAAATGGGCAAAGAAAAATAAGCTCTATTACTGCTTTTCAGTAGCTGACATTCTGGTGCCCATCCTTCAGTGACTTTCCTCTTAGCTCTCTGCTTACAGGCACTTGGTAGTTTTAAAGCAGTGCCAAGTATTAGCCATCGGTGCTGTAAAACAATTGTGCTCAGCTTTTCAGCACAGGGAGGTCTTTACTCATTCCCTGCACATACTTGAAATACTTTGGCTTCTTGGTCCCAATTTGCCAAACTTTGCTGAGTCTGACGCTGTGATCACAGTAAACATTATTAGCTATCCAGGCATTCAAAATTAGTAGTCAGGCTCAAAAAAAAAAAAAAAAAATCAATCCCAACATTGGCTGAAAAGTTACAGGGCATGTTTGGGACTCTTCTTGTTTTGCCTTCCCTAATTCACAGCTCTAAATATTTAAATTTTCACAGTTCTTTAGAGGAAGGCAAAGTTAGTTTTTATGAGAGCTAAGATTCTTTTGACATAACATGGTCCCAGGTCTTGGGATTTCAGATACATCATCATTTTTTAAGAGCTTTACAGTGCAATCAGCAGAGTGGATAGCAGTGAGGATGCCTGCATGCTAGGAATATTTTATTGTGACAGGAATCCTGGCTCGGCATCATCCCTCCCATGGACATAGCTAGAGCAGCCAAGCTGTGCTTTGGATTAATGTAAGGAAAACATCCTGCACATCTGAGGCGAGCTGTGCTGCTAAAACTTTAGTTTCACTGTGTCTTGGGGATTCTGCTGGCAAAAACAGAATACAGGATCAAATCTCCTTCCTCTTTGAGCAACGGGGCTGTTCTCCCCAGCGTCTTTAGTATAGGCATTCCTTGATTAGGGATCAGTGTGCTCTATTGGAGAGTTACGCCCCACCGTTTAGTGGTTTTTCCATTCTAAAATTGTAGCTCAACAACAGGGACAAATATTTATCTTCCTAACCCAGCAGCTCAGTGCTGCCCCACCCACCTAATGGAAGAAAGTCATTTGTGTGGCCAAAGACATCACCCAAAATGAGAGTCAGGCCCTCAGTGAGTGATAACCAATGCAGACAGCAGCAAAATAGGGCTGGTTTGCACCAGCTGAAGGTCTAGCCAATTTGCCATCACAAAAGAACAGTTGAGTTAATAATTTTCAGCAATACATTATTCCTATAAAATCATTGCTCTTAAATAGCATGGCACTTGTAATTAGTGTAGTCATAATGTATATATCATTGTATCTGCATGTCTTCTTGCTTCCTTTTCTTCTGCTTTATTTCCCAAGTGTAGGATTGTTAATAGCAGAGCTGCAACTAATTTTTCATGTCAGACCACTGTGCTGGACTGCAGCCTTCAACCTCTTATAAACAGACGTCACCACAGCGAATGTGTGATCGAGTGCAGGTTAAAATCATTATCACGGCTTAATGTTACATATAAAGAAAAATGCATTTTTATCTGCATTCCCCCATTATCTCTGTAAATGACACCATGTTTTTTCTCTTAGAGTTGTAGTCATTGTTATTTTAAGTGCTTGTTAGTACAGCTGTGGGGAAAGACATGATCAATTTTTCATTTGGGAAAAGACACAACAGGGAATGTTAATGTTTCCATTTTAGATAGCGGGATAAAATAATAGGTATGGTTAAGGAGCAGTCTAGCACTCAGACACAGGATTCTCAATTATGTTCCAGTGAGTTAAATAAGTCATCTGCTTTACTGTCCTTCATGAATAGATTTATTTCAGGAATTCATTAATTTGAGGGACATGGTATCATGTCCTAGCAGCAGATTCGTATTACCCTAAGCTCTCAGGAAGTCCATGCCTGTGAAACCACTGCATATTCCAAAAGCAAAATGATATTTGCATTTTAATTTCGTACAGGGGTGGTGCCTACACACAAACCCAGTGGTGAGATTTTATTTTGAGCAGGCATTTTCCCTGTGTTTTTTTAGGTTGTATGTGCACCCTGACTCCCCGTTCACAGGAGAACAACTGCTGAAGCAGATGGTGTCTTTTGAAAAAGTCAAACTCACCAACAATGAGCTGGATCAGCATGGCCATGTGAGTAGCTCTACGGGTGGGAAAGGGAAAACAAATCACCAAAAAATCGCTTGCTTGTGCCACAGGGCTAAATGGGAGAGGGACTGCCATGGGGAAAGGCTGGCATGGCCCTCATGTTACACCTCTTCTAGCCACCCCTTCAAGCCCTTCATACCACAGTGGTGGAAGACATTGTGTGAAGCTTGAATGTGTTAGGTTTAACATGTTTAAGGGTCCTTTTGGGTTCCTTTGTTGTTGAGGAACAGGCAATCTTCAAAGTCAGGATTTTCTGTAATATTTCATAAGGCAGAGCCTGGATCAATGGTTCAAATCATGCTCCCACTTCCATTAGAGGCAAAACATCCATCACAGACAAGTTCAGGGTAGAGGAGAGCATCAGAGCAAGGGATAGAAGGAAGGCAGATGAGCCTTTTGTTGTGTTTCTGCTGCATTTTGCTGTGACTTGGCAGTCTGCTCTGCCACGTGCCATGGCCAGCAAACCCACATGCTTTTATATGTGTGCTTGGAAGTTCCCAACAGGTCACTTCAGGCCACCTGTTAGGGTTTGGTCTGTCAATAAGTGCTCTTTTACTTCCAGACTCATTGCAGCATGGGCCCGGAGCCAGAAGAAAATACTGACCTGACACCAAAGCACGGTCTATAGAATTATAAAACATAAGTGTGCCTCAATTGCCCTTGAAATAACTGTAGGCTAACTGCAAGTCAAGGCACCACAGGGTGGGCTTGGGCCTCTGAAGGAGGCAGGTCCCAACTCTGATTGGTGCCCATTTGTTGTCACAAGTCTTGAGGCTGGAAGGTGGTAAACAGGATTCAGAGCTGCTTGCCATGGGTTCCTGCTATGCTCCATCAGTAGGGGCAACTCAGTTAGTTTTCTGACTGCCTGGTGGTAGGTGGTAAGAATAGGTATCATCTGTCCTGTCCTCTCCCTAAAACAGCCTGTAAAGTGCCGGGACGACTAGGTAGTGCTTCCAAATTGCAAAGAAAGAGAAAAAATTGTTGCCTCTGGGCATGGTGATTCTCTCAGGGAAGGCAGAAGGAGTAAGGGGACGAACTGGAAAGAATTGGTAGGCTGAGAACAGGGCAGGTCAGTTCAGAAAAACAAGCAAAAAGGCAGTGTTAGTAAGTGAGGTCTTGGGAAGAGAGGAATGATTTTGAATTCTAAAGTATGTGTAGGGGTAACTAATTCTTTCAGCTGAACAATTGCAGAATGCAATACATCAGAAATCCCTTCCCTAGCATGGTATTTATTGCCTGGACTGTGGGAGACAGTGGCCATTTGTCTGAGCTGTGTTCTGTGCAATTGTTTCTCATCCAAAAGGGAATTTTCACTCATTTCAAGAACTGAGAATTGAACCACAGCCATGATCATTTAAAATACATCCTGGAAATAACAGCATCAAAAACAGATTAAAACCCCAAACAAATAAACAAAAGAAAGCCCAGATAGATGCCTCTGTGTTGTTCTTTTGTAGAGATCCATCTGTGGGTATATTGTTCCTAAACCCAGTTCCTGTCGTTGTTCCCTTCAGGACTAGTGGAGAATGGTTTTGCTTTCTTCCTCTCTTTTATTTCATAATCTGTAGAAGGGCAAAGCTGAAGATTTGTGGGCTCTATCACCGAGTGATGATAGAGCAGTATACGTGAGCACTTAAAAAGAAGCATTTTTCATCATAACAGGGGCCATGTGTGCCTCTAATAAAGGGCTTGCAGCAGTATATTGCAAGCTAGTTAGGAGAGCTGCAGTTCCCAGAAGCCCAGAGGAGTAGGAAGAAGAAGTAGGTCTGAGGAGCTGTCGGGAACAGAGACATGTGGCAGAGCAAGAAGATGTAATCATCTCAAATACAGGCAGCAGGAGAAAATCATCCGTAGTGTTTGAGATGCAGTCTTCCCATTAATTTCCGGAGAAGCAAAGATTGATCCCATTCTTTACACAAAGGCTCTGGACAGCCAACGACAATGGAAAGTTTTGTGTGTTCAGTTAAGAATAAGCCCTGAAGGCTTGATCCTGTGTTGAGATTTGAGTGACAGGTGTTAGCCCTCCACAAAGCACTCTCTTTTAGATATTTTGTGGGGGTTTACATCCCAAATTAGGATGTCAGGTTTTGTGTGCTGCCTTACTGAAGCTATGCAAATGCCATCATTGGTGATCAGTAGAATTAAAGAAATCAGTCCTCTGGACTCTTTAAGGAGGGCTTGCTGTGCTATGGTCTATGGCATTTCCAAACTCCTGTCTATGAAGAGAAGAGGACAATTGAAACACCTCCTGAAATCTCTCCTTTCAGTTTGAAAGAGCCAGTCTTCACTTTTTAATTATGTTTGATAAGGCGTGTTGATTCCTGAGGAAGTTTGGATGACCCAAAAGATGCCTTTAAATACTAGTTACAGATAGGGAAAATGGATCCAACCTGACTCCAGTTTGTTCTAGTTCCTTGCTTTCTTCACCGTCCAGAAGAGAGTTTTGGGTGTTAAGGTAATTGTGGTTTATTTGTAGGGTGGTTCACTTCCTGAAAAGGAATCTGTAGAAAAGAGAGGCATTTGTTTGTTCTAGCATATGTTTGTTTTCTCTTATTCCAAGGCTTTTGGAGTTGGCAAACATTTCTGATCATGCACCTTCAGCAGCGTGTGTAACCCCAGACTTATGCACATATTCTCCCCAAGCCTCAGGCAGAAGTCTTATCTCTGTTTGCATGGCATACAGCTCACTCCATGGAAACACTTTCAGATATCCTTACCAGAGGAAGGAAATGGCTCCTGTCTCTAGAATTTTACTACCAACCAAGTAATTGCCATTTTTCTGACGGTGAAATATTTATGAATGTGACATTTTCCCCCGTTTTTTAGTGATGTTTTTCACACAGAGTGCTTTCTTTAGGACTTTTCATTGCCCTTCATTGGAGTGCCATCGTTTCTGGTTTATAGTGAGGTGAGGCATGAGTGTATACATTATTGGAATTGGTTTTTTGGCATTTACTCAAACACATGAATCTATCCAAAAAACCCCTCAAAGCTGTGAACTATGTTTAATAAATAACTGTGAAAGCAGGGGGTGTGGAATAGCCACACAGAGTTATGCCCAAGTTTTTTTAGTCAACCAGGCAGAAGTTAGGAACCTTTGTGCTTCCAGAAAGAAAACTTTACATGGTAATGCTATGGCATTTGGTGAATATGGAAGTGGCATTCACAGCAAAGTTTCTGAATTCAAAACCATCTTGGAATTTTGCAGCTGGCATCCAGATTGCCTCTGGTGACTGGTCTGTATCCAGTGGGAGGCAGATGCCTACAAACCTGCCTGACCTTACAGCAATCAGGATCCTATAAAAAGGTATCCTGGTCGTATCCCCTGACTCAGGCTGTCAGGACAAAGGTGGATGGGGTGGCTGGGAGCCTGTGGCTGCCAGCAAATGTGTGCAGGGGGGCTGCCATGAATATATGGGCACCTGAGGTATCTCTTGGAACATGCCAGCAGGACTGTCACTGAGTTGGCACAAGGGATTTTCTAATGCACCATGCAGGAGGGAGCTGCTTGGACTTTGAGGCCACACTTGGAGGCTACTCTGTGAGGAGCACCCTGTGGATCTAACTCCTTTGGGCTATTTTCATATGGTCCTAACACAAGAGCTTGCATTGATATTAAGAAATGTCTTTGTGTGTCATCAGCAGCTTGTGAGGGGGTTCAGGTGGAGAATTACACGTGCAGAAATATGTACATACATGAAGAAAATGATGACATTTACCTTGGTCATGGGTCTTTTGTGACCTCCTGGCTGCATTCAGTACTTGTACAGTACATGAATGACCAGACTTGCCTCTGGTGGGAACAAGAAATGTAGAGTACCGTGGCAAGGCAGGTTATCTATGTGCACTCTATTTTTTGGAAAATTTTCATAAGGGATTATATGGTCTTGTTTGAGAAATGTAGTTCCTTTTATCACAATTTGCATTCAGAGAGGAGTGAAAGGAAGGGGCGTGCGTGGGAGCTGCTCTCAACATTTTCCTCCTTCTGCTTGACTGCTGCTCAGATGTAATCCCTTGGTGTGGACATCATGGCCACGAAAGGCAATGGAAAGCACCAAGGTCTGTGGGCAAACCCCTCAGTAAGTTCATCACCATCCACACATCCTGCTTTAAAACGTCTTTTCCATCTGCTTAGAGCACTCCAAGCAACTAGGATGGCAAGACAAATTTTTTCAAAGAGAGGGAAACTAAGGATACCGAAGGCAAGGTCCATGGCTGTTGTGTGTGTCCCTGTATGAAATGGTGATGTGCATTTAGAAAGGATCTGAGCTGGTTAAAGCAAACATGCAACACTTTCAGGATTATGGTTCTTTGTCATTTTAATGTCTTTCTTATTGCTGTGTGCCTCTCCCCAAAGTCCCACTGTGAGTCTTGGCAATAT
Source organism: Sterrhoptilus dennistouni (assembly GCA_013397095.1). NCBI lineage: Eukaryota > Metazoa > Chordata > Aves > Passeriformes > Zosteropidae > Sterrhoptilus > Sterrhoptilus dennistouni. The sequence goes on from VWZU01012524.1 coordinate 1,206,134, forward strand.
TTGGCCCCAAAGGAGCAGTAAAGAAAAATACTAAGAGAAACTGTAGCCATGATAGAGCTGTCTCTACGCTCTCCACTCCAATGCAATGTGCAACCTTTCTCATTGACTTAGCATGAAATACTGCACTGCTCCTGCTATGTTTCAGCTGAAGTTAGCGCTTCCTGAGGAATGCACATTAGCTATTCCAGATGTACAGAGCTGCCTGTAATGTCGTTATGGCCCCTGCAAAATAGAACCACCCACACTATTGCCAATTTTGTCTTGTGACTGTGATTATATCCAAAACAAGGGCTGGTGTGAGCTGAGCTCTGTATTTAATTCTTATATTGTAATACTGTGGTTAGAGGCCGCCAAACAGGCCTCCAGCCAGTGGTAACTGAAGCAAGGGGGACTCTTGAACGTTGAAATTGGTTGGTTGGTACCTTAGGTTTAGAATTGTTTTGGGAGCTCGTAAACAATTATTAATGAGGATAGAATAGCAAAACCCAGTCATTTGGGGGTTCCGTACTGGTTTCCCTCCTTGCTTGCATTTTTGGTAGTCTGCGGTGAAGAGCGCCTCTGAAGGAGTTTGTTTTAAAGGTTTGCCACAGGGAAAGGCTACGTGGAGTTTTACTTTTGGTCAGACAGTTTGTGCTGCTGCTGGTAGGTTTTTGGATGGGTCTAATTTTTTCCGTCTTTTTTTTTCTGAGGGATTTGTGACTGTTTTCATTCTGCACCTGAGCATTTTTGCAAGCGGGGACTCTCAGCCATTAGTTTTCAGGAGTTACATATTCACACCTGCCAGCCAGGGCACACTCTGCCAGTGACTAATTCTGTATGTAAAACACCTCACCTGTAGGAACAGGTATTTACGCCTCAAGAAATGCACGCTCACCAGTGGCGTAGGAGTGAGAGGAGACTAGCTCCTGGGATGCCTGCTTTTCCACCTTTGCTTCCTGGAGTTGCCCAAAGGACCTGGAGAGTTTGCTCTGAAAACCAGCCCCTGGCTGGTTAGATTTCAGATGCTTCCCCTGCAGTGTTAAGTAGATTCCCCCCCCCCACCACTCCCATGGTTTTATACCCTTTGAGGGCCCTGTCAACCTTCCTCTCAGGACAATGCTCTGTCATTCTTCCTTGCAGATCATTTTGAACTCCATGCACAAGTACCAGCCAAGGGTCCACATCATTAAGAAGAAGGACCACACAGCTTCTTTGCTAAATCTGAAATCAGAAGAGTTCAGAACATTCATCTTTCCAGAGACAGTTTTTACTGCTGTTACTGCCTACCAGAATCAATTGGTGAGTAGATTTGCTAATTTCCACAGATGTAACTGGATCCCATCCTGCTGAAAATTCCCTTCTGCCCAATCTAAACTAGGAAAATTTCTGCCATGACCTACCTTTCCATGCCAATCTTATTCACATTCACGAGTATTTCCTGAATATACAGTAGTAGTACAGACTTCAAAGAGCAGTAAGGATTATTCATGAGAGTAAAAATGGCAAGTAAGAGGCTTTCTTTTGTCTTCCCCTCTGTCTATAAAAAGCTGCTTGCCTATTAACGTTTAGTCATTTTCTAATTATAGCTCATTAAAGAATGTTCTTATTTGCAGTGATCTTTCATGCCACAAGCTACGAGCTGAGAGAGATTCTGGTTTGCACATGATGATTTCATGGGCTTAAAAAGTTGACTAATTAAGCTGTAAGGCTCAAACGTAAGGAAAGTCACTCAGAGATATGCTTTTCAGAGGCTACCCAGATTACATCCAGATGTTTGAATTTCAATTTGCATGCCAGTGAATAATATATACAAAATGAGGAGATCATAACAATGGATTGCTAATGAGTAATTTTAGGAAGTCTATAAACAATCAGAGAACAGAGGCTCTGCTTGACGATGGATTGGGCTTTAATATTTAAAGTGGAAATATGTTGTTGCCTTCAGCATGATTCAGAGCGTGCTTTAAGGGCTTGCTGACTATGGTACTTAAAAAATCCTACTTATTTTTTTCCTTAGTTCCCTCGTGTTAAGAAAAATATAGGCACTGTCCAAATATGTGGCCAGGCAGCATCACCTACTTAATGTACCCGCTGGATTATTTAAAGAAATAGGCATTTCCTAAGATGAAGCAAAAGCAATTTTGAAATGCTGTGAATAAAATTAAACTAATGCATAGGATGCCAAGGAAGTTCTGAAGATAATATTAGTAATATTAAGTCAGACCCTATGACAGACCCCATGACAGACCCCACGTCCTGCTTTAAGGCTTTAGTATATTGATTTCGATTCAGATTTGTATCTGAATGTTGTAGAAAACACACTCAGCACCTGGAAATCTCAAGAAAATAATGTTTGGACAGGCAGTTAGATTTTTCCATGTAACTTTCTTTAGAAACCAGCAAAATAGTAACAGGCACAAAATCAGCTCAACCCAGAATTTATTTCTGTAGGATGGATTTGTGTCTACCGATGATATTTACACTAGAGATGTTTCTAAAGTAACCTTCCCAAAGCACATACATTGAGTCCTGGAAAATTTCTCAATGGAACATCTCCGGAACCCCTAGAGGTTGATGTTGTCATTTTATTTATGACTAATGAAAATGGAGCCTTTTTTCATTTTTGCCATTTCTTTCAGAACTGTTTTAAGGAGGGATTGATTACATTTCTGGAGGTTATTAGATAAAAGCTAAATACATTACACTTTCAACAAACTATCTCATAATTTAAGATTTAAAGGGCATGCATTTATTTAAACAGTCAAACCACTGCCACAGAGTTGAATTGTAGGTCAGATTTCATTTTAAAATGCTTTCTAGCAGATGTTCTCTGATTGTTTGTGAGACAGTCTCTCAGGAAAAATATGGCCATAAATGATTGTGAGTCTCATCTGGCTTTGGTAGATACAAAAAGTTTCTCCTGTGATGTCATATCAAAACTTTAATATCAGGAAGATGGAAGTTTGATTGGTGAAAATATGCTCGAGAGATGAATAGACATCCTTATTGTTCTGTAGTGCAGTTGGCTTGGTGTGTTGGTGATCTCAGTCAATGGAACTAGTTAGAGATTGTCTTTTTTCAAGGTGGTTTTCAAAACGCTGCCACAAAAATCTTCACTGGACGTGAAACACTAACTTGCCACCCTGCAACATCACCATGAGCTGAGCATCTTATGGATGTCTTGGAAGTAGAATGAGCCTATAACTAACTTTCTGAGCTGTTTCAAGGTCCTTGTGACAAGGCTTTAAGGTTGTTCCCACCAGTTGTCCCTGAGTGATGAGACAGCCGCAAACCCTCCATCTGCACTCAGGTTCATGGTGTTTGACCACTGGCAGACCATAATTAAAAACTCAGAATTTCCCTTTGTCATCATGTCCCTTCCTCTCTTTGTTTTCCTCAGAAGACTTCTTTCTCAGAATTAAAAGTTTGGTCTAGTTGTCCTCTTTATTTTTTCTATATTTTACATAAATATATATTTGTCCCCTTTATTCTTTTTTTATTTTGGGGGAGAAACGACCCCATTTTTAAATATATTTGTTTGATGAGAGTGTTTCATTGTTTGAGGATTTGGAAAGGATCCCATTTTTTTTTCCTGAGTCTTGAGGCCCAGTTATTAAAAATGAGGTTGTAGCTTCTTCAATACAGACTTCTTTTTTAGGGAAGTCAGGCTGACAAAGCCCCTTAATATGAAATGCTGAGAGCTGTTGATCTTCATGGGCTTAAACTAGAGTAGGCGGCATTCACTGCCCTGCAGGATAGGTCCTGTGTTTCCTCTCATCAAGCTCTAACTCCCACTTACAATTTTATTTTTAGCTCTTGGAAGAAGTATGGCTGGAAAATCCAGATATTACAATGATGTCTCAGGTTTTATTCACCAAGTATATATTAGTTGGATAGATAGGAAATTTCACAAGAACAATGGTGCATTTTTTTCTTGGTCCTCAAAAAAACATTCTGAAATCCACCACCGTTTGCCTGGAAAGTTTCACCACAAAGGGGAGCTCAGATGTTTTGAGGCAGGAGGGATCCCTGGTCAATGAGTTGCTCAGTCAAAATGGGAAGGCTGACCAAATGACTGGGCAGGTTTATAGCTACCTTTGAAGAAGGGAGGAAAGTTTTTATTCATGATCTGTGTTTTTTCAAGACTGTGATGGTTTCAGTGGGGTCACTCCCTCAATCCAAGCTCTGTCACTTTAAATCTCAATTCTCCCCACATTCTTCCTTTTCTTCCTGAGCATCTTTTAGTACAAAACCACTTAAACTGCTCCTATGTGGTGGCTGGTAGGCCTGGCTGAGAACATGTCCATCCCAGTAAAATAAAAGGTGGTGGTGAAGTGAAGCCATGATTTCAGGTTGCTTGGGCTTGTACTGGTTGATGTCAGCTCCACCGACAGGCTCAGCTGTTAGCAGGGTGGTTTGTGCTGCTTGTGGAAAAGACAACCTGATTGATGCTGGTAAAGTATTTGGAAGCTGCAATGCTGCCCGTGGGTGGGTTCCTCCTGCTTCAGGCAACAGGAAGGCTGAGCCTGCCATGCCCTTTGGTCTTTCCACTGCCATATTTGCAGTGCACCCTGGTTTGCCCCCTCAGCTTTGCAGTGTCTCAGGAACAGCACACACGCCCAGGGCATGCAGATAAAATTAGCAGTGAAGTCACGGGGGATGGATTGGTTAACACTTTGTAGGCTGCAGCACCCTAACACTGCATTCGTGTCATGTTGCTCTTTTCTGTGTTCCCAGATAACCAAGCTGAAAATTGACAGCAACCCTTTTGCTAAAGGATTCCGTGACTCTTCCAGACTCACTGATATCGAGAGGTAATGGGGACTTTCTGTTTACTTTCCATACAGATAAGATAAAGAGAAGAGAGAGTTTGTAGGAAAAGCATCCTTTCAACTCCTGAGAACCTGTGCATTTTAACGTTATCTTGCTGCATATAGTAAGACTCCTCCACATCCTTTAAAAATACTTACAAACTTTATGAAGAAAGAGCTGTTTTGAGTTTTGACATCTGTTCCAGTTGGGGCCAATATATTAGTCTTTCTCAGGGGTCTTCTTGAAGGAGGAAGAGGGTCAGTTTTACAACTTCAGAATGAAAAGCTTTTTTCTTATCATGCCATTTAATCCTGTTGAGAGCTGTGAATTGGGTCAACGGGAAACAAGGGCAGTGGTCCTGTGAAAAACATCTTTACAGCTCCCCACTGCTCAACATACTGGAAAAGAGAGAGGAGAGCTCCCAAAATTCACTTCAGCAGTCCCAGACACCAAATTGGCAATTACTGCCATCAGGATGACTCCCATAACTCCCACTCTGACAACAAAGATGCCATTTTTGTTTCACCAAAGTTGTATTACAAGCTGCATCAGGGGAAAGCTTTATCTGGAAACTGTTTTGTGTGTGTACAGCTCATTACAAGCAATTGCTGCCATAGAGACACAAGCATTAACCCACAGCTGAGTTAGGAAATAAACTTCAATCTCTTGGTAGTTTTCCAGCACATCACATTTTTATGATATCGTGTCAAATAACTTGGCAAATGAAGCAAATTAAGCTGCTTGTGTCCTTTAAGCTGGAAGAGATCTCGATGGAGATGGATATAGCACATCCAATTTTTCCTATGAGCACACAGTCATGAAAGAAAGTTAGGAGAGGCCAAAACCCTTCAGGCTCCTATGTGGAGATATCCAGATGTATCTGTGAATCATTTTTCACAGGTGCATACAGGGGACAAACTGCTCAATGAAGTCATAACCACAGAGCTAGAGAAAGTCTTTACAGCAGTTGAAAAGTACATCTATCTAAGCAGGCCCATGGATGGGAAATACTGGCATCCTTTACACCTTACTAGTGACTGGATCATAAGTGATCTGTTGAGTAAATGGGTAAAAGAACAGTAATTTGGGGAAAGAAAGCTTGTAGGCTGCAGTGCACACTTGTAAAGTTGTTGAAAATTGTTTCTTAAGTGAAAGCCTTCATTAAAAATGAAAGAAAAAAAAGGCAAATTTAATAAAATATCATGGCCTGCTCTTTTGACAGAGTACTGAGGTAAACAACATCCAAAGCTCAGGTTAGTATGCAATAAATAGTGAAGGAAAGACCTGTCAGAAGAGGTTTCCTTGTTTTACAGACAGGAGACATCTAACGACACAGCTTTGCAAGGGCGGAAAGAGTCTGAACAGATAAGCTGGGAGAAAAACTTAGTTACCTCTGTGCAGATGAACTGACTATCGTGGTGCTGGATATGAAGGGAATTTTTCCAGGGGACATCTTATTATAACAGCACATGGCATGGAGTCAGAAATGCTGAGCATAAGCTGCAGTGCCCTTTTGTTTATTGATAAGTGTAAGAATAGAGCCTGAGACAGGCAGCCAAGCCCAGGCACAAATGTTGCCATGAAAGATAAGGCAGAGAACGATGAAGCCTACAATAAATACAAGAAACAGAATGTGAAAAGCATTAAACTTACATTAAAACTCTGGATTTCAGAGCCCAAGTTTGGTCAGGTCTGATTTTGACTTAAATTAGAAAGCTTAGCCTCAATTACTATTACAATAATATTTAAAAACTCAAAACCTGCTGCATAACACATCAAGTCATGAGATAATAAAAGTGTAACATGCAAGTGGGCTGGTAAGAGATTGTTTGAGAATTGCCTAGGTTATACAAACAGTGCAGAAATATATAGGGGTTCATTTGTTTCTGCCATTAAAATACTTAGGTAGATAAGGACATCATTCTCTAAATGCCCATTGATTTTATCTTAGCACCAGCAAAATCGCTTAAAGAAATCCAAAACAAAGGAAAGGAAATAGCAAAGTGAGATATGACAACAGGAAGAATTTCTTATTTGATGTCCATTGCAACATTAATAGTAAATAGGTGAATCTTGAATAGTACAGCATGACTCTTGCTCAGTCTAATTAGAAAGTATACGATCACTGCTGGAGAAAAAAATACTTATTTTTCCAGGGAAAAGACTCTGATGGCCAAAACACACTTCCACAGCTCTTGAAAATTAAATAGTTCTCAAGAAGCTGTGAAAATACTTTCCCTGCACTGCTCCCTCAGCAGGCATGCACTCAGCACATGCGTGTGTAGTCTGCAGCGTGGCATGGTGATCCTAATGGCCTCCCGTAAAGCATCCCGTGATGTTGGGGCCAAGACAGCACTCATTTATCCTGAGTTCCAGCTTTTCCAAATGACCTAAGTAGTGTGAAAGCACACAGAGCTTTGTATTTCATTTCCAAGTATTTAAGCCTGCTTTTTCCTAAACAGCCTTTGGGGAGGGAAACAAATCAGATCAATTGATCTTTAGAGACCTAAAGAAATTAAATTAGTCTGGAGTCAGTTACTGCACTAAACCATCCAGTAATTGGATTGCTTCTTGTAACTGATTGAAAACAGCCTCTATCTGTAACAATATAGGGAGCTTTTCTTTATAGTAGATCTGAGAGAAAAACACATCTTTTTATGACATGATGACAGAAATTGCACTTTTTTAACCTAATTGAATATGATTTTATAAATATGTGACTTTAACGATTTCAGGCTTCCCATTCTAGATTTACGATCCTTATGTAAGAAATTCAAGCTGCAAATGCCTTTAGGATTAAATCTGTTGGCATTGTATGTGTTGGAGTTGAAATAACACATATAAGGATAGTGAAATTTGCACAGCAGTAGAGGAGGTAGGCAACAGCAAAACTTTTGAAATGCCCTGTGTTTTCTTTCGTTCCTGTCTAAATACCACAGAACAGTTTCCTTGTATTCATAGCTATATGCAAGCCTTTTAACTATTGAAAAAAATCTTTGGTGAGTTTGGTATATACCAAATTTTTTTTTCTGGATGCAAGGTCCCTTTCACAATCAACCCTTTCCCTACATTACTTGTAATCTATTTATAGCAATGGGGCAGACTTTATCTGGGGCTACTGTAATTTAGATAAGTTTCTGACTCACCTTTTGATCTTTTTACGTGGTATTTACATCTCTTCTACTATAAAAAAGCTCCCACAGTGGTTGTAAATGAAAAAATCGAACATTTAGCAGCAATTACTAGAATGTGGAGCTTAGCATACTGTGGTGTTGACTATGGGATGCCAAATCAAGTAATGAGGCATTTCTGCTGAAGAAAAAACTGCCAGAGGCATAAAGGGTGCAGAGGCAGAACCCAATGGATGACTTTCTTTTCATCTTGAGTCTGAATTTATCTTTTGAGTTTTTGTGAGTAATTAGCCTGTTAAAAACAAATAGATAAATAAAACCATCATAATTACATATCATTCAAAAAATCCAGTGAAAAAGGGGGTAATTTCAAGAGCAGGGGCCAAGTATGTGATAGGCAAGTATGGGGTGTGGATTTTTAACTATTAAGGAGAGAGTAAAATGAGTATACCCATCTGCACAAGTCCAATAATGCTTCTGAGATACTTCAAGAGGAAATATGGAAAAGTATGGTTGCACTCCTGAGTAATTTTTAGGCAGAGAAGGAAGGATGGGGAGATGGGGAAGTTAGAGAGCAGCATCCCAACTGGATTTGCATGGTAATAAAATTCCAGATTTTCCCCTGAGGAGCTTCATCTCTGAGATGTGGAAATACATCATGCTGGCTTACAAGGCCATAAGCAAAGTTCATGCTAATGCCTGGATAGGGGCACTTCCCTGCTGAAGGATCAGTCAAAGCCATGTGCACATGCTCTCTCCCATCCCTTCCCTGCTCACCCTACAGGGCTGCCTTCTTCCCTATTCCTATTGCCTACTGCTGGTCTAGAAGAACTTCCCAGACTCTTGAAAGTCCCCTACCAACAGCCATATATATCTACATGCTCTGTGACCTAAGTAGGGTTAAGTAGGGTTTGTCACAGTTCTCCAATAAGTCAAACTGCCAGCTGATCTTTTATTCTTGGCTAGTTGTCAGCCTGTGTATGTCAGCAACCAGTCATGAGATATCACCTCTGGTGTTTAGGTTCAGAGAAGAAAAGAAGTCCTGAATATAGGGAGAAATACCAAGGACTCTGGCATCTAAACACCTGGTATCTAGTGCCATTTCAGATGTTGCTGAGGTTACTCCAGCCTTCAGCTGCTGCTCCAGATGAGTGGGTGGATTGACTGTATTTTCTGCACCATCCCTTCCAGAATGCTGCAGGTGGCTTGGATGCCTTAGCAAATCTTGAAAGCACTACCTGCCTATGTTTGAACACCTGAATTATTCCATTCAAATCTGGTTCATCTGACTCTGCTTGTTGTTAGCCAGGCAACTGTTCCTTTTCACCCAGCAGAAAGCCCCCTGGGCCACTTAAATTCTCTTTAGTTCCCAAGTTTTTAAGCACTCATACTCTGGGTCATTTTCCACTTAAGTTTTTTGTTATCTATCTTCTTACTTGTGCAAAATAGTATAAAAATATTATTCTAGTTGTTTCCACTCACCTCATGCAGATGTAATGTGTGCATAACAGATGAGGATGATGTCAAATTAGATCTATGGTTTCTACCCCAGAGTAAGTTTTCCAGGGATTTCTCCCTACAATTTCACAGGACTTCTCTGTACTCACCCCTCATCATTTGGTTACAGCCAGAAATAAATCGTTGCTCCACTGTGTGAAGTGGAGCTCCATGGGCTGGCTATGTAAGATAGTTTTCCCACTTTTATTTGCAATTGAGAGAAGTAGGATGAGTATATTGATAACTTCATGCCCCTTCTTCATAAATGTCATTACTTTTCCCATGCCATGCCTTTAGCTAGGTTTTGTCACATCCATGCATATTATAGCCCATCTAAAAGTGCTGGATTTTTATTGAGAGGGTGACAGTAAACATCATTGTGGAGGTACACTTGTTCTTTTAAAGTCATCAAACCCTAGATTTTTCATAATTTAAGACTCATTTCCCTTCTTTCTTTATATATTCTTGCAGTAATGCATCCATCCAACATGTGCCCAGGAGTTTTGACTTTGTGTGGAAGTGTTTTGGGGCTGTGGATTAGCTTTTGGCCAGGTCACATGAGCCACTGTAGCCTGTAGGCTTGTTTTGTCCCTGGCTGGTTCAGTTTTAGTCTAAGCAGTGGAACAGAACTACTCTGTTCCGCTCAAGGATTTGGTCCATACTATGGACCATCCACAACCATGATCCCATGGTCAACCTCTAATATTCATCTACCCGTAAGAACAAGTATATGTAGAAAATTAATATGTCTGTATGTTTGTGCATATGTAAAATAGCAATAGTAAAATAAAAGCCACAGGAACATAAAGGCTGAGTGATATCAGAACAGTGGTTCTGACAGCATAAGTTGTTCACTTGTAGCTGCTGTTACAGAAATGTATTTGTTCTTCCTGCCATGTTGTTTTGGTTTTGCAGGAGGTGAGGGGTTTTTTTGGTTTTTTGGGGGAAGTTTTGTTCATTGGTTGGGTTTTTTTGTTTGGCATTTGGGTTTTTTTTTTTTTTCAGGCTTGTTTTTAGCACTTGTGTCTCGGACAAATTAGTCATCTTTTCCCTTAAAAAAAGTTCTACTTACTACAGTGCGACTTCCGACAAGTTTATTTTTGTGCCTTCTCAGCCCATTTATTCCATCTGTCTTCACCTCACCTCACTTCTGACATCTTCTGTTATCTGGGCTTTCTTCCAAACATACTAACTGGCAGCTACAAAAAAAAAGGAAACCTTTGAAATGCAGAACTAAAGAAGTCATTCAGGCTGCAAACTGATAATTCATACACTTTATATCCTGTTCTGTATTTTTCTTTGTGTTAGGCTGAATGGCCAAGCAAAACATGATTGTCAGTTTTACTACTTTTTTTTTTTTAAATTTTTTCTTTTAATTGACATTGCCTTTCCTTGCAAAGAACAGGAAAAAAAGTTCAAGAAAACAAACATAGCACCAGGAACAGGGAGCAGATTCTGGGAATATCCTTACCTTTCTGCATATCTAGCACTTGGAGAATAAGGGATAAAAAACCAAGGTTAATACTAAGAGGCTTCTCAGCTCTGCTCTGAATTTTTTACCTCTTGTAGCCATTCCTGAAACAGTAACTTGTGCAGAAGACATAAGTTTAGAGTGCCTGGCTCAGCCATTTTTTCTTTCTCACCACAGTTTGACTTTAGGGTGTTGTCTTTAAAGAAGCTTGAGCCAGGCTACCACTGATGGCTGCCCCTTACATTGAACTTCAGCCTCTTTGTAGCCATGGTATAGATCTAAGAGATACTGGATGCCCTGGTTCCAGCAAGCTACTTCTGAATCAGCTCTTCTGACACCTTCACCAATGCTAAATATATTGTCTTAAGCATTCTTGTCCCAAAGGGAGAAGTTAGGCTTCCCATCTCCATCTCCTTTCTCCCAAACTCCGAATCAGGGCCATGGTGATCACCAGGCTGCTATGCACACATAGCTGAAGTAGAGTAATAGCAAAAGGAGCACAAAAAATGACATCAGAAACACCTGCTCCCACCTACAAAGATGCTCTATTCTTTCATCTTGATTAAAGATCCTGCTCAGGGTAATCTTGGACTTTATCATCTTCTGAGAGAATTTCTGTAATCTGGGTTGACAGCAAAAGAAAGTAAGCACCCTCACACAGGGCCTCAGCTACTTACTAAAATGACTCTGTTTTCTACCCTCTCCTAGTTCAAATCCATGGCAAATCTTGGGTTTGGTCTGCAAAGTGTTTTTGAATCATTTGTCAGTTACAGCAGGATTTTCCCATCTTCTTTTGGTCCTCTGAGGCTACTCTGTACATACAGGGCACTGTTAGCTAAGCGGGGCCAAAGACTCAGCTTGGAACTCTATGACATAAGGCATCCCTAGCCAGAAGTTTAGTTTCAGAATCGGCTGCCAGCAGAGACAAGAGTGAAATTAGAACCTGCAGAATAGCAAGATGCTTCCCATGCACCCTAAACCCTTTTTAATTGATGAATTCTCTCAGGCTTTCACATGCTTTGATTTCAGGTTCAAATTTTGCTGTTTTATTTCTTGGACAAAGGAGACAAGTGCTTCATTCATTTATAATCAGCTTTATTGACAGGACTGTGCTCAAAGTGTGCTTCTGCTGGAATGTAGATTATTGGGATATGCCCTGAGCTCCTTTTCCCATCATCTCTCTTCACGTTTGTCCTTCCTCAGCATCTTCTCTGTGGGTGTGCTTGCCAATATGAGCTTAGTTTTTTCCTTTCCATTTGGCACATGGATCCTTTTTCTCAAGCAGCTTCAGTCCCTAACTTGCTCTTCTCCAGCCTGTCATCTCCTACTATTATCCAGTTGTACACACCTTGCACAGCATAATCATAGTAATATATTGTGTGTATGTGCGTGTTTTTCCCTTTCCTCTGGGTATTTCCAAGATATCTGTGAGTTGAAGAACAATGTGGAAGACTGAAACCTGTTGGTAGACCACACAGAAATATCTGTCAGAAAGAAGATGTCTTTCATTTATTCAATTGGCAGCTTGTGATCTCTCTCAGAAGTTTAATGTTAATTTCTTGCTAATAGAAGAAACTGTGGAGTTCTAAGACACATTAAAAGGTAAAAATTGTCAGGTCTCAGTATTAGATAATAAGTCTCTTATCACAAACAAACAGAAGGACAGAAGTTGGGTATTGAGTAGCTGGAAGTCATTTTGTTCTTCAACTGTTTCCTGTGGAACAGTGCTGAAAAATATGCAAAGACAGCTTTAAAAAGATCTCCACCATCCTCTTCACTTGCTATTTTTTGTAATTGAGAATCATAAAGTGGCAGATACTAATTTATCATTCAGTAATTTATAAAATTATTTCCATAAATCCTTTGAACCACATTGAAATATCTGAGGTAGCATACAGAACTATAAAGCCAGAGGTAATAATGTATTTCCCTTTTAGTAGTGTTAGTGTAATATTTTGGGACTTGAAAATAATGCATTTTTAAAATCCACTCTCCAGAGTACCATATTTGGGATAATCTAAAGGGTTCATACTTCCATAAAGAGAATTTTCAGAAAGATTTTGAGATTTAAGTCCTTTTGTACCCAGTGGAAACAAGGATGTAAGAAGAAATCTGTGTTCCAGAGTGCCAGCTTTGTTCCTGCATTTTGAACTAGATCTCACAGCACTTAAGTCTTGTTGTTAAAGTTTTGCTTCCTCCTACATATCTGCATTGGAGTAAGTCCTAAGGCACCTTTGTCTTTAAAGGGTGGAGGAGGTTAGTCTCCTCTTTCCAGCCTATGTGGGAAACTCCAAATATTTTCATATATTAAATGAGTTGCTACTGCTGTCTTCTCTATCCAGACTCTAAGTGATGTTCTCTGAGGATGGAATATTGCAGCATGGTGCAGAGGCCACCACACTCTTTTCCTTTGAAACCTAAGTTTCAAAGTGAAGGAAAGAAACCTAAGTGCAGACTTCTGCTCTTGTTTTTCTAAGTGGGAGAAACAGTGCTTGAAGGAGTGCTCAGAAATATGTTTTATGAGTGGAGAAAATGCACCAGTTCTTATTTTTTACCCTGTTTCCTTTTGCATACATAGGTGTGCTCAGCATTTTGCATTTTGTAGGTCTGTTTGGAGGTTTATGTGCAGCATGTGTTGTATGTGGAAAGAAGAGGGGCCACCTGAAGACTGTGGGGGCAGGTGCCTAAATTTCGCTGGGAATCTCAATGCTTTGGGCTTATGATGACAGCCACAGTCTCAACCTCTAAAATGAAAATTCAGTAGGTGTTTTGTGATTACGGCATAAGCAACCAACATGGTTAGTCAAGATAAGCTCATACAGTTTTGAATATTAAATCTCAGCTGCACAAAAGGAAGTGTTTCTGTGAGATTAGTTGCTTTCCCCGATCCAAGTTTCCACATTCCCTCTGCCATAAAAATCTTTGCCTCTTGTGCCAATGAATGAGATTAATCTTCCAAAACCTTTTGCATACTATCTGCATCACTACATCATAAAATAAATAAATAAACCTACCACATAGTTCCCTGGTTTCAAACCTTGCAGATTCAGGGTTCACTAAGAAGTCATCTCTCTTTTTCCTTTAAAAGAAGACAAGCATATAGAATAATAGAGTTCTCTGTCTAGCATACAAACCCATCTGGAAAGAATTTAGTCTGCAATAATTGTGGGCATTTGATTTAGCTCTAAATCCCTGTAGGTAATTCAAATGTAAATTTATTGGGGTGAGTTTATCCCCAAGCCACCATTGGATCCAATGTTTTAGAGGTGAAATTGGCCCACTGAGCTAAAGCTACAGCCTGTACTTTTTCTGTTGCATCAGGATATTATTACACGCTGTAATCTCTGCTGTTATAAGCAGACCCTTACTAGAAATAAAGTCAATAGAGACAATACAGACAATCACCTGTATTAAATTTATTTTCAGACCTTGATAGACTACTAATTCTTTGATTATGAATATGTTTATATAGCAGTATCTAAATCACTCAGAAAACACTGGTCTAATTTGTTATTCTGTTATGCTGTACTCATATGAAATAGCTCTTTTGGTCAAGTGAAATTCTTTGCATTTCACATTCTGCTTCAGAAGAAAGCCTAATGTTTCAAGAGGCATTCAGCACATAATGTAAACAATGCCATCTGTCTTTTTCTTCGGAAAATCTTCTTCAAGATAGCCCTGATATGCCTACTGTTTTCAATCACTTAAAAGGCAGTAATCCAATTATATCATCCTCTATGTAGGAACTGCCATTGCTTTCAGTCCACTTCCAATCCTGACACAAGTAAATCACTTTGATAAGATCCTCTTTTTATTTATTTTTTTTCTGAGGAGACTAGCATAAGTAATGATGCCAGTGATAAAGCAAGGACAAAACGACCATAATGGACTTTGTGTAGGAAAGGAAAACATGTGCCATAGTGATTTATCATGTTACTTGAATAATATTTTTCCTTGGAATTTCTGGAACAGGCACACTCTCTTTAAGAGACGGGTGTTAGCAAGTATGAATGGACAAATGGTAAATTCAGACAAAACCTAATCAGAGTAGCAGATTTAAACAACTATTGCTCCTTAGATTTCTTAAACAGGAACAGAAAGTCAAAGCCATTTTGGAAATGTGCCTAGGTCATTTTCATCTTTGGTATAATGCCACCTACTTACATGGAAATGCGCTTGGAATGTGAAGGTTGGATCTTCCTTACAAACTACTGAGGCTTATCGCGCAGATATGCTTTCCTTCTATTTAAAAATGGTTTGGGTGACTTCAGTGTTTTGTGCTACCAGCGAGGCAGGGGCCTGGCAGACAAATCTAACCTCCCAGAATAGACGTGGCACGAGATGGGTAGTATCTGCAGACTTCCTGCTACAAACTGCCCTCGACTCTGATGCTGAGAGAGCAGAGTCAGAGCTGAGTTGTCTCTGGACACGCCTATCTTTGCCCCTGCTTTCAGAAAAAGGGGAGAGCAGCAAATGAGGTGGTCATGTGTGATGCAAAAGCTTGTTTGAAAGGAGCTGGACCACAGGTGTCTCTTTGAACCTATACTCAGCACAAATAACTGCAGAGTTTGCATTATCAAATTTATGAAGAGTGCTGGTCTGATATTCACCATCTGAGACCACATCCAGGAAACACAGTAGGAAGTTCATTCTGCTGAAGAAGCTGGTAAGTGGTGATCCACGATGTTAAAAAAAGGCAGGCCAAATCTGGCATTTCCAATGTCATGCCACGAGGTAAGTCTTTTGTTAAGTAACTTTGGAGAACCTGTGTGAGGAAGCTGTAATCTGGACAGGAAAAGGCATTGTATTTACCTTAACAAATTAGGATGCTGCTTAGGATGGTATTGATACATTAGGTTGTTTCCTTTTACAGAGAAAGTGTGGAGAGCCTTATCCAAAAGCATTCCTATGCCCGATCCCCCATTCGGACTTATGGAGGAGAAGATGAGCTCGGAGATGACAGCCAGGCAACACAAAGCAGAGGTAGGAAAACGTGCTCGCGATGTAAAATGCGGTGACTGTTATATTTGAGAAAAGCAGGACCACAGGCAGTACTGTGGTACTCTAAAACATTTCTCTGGTATGTCTCTCTGCCATGAAGTCATATAATGAAGAAGAATACGTGTTACCTTTTGGCTCTTTGGGACATCCGATATGGCACTGGCGTGGGTGGTTCAATTCAGGAGACGGTTCTAGAGACGACCATATAATCTTTGCCATCAGAAGAGAACTAGTTCTGCTTCCTCTTCAAGATGTCTGCAAACCAGAAAACTTCACTACTATGGTGCTGAGAACAAATTAACACTCCCCATCTCTTGGCAGGACTTACTAGCTAGGTTCCACACTACTTGTAAGGTACCATGTAGATGTGCCACTTGCTGCCCCTCCAGCCTTCTGTGAACAGAGGACTTAGTTCTAACCATTTTCAACCAGCCTGTGGTTAACCCACTTTGCCTCTTCACAAAGAAAATTTGGTAGCTCCCTAAAAAATTGATGTTTAATTGTTATCTGTTAGTCTCTTAAAGGTGCTGTTCCTGCTGAAGCAATTAGCCCCAAATGTTTTATCAAACAAATTTTCTGCATTAGCAGCAGCAAAAGTAGTAGCAAGACAGACATGTTCTTTCTGGGGATACTTACTGGAGAAATTGCACCTGTCATAATTTACAACTGCAAATAGATCTCAAACTCTTCCTGTAGGATTGCTGACTAGCATAAACCTGTGTTGCATTATACTTTGCATGTTGACTTTGTGACCTGCCTGATATGCCACAGCCACTTGAGGTAAAGCTGTTCTATCTGTCTTCCGACTGGCAGTGCCCTTGTCTTGTCCTCTAACTTCATACAGTGCTGCTAAGATAAGAGCATTATTTCTGGTCATGAGCTCTTTGGACTTGTGCAGGGAAAACACACTTATTTTTAACCATGAGTTGCTCTTCAGCAAAATGTGATTAGGTGGGCTTGTTTTTACACATCTATTATAAGAGCAGGTCCTTAGATTATGGAGTTTCTGAAGCAACTCTTTACCTGGTATGATTCCATCCTTTCATATAGTTCTGGGGAATTACCTTGCTTCAAGTCAACTTAGATCCTAGGCCAGCTATTGTTGAAGGCAGTATTAAATTTTCCATTGCTGGAAGTGCTCAGAGCAAAGCACCTTCTCTTCAAGAATTAAATTTCTCCCTAGTATGATGTCCTCCCTTGGGAGTGACAAAAATGAACAAGGTGAACTTCAGTATGAGAGCTGGCCATTAAATCTCTTCAGAAGAGAGTCCTTAGAGAGGTGTCATGGGGGGATATACTACTTCATTACAATTAATTTTATGTGTAATAAAAGGGTACAGTTCTGCATTTGCTTGCAATATGGCAAATGAGTAAGTGAGGAAAATTGTGAATCATGGGAAAGAACTTTTTTCTAATCTGGGAGCCATATGCTGCATGGGACGTGAGCGCTCTGGGCAACCAGAGATATGACCAGTGGGTAAATCATACTGCTCTTACACAGGAGTAACTAGTACTGCCTTTGCTCTCTATTTAGATCTAGTGTCCTTAAATAATGAAAAGTTGTCCAAGATACAAGGAGAGAAACAATGCTCTTATTGAAATTCCACAGATATTTTCATTTCTGCTGATGAATTTTAAAATTACCTTGCATGCAAACCTGATGGATGTTCTCCCATAAAAACAAGAATTGAGAGGCAAATACATATGCATTGCTGGGTGGTGTGTGTAATAAGCTCTTTGAGACCTTGATTGCCTCAGAACTACTAATTCCTTTGGTGGTGGCATAAGTCATATGTGAGACTTTTTGGAGTACTAAGCTGCAATTAGAGACCAAACCAGTTGGAGCAGGAAAGGATGCTTGAGGAAGTTCCTCATGAAAATCATTGAATAGTTAGTGTTGGAAGGGACCTTTAAAGGCGATGTATGCAAACCCCCTTCCATGAACAGGGACATCTCCAACTAAATCAGGATGCTTAGAGCCCCATCCAACCTGACCTTGCGTATTTCCTGGGATGGGACATCCGGCCCATCTCTGGGCAACCTTTGCCAGTGTTTCACTGCCCTCGTAGTAAAAAATTTCTTCCTTATATCTAGTCTAAATCTATCCATTTTCAGTTTAAAGCCCACAGTCCTGTTGTGACAGATCATGCTAAAATTTTTTTCCCCAGCTTTCTCATAGGCTCGCCTTAAGCACTGACAGGCTGCAACTGGATGTCCCAAAAGTCTGCTCTTCTCAAGACTCCACAACCCCAATTCTCCAAGCCTTTCCTTATAGGAGAAGTATTCTAGCCCTACAATCATTTCACAGTTATTCATGAGAAAGAATCGCATATCTTATTCTGCATAAAACAAAGAAAAAAATAGCATTGATAGACTTGGTAATTACTTCCGCAGGCTCTCAGAGCATTCCCTGCTCAGCCAATTTCAGCCATCTAAGGATGGAAGCGGCTAACCCACAGTGAAAGACGTCCAATTCCAAAGGAATTAACAAATAAAAAAAATATATAAATTCAATGGAAACTCTTTAATTTCTCTGTGCCTACATCCACACACAGGATTCATAGTAGCTACCTGGAACAGAGCCAAATGCCTTCCTTTTGGGCAAATCCAGATTTGCACCCTGCTTTCCCCAAAGTGCAGTAATGCTCAGATACCCTCTGATTTATCAAGGGGTTTTCTGTGGTCTGTGAGTAATGTGCCATCCTTACAGTTTGGCTCTGGATCCTAATTTCCCAGCAGTTAGGATTTGGTTCAGTGGTAGGACCAGGATTTTGTTCAAGTTTATTTCCACTGCTAAATTTGCACAATTTATTTTTCCTGTTGCTGGGCTGATTTACTTGTTTCATTAAGCAGAGGAAAAGTAATTCATGATTTGACAATATATCCCACAAGAGATTTATGATTGAAAAAAAACAAACCAACAATGTGCACTTTTTATTTCTGTTGGTTTTTGCTTATAGTTTTGGTTTGAGTATGTGGATATGATTGGCTACTTTACTTAATTCCAGTAAGTTTTCCTCAATGGATAGAAGTCTTCCTATGTTTTCATTCTACAGTTTGGATGAACCTCCCTTCTTGAATCAAATTTATGAAATTAATACCTGCTACAAAATTTGTTGTCTCAGAATGTTTTGCAATACTGAATTGAAATTATATTCCATCAAATACTCCTGCCAACAAATTCATTTTCTAAAGTAAAAAAGTTGTTCAAGTAAGAAAATACATAAGAGATGAGTTAAACTATTGTTTAAAGAGGAATACAAAAAGTTTATAGCATTTCCTATTCCCCATTTCTAGAAATTGTGATCACATGCTTACAGGAGCTACAGAGATGAAGTCATCAGATTGTTTGAAAATGACCATGTGTCAAATTACCCAAACAAATTATTGTTTCCCCAAAATTTTACTGTCAACATGAAATAACTAATTAGTTCTAACTTTAAGAAACCATTTTTCTTTTTCTTTTTAATGATTCTTCAATCTTAAGGAAAAAGTATTTTAAAGAGTTGGAAGATTTGTGGAAATAGTTTTTAAGACTTTTTGGATTAAACAAACCCAAAACACTTCAATTTGATCAAAAGTAGATAATTACCGTCAGAGGAAGTTCTGCACCTCTTACTATGAATTTGCACTAGTGTTGTTTATTAGAGTACTGTACACAGTTGGAAAAACAACAAATACTTTGACATTTATAATTCTAGAATTTTTTGTTCTATATTATAGAAAGAACCAGGTTGACTGGAAAGATGTAGTGTTGGTAGGGTTCACTGGATAAAAAAAAAAGGAAATCTTGTAGTGCAAATTACATTTTTCTGCATTTTTGCCGCACTGAAACTTTAGGGAAAAAAACCCCAAAACAACAGTTCTATAAGAATCTGATGTAAAAATATGCCAGTATATCCTCAAAACAGGGATGCAATACAGTGATCTTCCACGTCAGAGTATATATTTCAGTGTTTAGTGGCAGCATTACAAGGTGCTTCAGTGTTTAATATCTAAAATGTTCAATGTGCAAACCTGATTTTACTGTTGAAACCACTGCAACCAGCTTCTGAAAATGGAAATTTGTCAAAGATGTAGCGATAAAGGATGGCAACCAGCAAATAACATTTTAAAGATGGAAATATTTGGGAAGTATTTCTAATTACATTGAAACCAGGCTTGCTGTGAAAGACTCATTTTCTCCCTTTTTGCTACTTTAGCAGCTTTGTGCATCACAGTGCCAATGTTAGGTATTCTTTCTCTTTGCTTGCAGGGTCAGCCTTTACAACATCTGATAATCTGTCCCTCAGTTCCTGGGTTTCCTCTTCAACCAGTTTCCCAGGATTTCAGCATCCACAGTCTTTGAGTGCCCTGGGTACCAGCACCGCATCCATAGCTACACCCATTCCTCATCCAATCCAAGGATCTCTGCCTCCATACAGCCGCCTGGGAATGCCTCTTACACCCTCTGCTATAGCCAGCTCCATGCAAGGCAGTGGTCCCACTTTCCCATCCTTCCACATGCCAAGGTACCACCATTATTTTCAGCAGGGTCCTTATGCCGCTATCCAAGGACTGCGTCACTCTTCTGCAGTGATGACACCGTTTGTATGAGTGATGTAAGACAAGAGGAACACAAGATTTTAAATGTACGAGTTTGCTATGAAAAAAATACAAGGGACCTTCCTGAAAGGCCTGTGGCAGGAGTTCTGAACTCATAACAAACCAGCTAAGAAAATGCATTGTGGATATAGATTCCTCCTTTGAGGGATCATAAGAAGAGAGCGTGCAGCTTGGAGCTGCTCACAGATCTATGCGTAACACAGCCTAAATGGATTCCAAAGTCCCCAGGATCTTTGGTCACGTGCAGCTTGTTCCAAAGGTGCATTATACCTAGTGGAAAGAGATTATCTTTAAGCAACAGTGTACAAACTAATTGTCTATAGGTCTTTTTTCATATGCTAGATGAATTATAAAAAAGGCAATACTCTTACTCATCTTCATCTCTTCTTAGGACTGATGAGCGTCTAAACAGAAAAATGTATTGCTATAACTTTGAGCATGTTTTAGGCTATCTCAGCATACATTTGCTGAAAACAGGACAAAGTGGCGAAGACCACTGTCCTTTTTAAGACTGGCATATATTCACCAAAACCAGTATTTCTTAGTTGCTACTATAATCACGAAGAGAAGGTTATTAACAAGTCTTTCTTTCTTTCTTTGTTTCTTTCACAAAACACTTATCGGTTCCAAAAAAAAAAAAAAAGAACTGTGTTACAGGACTGTAGTAGTAATAATGTTTTCTGTCCTTCAGTCTAAAAGGAAGTTTGTACTATATCCAAGGAGGGGCGATTTAACTGTTGGTTAAGGTGTAATGAAGAAAAATTTTGATTTGGAAAAATCTATTACTTAAACTTAGAAACCCAAGATTTCAATTTTTACAGCAGTGCTTGTTTGCTACTGTGTGTGCCACTGAAGGCCTGTTGCCAGCTGCACATGTGTACCAAGTTAACCCAGTTCCAGGCTAGATCAAATCTATAGACTTTCTGGATCAAACTAATTAATAGACTGGTATGAGTGGCATTGGAGTATCTTTCCACTTGTTCCGATTTTGTTTGGTTTGGTCATGGCTGTTATTATACAAGCTCCTTGGCCAAGAAAATGAAGGTTGTACTACCAGTTTTTTCATGTCCCACTAGAATGGTGGAGTTTCCTTGGGAAAATATCAGTACAGAACTTTACACAAATGTTTTTTTAAACTCATGTCTGACTTGTTTTCAGTTAGTATTTGGGAGTCTCATTCAAAGTACTGTCCCCTTTTTCTAGTATGTTGTGTCTGATGCAATGGAGGAGCTATAGAAGCATAAGAAAATAATGACCTTGTCTGCAGAGAGCTAGCATGAATCCTTTGCACTGCTGGAAACAGTACTAGTGTGATGCTGGTTTTGTCTGTGCCAAGAGCTGGGATTCCACTGTAAATTATAAGCTGACACAGAGCTTCTGTGTCAAGTTGCACCCAAGCTATAGATGATAACACACCTATTGACAAAAAAGAACTAGCATATATAATCTCATATATTACAGATCTCCATAGAGCTGGAACACAAAACAGTCTTATTTCCCAATATTGTCCTCTACTTTTGACCATTCTGTGTTGGTGTCATATGGTAAAAAGCAGAGTGCAGTACACTGAGTCACCTACTCTCATCTCTGCAAAGTGCAAGGCAAGGCACATGCATGCTGGAGAAAAAAAATCATCATTATGTATTTTTAGTAGCTGAATTCAGAATCTTCTCAAGTTGGCCATTTCAATCACCTTTTCAACCAAATTATCTGCAATAGAATCCTAATTCCCCATTAGCCACTATTGGACCTGCTGACGAAAAATTATCTTGGCCAGTTTGCAACTCCTGTGCTCTGTATGTAAATAAAAAATGAAAATTTATGTACAATTCAGACCTGCTAAAAGGAATTCCATAAATTAATATAACAAGCCAAGCTCTCCAGCATTTAAATGGCTCAGAATCAGACACTGAATTTGTCTTGGTGTACCCAAATATTAGATTCTGCTGTAGGCTATCCAAGTCACAGGAAAAGTGCCTGTTGCAAGATTGTGCCTACTTATAACTGGTTTTGATATAAACCATTTTGATATAAATGTAATTCAAGTACACATGACTCTACAGAAACAATAACTACAGAAGAGGTTTGCAAGCAAGTTTTCTCTTCAGTTGTTTGATTTCTGTTAGAGTTGTATGAAGACCCTGGGATGACATGCACTAAAAGCCTGTGGGGAAATTCTGTTTCTTTTATCTGGTTCCTTGTGCAGCTTCATTAACTTATTTAGAGTTGCAGGGGATATGGTTAGGTCTGGAATTGAAGCCAGTAGTTTTATTGCTCATACTTCCATCAGGAAAGGGTCAAGCGAGTAGGCAACTTTTACATGACTCCAGAAACAAGTTTGAAACAAGTGGGCTGATTCAGACATGGTCAAAATGTGACATAAAAGCTGCTCATACATGACCTTCCTTCATGAAGCAAATTCAGAGAAATAAACTGTACAATCTTTTCAGCCCAGTCCCAGTCCCTACTGCATGCAGAAATGCCCCTGATATTGTTTCAAAGAAAATTCTCCAGGCTCTTTCTGGAGAATGAAACAGGATTTTGACAACTTCATTTAAAAAAATTATTAAGTGAAAGAAAAGTTATTTTCACTACAAATGAAGTGTGATTCATGTTTGAAATAACATGGCAGAAGGTGGCCTCGATATAAAAACATGACAAAGCCAACTTCTTATCCAAATCCTCTCCGATGAATTTTGCATTACAGATGATGCAGAATTATCTGTCAAAATCCACAGCTTGATTTCTCCAGTCAGACCAAGTCTCTCAGAGGGCTCATCCCTCCTTGTGCTGATGGATTGATGCTCTGATGGTTTAATTCCTTTGCAGAAGAAACCCATTCGGTTCCCCACTAATGCAGAATCACAGGCAGGTCCCAAGCAAAGGAAGGAAGGCAGCTTGTGACAGATTTGCCCAGGAATGAGATCAATAGGTGTGTCCAATCCTCACTTCCTCTTCTTTGCTGTCACAGTCCTATCTACAAAACCTGATTCATAGATTTGAGGTTAAAGGGATTAAATCCACACAGGCCACAGGACATCCAGTGAAGAGGTCTTGCCACCTCACAATGTTTCTGCTCCACGTCCCTCTCACCTTCCTGTGGGTCTGGGGAAGCATGGGAGTGATTCCAGGAATAAAATTCCTGCCCAACTGAAGTCAAATGGAAATTTATTGACTGTAATGGGGACAGGATTTCATTTCACATTGTCATCTAAAAATCAAGTTTGACAGTAAGAACAGTGACTTAAATGACAGCAACAAATACAGGAACAGTACAGAAAATATTAAAACGCAAGTACAAATCAGCTTTAACACCGAATGCACAACTGGAAGAAAATTAATGCAAATTTGTAACTAATTGATTAAAGAGTGCAATCACTTTTTCTAAAAAAAAAATAAAGAAAAAAATGAAATTATCTCCACCACTTTGACAATAACCCAGTAATTTATTTAAGGACTTGCTGTACTGCTGTCAAAATTGTATCACTTTCAGGACAGAACATCTGTTGTTGGTAGATGGGCTAGGAATGCCAAATATAGTCTAGAATTTATTTTGCAAATACAATTCACATTTTATATCCCATGAGAAGTGCTCTTCACCTTTATGAGCTTTTTTCTTGGCTCAGAAAAATGGAGCTGGTTTATGTTGTTTGATTTTGTTTGGGGTTTTTTGGAGGGGAGAGCTGTTTGCCTTTTTTTTCAGAAGAGCAGAGAGAACATGCCCGAATATGCTTTTCAAAGAGAATGATAAGCTTTTCCTTGGAAGTGTTCCAACTATTTTTGTGTTTTTCCTGAACTACCATTTTATCCATAGATCCTCAATACACTCCAGTCTTTCATTCAACAAAAGCATCCCATATATTAACAAAACTGATTTGGATGTATTTGTCTGAATATTTTTTCTTCTACTTTTGGAGCTCTGAGAATCTAAACATAAAACCTCCCATTTTTAATTTATCTCTTTGGTTTGAAGCATTGCTTTATATGGCCTGAGGCACTATCAAAGATACCAAATCAGTGCCACTGTGTTTCAGTCATACTTTTCTGGGTGTAAACTGAATAACAAGCATAGAGCAAGTAGTTAAAGGTAAAGCTCCTAATGGAAATGCTTCCTTCGTGAGTCCAAGGATGGTAAGTTGTATGGTAGCTAACATGCTTGGTACCACAACCTCCAGAATGCAATTGCAGAATTTCTCACAGTTTTACCCATTAAGACCAGGACACTGCATCAAATGTGCACATGTAAGAAGATGTTGCCATTTCCAACATCCAGCAAATATTAACTGGCACTTGAAAAAGAACCTTTTTTAACTGAAAAGCCTTTGGTCTGGCAACTTGATTATGTAGTAAATCCTCTTTATATGTGTGTACTATACAGAAAGAGAAATATCAATGAAAAATTTCGCAAAAACTTGGGATAATTTCCAAAAGTGTAAGTCAATATAAATTGTGGTAATTTACTCCTAGATAAGGGTAAAAAATCAGTGAGATCAGCGTAACACTTACATCTTCCTGTCTTGAGGAAGTTGTGGCCACAGTGCATATACTCATCATCTGCAGGGGCATAACACTCACTGCAAGATTAATTTTCATTTTAGAGAGTTTTTATTCTCACTTTTCTTTACAGAGCATTTTCTGCTGCAGGAGATGTGGTTTCTTTACTAACCACCTACTTGATGGCCAGAGGATTTATGTAACACTCTAATCAAATGTCCTTGCATATAACCTCTAGATTATCAAATGACAACTTCTTTTTCTTTATTTTATCTTTTTAAGAAAAATCTAGGCAGTGAATTAAATAAGCTCTGAAGTAACTTTTTATGATAGTTTAAGGACAAAAAATACAGTTTGCTGTATTTTACCTTTAGCACATTTAAACAATCTTCTTTCTTTTTGTAATTGTACCTTCAGAAACATGAGGAAGGATTTGGTTTAAAAATAAGGAAGGTAAAAAAACTGGATGTAGCCTCTTTACCAGAATGTACCACAGTTCTTCTGTTTGCTGTGTTGACTTTGTTGTTTATAATGCATTGCGTGAGCACATTCACCATGTACCGAAGTGTGTGTTTGTGTGTATGGGGTGGGGTAGAGGGAAATCTTTTTATGGAAAAAAAAGTTGTGAACATAAACTATGAAGCAACATCTAATGAAAAGTTTCTTTTTAAGTGCAATATATTTATTTCTGCTAGAAATATAATATCAACATTATGTAATATTTGAAGCATTAAATGTTATTTGTAAACAGCTTAAAATTATATATATATCACAAAAAACTGTACAGAAGTGCAAATGTGTGGATATTCAGTTTCTTTCATTAAAATATTGGGTGTTTTGATATATCATTCTTATTTAGCCAAATCTTTCTGCTTCTGTATTTTTTTTCCTCTAACCAAGTTGCTGAGGGCAGTGGAACCAGTCACAGATGTTTCTGAGAGGACATAAAATTTGTTAGGGCTGCTCATCTACAAAAGGTGGTCTAAGTTTTTGATTCATATGGAGTGACAGTAGTACTGTAGTTAAATACAACGTAGTTCGCATGGAGTTACAGAAATTATTTCTTTTTCAAAATGCTTTGCAATCATATTCATAAAAATTCCTGGGTTTGCCAGCAGAACCCAAATAAATGGCTGAAATGTGCAGTTCTCAGGATCCCCAAGATAGTAAGTACAGACCAAGGAAACACAGTATAAGAAGAGAGTAGAATTAGGTCTCTTAAGTCAGGAGAAGTGAGGAGGTAAAGAAGTGAGGAGTAAGTGCCTCTCCATAAATGCTGCAGGCTTTTTATTCAAAAGGATTTTATTTCAATTATAATATTAAAGCAAGAGAGAGTTACCTGAGACTCTCTCTAAGGTATTCAAAGAGAAAAGATAGTGACACACAGTACAGGATTACCTAGAGAGTATAAGGAGCAATACCTATCATTCAAGGTCTTTTAGAACAGGTTAAACATGCACTACTCAGGAATGATGTGATTAAAGCTAATCTTGCCTTAGGACAATCAAATGATCTCTTGAGGTGTTTCCAAGATCCCTCTAAGAGCCATCCCTTAAAGCAGCTTCTGACAAAATTCTCATGTTGCTCCAAAAGTTTTTGTTATGCACCCATAGTTTATCTTGTCCCCAAACTGAGATCAGCTACTGGGTCTTTTGCAACTGGGTCACAAGATCTCTGGTTTGCAAAGAAGCTCAGTGGGATGGAAGAGCTGTGAGGTTCCAAGGAACAGTAGCACCATCTTGGTTTGCAAGTGTAAGCAAGAAGGTAACAGCCTCAGGTAATTCAAATTTACCTCTAACTATGCTAAATTGCAACCATGCTTTACTGTATCTCATTAACGTTTGGAATATAGGAAAATTAGGACAGATCGCTGAGTTAGTAACTCATATGATGCCTTTTGTTTCTGTATTATATTTCTCTGACATCTTGTAGCAAAACACCTGCATTCTCTCATGGATATTCAGTGCTGTAAAAGTCTTTTGCTTAACCTCAGGCTAAGGGGGCTTTCTTGATTACAAGTAACACCAAGCACGTGCATTGGCACTTTCCTGAATCAGATCTATTTGCTGTACACTGGTTCAAGACACAGTTATGCCAATGGTCCCATTGAAACCAGCAGGCTTGCTTGTATAAAGTTAAATCAGTGCTTAAGCCTTGCAGTGCCTATGCAACAGCAAAACTCCTCATGCTTTGCAGAATCAAGACCTTTGGGAACAAATTGTCAGTGCAACAAATACCTCTGTAATTGGAGCCTTTATTTGCTATTTTCCAAGGAGAAACGGGGATTAAACAAAACGAAGAATCTGAACTGTCCCCTGGTAGGGTTACTACGAAGAGACTGATGAGTAGTCATGATGACTGTAGGCTGCCTTGTGTATCACATTTAGAAAACAGATTTATATCCAAATTATCTATCTTGGAGATAAGCAGTGCAGAAAACAAATTATTTGGAGAATGTTATTTTCTAAACTTCCTGTGCAGGAGCAAAATGAATGCAAGATTTAATGGTATGCTTGAAACACAGAGCAATAAACATATATATTTTGAATCAAGACCATTTCAAATACACATAAAATATTTAGATTATACACCAAAAGTTCAATATATAAAACGTAACAATAATCACTAATAATAACTCTAAAAATTAAACTGCCAGTGGTCTAATGTTCAAGATCTTTATTAAAGTTAGTAATTGATATCAGGGTTGGTCAGTGAGGCTCTCAGGACCTTTGGAGGCAGTACAGAAAGTGGTCCTTTTTCTCCAGAGTAATAACCGGAGGGACCAAGAAAAACCTATGGGGATGCCTACCAGAAAAGTTGGACAGAAAGATTTTTTTGAAGAGTCAGATAATAATTTCTCCCAATGCACAGAGTATTAGATATATTGCCACTGTAGCCTTTTTAGCTAGGTTAATATAAAATATAATTTGACAGGCAGACATATCAAAACCCAGTATTTTTAAGGCTTTTTCAGATGGAAAATAGGTCTATTGTAGGAACTGCATTGACTAACTAATTTGATAAATTAAAAGCAACCCTTCTCAAGCAACAATTTTTTGCCTCTTGGTTGACTTTGAATTGTTTTTATTCCCATTGTGAAGCCTAGCAGGAATATACGCAGTGATGGTTTTAGGGTGTTGTGTCCTAGAGAATCTCCTGGGTTTGAGTCATGTTTTCATAAACTCCATGAGTACCCCCTTCAAAGGTTTGTGTTCTGTGTTTGGAGAAGTGTGGTTGCAGAAATGGCTGTGAGTTGAATGGGTGTCCTTCAGATATGTAAGGGGCACCCAGGTAGCTCTTTGTCTGTTTAAAGTATCAACAGTAGCAGAATACCTCAAAGAGTAAGATGAATTAAGAAAGGGAAAATGCTTGCAACTGAATCTGTAATTGATGATATTTAGAACAAATAATTCCCCAAAAGGTGGAGGTGATAACAATTCCTTGAACAGCCGTGGGTTTTCTCTGTTTAGATGCTTAAGTTTGCTCAGCTGTTCTGAGAGAGTCATAGAAGAAACTAAGTACATACCAAAAAATCTGGTCTGTCACCTGCATCAGAAGTCTGTTATCTGCTCTTTCAAAGGCAATGCATTCATGTGGCTTTGCCACCTCAAACTAGAATTATTTTTGTGCTTTTTGCCTGGATCTCTGTCTCAAGGCATCTTAAATTATGCGAAAGGAATTATATGGAATTGGTGAAGTTGATGTCTTTACTTCTAGACTGCGCTGTCTTCCAGTCAGCTTCTATGGATAATGCATGCATAATTTTAAGTAAAAATACTACATCATTTAGGTATTTGATGTCATCAGAAACCACCCTCTCTTTGAGTTCTCACATAGGTGGAGTAAATTGTGATGCTTAAACTGGTAGTCTGTGCTTAATAGGGGTCACTGAAATTGGACTGCTTTCAATCAGGGGTTTTTCTATTGAAAATCCCACGTGATTTTCTGACATAAGAACTCTGTGGTCTTCACTGGTCTTCACTCTGGTGTAAAAGTCAAGTGTGGGAGAGAGCAATTTCTGTTTATCTTAAAGACATGGTTGATACATCATCACAAATCAATTATTTCCTCCTGTGCTCTCTCATGGATTGATCCCAAGGCAGCCGAAGGAGGAATTACTTTTTATCTTGATGCAAATTTTTGGCTGTAAGATTTGCATTGATAATATCTGAACATGTACCGAGGGCTTTGGAGTGGCAGGCTTGAATTACCTTCCCTCTGAATGTCATAGCTTTCAGACTTGAGACACCAGTCATACTACTCATCTCCAATGATATTACAAATAAGTTAGTAGTACTCAGGGGATTTATCAGCCTGACTTTATTTCATCTCTCCATTTTCAGTTAACATAGTCACCTCAAACAGTGCATTTCCAGAGGATGATTAGATTGTTTCAGATGGTTAAAGACTTTGGCCTTCCTTGCTCCTTCATTTTACAATGCACTAGGAATCTTGTACATTTTTGACGGAACATAGAAAAGCCTAACACTTGTGCCCCCATAATTTCCTTTACAAGGCTTTAAACACTTCTGAGTTGTTCTTAAATGAATTAGTATGTGCTGTAGAGCCTATCTAGCACTTAAGACAACTTGGCATGGTTTCCAGTAGTTCTGGAAGAACAACTACTTGTGTTTTCAGTTACAGAAAATATTTTCCTTCCTATATATCTGATGATGGAAAAGATTAACCAGCAATATCGTAGGCTGAGATTTCAAAGCCATTACAAAGGT
Organism: Sterrhoptilus dennistouni; assembly: GCA_013397095.1. Lineage (NCBI taxonomy): Eukaryota > Metazoa > Chordata > Aves > Passeriformes > Zosteropidae > Sterrhoptilus > Sterrhoptilus dennistouni. The sequence goes on from VWZU01012524.1 coordinate 1,235,854, forward strand.
AGATGCTCAGCTCACAGTAATTTTAGCAAGACTTCTGAGTCCTGTGCAGAAAGTCTTTGCAATTTTAAAAGTCTTTGCTATCAGAAAGTTTGTTATTTTAAAAGGTTTATTTTTTTTTCAGAGACCAGCCTAAACATTTTAACATTTGTTCCTGAATTATTTTAAAGCCTCTTTTGCTCCATGCCATAATATCATGCCTTTGTTCTTCTGTTCTTTCAACCTTGGCCAAACTGTTAGAGAACACATGGATACTTCCTTTTCATTTGCTAAGTCAATAATAAGAGAACTCATGTGAGCTGAAGAGGTTAATTTACTTTTTTCTTTCTTTGTGGAGTTTTGGATGTGGTTTGTTGGGGGTTTTTTGTGGATCCTGTTCTTCAGAGCTTAGTTCTTTTTTGCTTTGCTTATAGAAATATAGTCTATATATTTGTCTCAAAGGCAGAGTTGCCGTCATGATGATATATGCAAAACTGAATTTTGCTGTCCAAAATTTGAGGGATGGGCTCAGAAATCAGAATGTAAAATGACATGGAGAAGCATCAGATCAGCTTTTACGACTGCCAGGATCTCTCACCCTGCTCCTGAGCAGCTGCTGCCATTCTGCATGTAAAATTTCCCCAACAGCAAAAGCAAAATGTTTTCCTCTTCAGGGCTTTGGTATAGGCAGCAAAGCAGGCATCAGGTTTGGGACAGGTTTGTCCCCACCTTGCCCACAAACATATAAACACGCAGAGTATTTGATTCTGAGGAAGCACATTATCAGCTCCTGCCTAGAGCCACTCAAGGCTGTGGATTCCACAAGTGATCTAAGATCCTGGAACCTGAGATCTGCAATGCACAAGTCTCCCTTTCACACATGCAAAAACTTACGGCTTAGAGTATTTTTAACACTTGTATTATTCTGGAAATGTGAATCCGCAGTGCAGCTGTGATGAGATGGATATTTTCATCAGAATGGACGCACTGGAAAATCCAGAAAGACGTAAATAGCAACTGTCCGGATGCAACAGTAGAAATAAATTGGAAGCTGATCATAAGATCCAAGTGGGTATTTAGAGTTAGTGTAAATAGAAATACCAAATTAAGCAAATAACATGTAATTTTGAGATGAATTGCCCTATGTGCCAAGCACAAAACTTTGCACTGACTATGCAGTGCATGATAACACGAGAATAGGGTAGACATTTTAAAACCTAAAATCACATGAGAAATTGCAAACCACAAAAAAGAATACTAAAAGTCACACATGCAATGTGACCGTAAACAAAACTGCAGGATGGCTAAAGACAACTCTAGCTTAGAAAGAAGGTTTCCATAACACATAACCTGAAGGAAAACCAGATCATACATCCAAATTTCAGCTGTACCAGATTCTAACTGAAAAGAAGTTTTAAAAAGCACCCGTGTAAGCATGCCTAAACACAGGAGACATGAATGCTTATTCTAATTTTTGTGTTAGAATACACTGCTAATTTCCTGTTTACTGGTTTGGTTCTGGAGTATGTCCATATAAAATAAGTTGCTTGACTGTGGCTTAAACCAGTTATCCAAACACACAAAGACAACAAATGGGATGGCAGTAATGGATTTCTGCTTTATCTGGGATTCATGGCAAGTGCTGAACATGCATCCAGATGGAGAAATTATTTAGAGAAGACGAAAAAGACCCCAGAAAAGGAAACAGAACTGTGTATCATCTTCATTTAACTAATGAAAGCCATAAGAATTAATAAATGCACCAATCTGTTGGAATAAAATTGAGAAAAGAAAGAGAGGTCTGCAAAATTTCCCCCACCATTGAATATGACATAAATAATTTTAAAATGAACAATGACTTCACTTTTGTTTCTCTCCACACTTCACTGATGTTGAATTAACCAATGCCTTAAAATAGATTTCTCCCTGTGAAGTCACTTTGAAAATTAGCTTTTGAACGAAACATTTCAAGCTAGTGAGGAAATGACAAGTTACAAAAAAAAAAAAAAGGAAGCCTTTGCAAAAATGTTACGTGATGGTCTGCACTTTTGCTAGTAGAGAGAACAATGATTCTTAAACATGAAAAAGTTCAGGCATAAACCTGATTCTATAGGTACTGTGCATCTCTGTGATGGAAAGAATCACAGCAGGGAGCTCGTTCATTTAACACAAGTGTGGTTTCAGCTGTTTTAACTGGATTTCCTTATTTATATATACAAGACATTATAAACTAGTTGTTCTTCTTGCTGCACCCAGATGCGCATGTATCAGATATCCACACATAGAGCTATAAGGTATAAGATTGCTTTTAAATTTTATATGAGATGGCTATTCCCTATAATCTAATTTTAAGACTAAAACATTTCAATTCAGCATCAGGGAAACCAACCTTTTCCTCTCCAAAGCATTTTCTGATTTTTCTTTCACAATTTTATTGTGAATTTCGTGTTGTTTCACCTTGTGTTGTTATTAAAACTATGGACAGGAAACAGAATTTCATGAGAACTCAACCTTCCATTAAAAATAAAAAAAAGTTGGAGGAAACAAAAGTTGAATAAATGTTTCAAAATTTAGGGTACTTATAAATAAACTGCCTTATAGTTCTTGTTTGGACCCTTTTTCTTTTCTTTTTTAATATTTGGGACTGAAAGCAGAGTAACTTTTGCTGTTGTTGTTACGTCAGCAAAGAAATTTATTTCTAATATAATTTATTCCAATTACATAACCAAAATAAACAGTAATGGCAAAGTGACTTTTCACTGTCACTCTTTGCACAGCCTTCAGGACTGTAAAAAAAAAGGGCTTGTGGATGGTTTTGGTTGGCTGATGGACTGGAAAAATAGGGGAAAAGAAATTCAGAATTAAATGAAAATGCAAAAATCAGTTTTGGAGGACTATAAAGGGCTGATTTAAATGAAGAACAAAAAGACTCATGCATTTTGGGTAAATGCACAATGCTGTATTCACTGAAAATATTTGTCTGTGTACACAAGTTAATCACAACTGTTAACTTACTAATTTACATCAGTTTCAACTGAAATACCAAAACACTTTATCACCTATCAAATAACTTTTTATTTTCAACTTCTGATATACTTTCCTCTTTTTATTTCCATCTGAAAATCATTTGGTCTGAATTAGAAACTCATTTCCGCTTCCAGGAACCAGATCTTTCTTTTGACAAATGCACTTATCACTGAACTTCTTGGCCATGCGGGGTCCTAAGACACTTCTTCATGAGATTATCTAATCTTTACTGTATTATGCACTGCCACTCCATCATAGCTTTGATTGATAGATGACATTAAAAAAAGAAGAAAAAAAAGGAGGGCTGTCACCTTCATGATTTCTTGTCAAGCATCAGTGAGTTTCAATGCGTTTCTCACCTGTGCCTTAACACTCACCCTACTCTGAAGGTACACAGGCATAGGAAATTTCCTGTTTATTTGCAAGCGAAAACCAATGGTTTTGGCTCACACCTGTGAGGCAGGGGACACCTGGAGGAGCAGCACATCCCTGTCCCCGACGGGAAGCGCATCCCGCGGGCGCCCTGTGCCCTCTGCCGGCGGCACCTCCGGGAGAAGGCAGGCGGGAGAGCAAACGGCCAGGGGATAAAAACAGAAATAAGGAAAAGAGGGATTGGTATATGTAGGATTTTCCATGCGCCCCGCATTCCACCTCTGGTATTGCCTAAATTCCCGCTGCTGCACCATTGCACCAGAATGCCTTGCACCTTTTTCAGGCAGTGACAGGTTGTTTTTTTTTTTCCCCATACACAATATGTAACACAGTCTGCCTCGGGTATATTTTCCCAGATTTTCTACCAGGTCCTCAGGTGGAAAATGCGCATGGTGAGTGAAAGCGTGCTGGCCTGCATTGGATATCTATTTGTGTTTCTTAAGTTGATTAGGCTTTTCCCCGGTTTGTTTTTATCTCAGTAGTTTTGTTTGTTTGTTTTCTGCTTACTGGTTGGATGGCATCCAGGCAAGTCATAAATGTCTTTTCAGATTATGAATTGTAAGATATAATTTTTTTTTACTTTCTTATTTTCAGCAAATACTACTGTTGCCTGCAACAAATGAGCCTGAACAAGAGAATAGAATTAGCTTGTATCTACATGTACTACTTCTAATTTCTTCCAGGTAGACAAAACAAGTATTTTGCTCTGTATCTTAACAAAGAAGTAATCTTTAAATACTTTTGGAACATGCACTCAACACCATACCAGGCAGAAAACACACAGCTTGATTTTCATTTACACAAAAGCCAATTTATAAAGCTCAGGAAGCCTTGCAAGGATTAAAGCAGATGTCTGCACCCACTTAGAGCTTTCTTTCCACACCAGAGTTGCGTAACTGAATAGTTGTTCAGGACTTGCTGCTGCTGAACTGGGTAAGCACGCCACACCTAACACCTTACTCAGGGCAAAACTATGCAGATTGCATGTTTGCATAAAGATGCACGTATTTGCTTTTGTGGCAATCATTTTCATACATTTGCAGCCTTTCACTTCAGGTCTCAGAAAGCATGCTGACAGTCTCAGCATTTTATACCCTTTTCCTTCCACTGATTGTAATCTAAACTGTCATTAATACAGAAGCCATCAAATTACAAAGCCATACCCTACCATTTTAAAGTGTAATATTGAATTAAGTTGAAACTGGCTATGTAGTAAAAAATAATTTTGTATAATTAGACAAATCCATATCTGCATATCCAAATGTCTTTTTCTGTAGGAAACTGAGCAAAAATCATGAGCATAAGTACTTATTTTCCTCTTTAATCTTCATGGGTTTGGATTTTGTATTCAAGTGAACACAAAGAAACAGAATCACACACTGAAAAGGATGAATACAGCCTCTGCAAAAGGATCAGGTTGTCTCAGATGAACTCCCTAGTGAAATGGGAATAATTCTCTTTCAATGGAAATGCTGAAGTCCAAAGCATGTGTCTGCCATAGTCCTGCCATCTCTGAGGAGTAAAGACATATGACTGGTCTTGAATTTGAATTCCTCCTTCTTCCAAGCCATATTTGAAGAGCTTTTTAGAAACAAGAGGGCTAAACCCAAGGAAAAAAAATCCGATTCCATGAGTGTCAAAATTGCAGGGACTTTAAGATAACAATAGGGCAACTCAAAGAGTAGAGCAGAGATAGGACAGAAACTTGACAGTGCTTATTAAGGACCTTACAACAGGAGAAGTGTAAAAAAAACCTTAAAGTTGCAATCTTTCCTTTTTGCAAGGTGGGCGTGAACTTCTTTGCCTTCTTTGGCTTTCCTTCTCTTCTTGCACAAGGGGTGCAGTTGTTCTTCTATGAAATTTAACAAGAGCAAGTCCCAAATTCCGTACCTGGGACAGGGCAACTCCAGTTGTGTGCACAGGGAATGAGGGGCTGGTGAGCAGTGCTGCAGAAAGGGCTCTGGGGGTCCTGGCTGGCAGTGAGCTGAACATGAGCCAGCAGCGCCCTGGCAGCCAGGAGGGCCAGCCTGGGGGGCATCAGGGACAGCATCTCCAGCCAAGCAAGGGACTCACCTTGAGTCCTTTGTGCAGTTTGGGGCACCATAATATAAAAAAGACATGAAGCTGTTAGAGAGCATCCAAAGGAGAGCAATGAGGACGGTGAAAGGCCTTGAGGGGAGGCCGTATGGGAAGCAGCTGAGGTCACCTTGTTCTGTTCAGCCTGGAGGAGACTGAGGGGAGACCTCACTGCAGTCTGCAGCTTCCTTACAAGGGGAAGAGGAGGAGAAGACACTGACCTCCTCACTCTCATAACCAGTGACAGGACTTGAGGAAATGTCATGAAGCTGAGTTAGGGGAGATTTAGATTGGTTATCAGAAAAAGGCTGTTCATCCAGAGGGTGTTTGGACACTGAAACAGCCTCCCCAGGGAAGTGGTCACAGCACCAAGCCTTGTCTGATTTCAGGAAGTGTTTGGACAATTCTCTTGGGCACATGGTGTGATTCTCAGGGTGTCCTGTACAGGGCCAGGAGTTGGATTCGATGATCCTGATGGAGCCCTTCCAAGACAGCATTTTCTGTCACTCTATGATTCTAACCCAAGTAGTAGCGACAATGAGGAGAGAGTACCAGAAACAGGCTCTTCACAAGACCTTTGGGACTTATTTGTGGAAATCTCGAGGAGGAAGAAACCTTGGGTGAGTTCAAAAGAAGACAGCAGCAAAAATCCATCACACAAGAGACAGACAGATCCACTCTTGAACATGGGCAATAGAGTGGATATGATTCCATGAGAAACCAACATTTATTTTATCCTAGGGTAGAGAAGGTACGTACAAAGATACCTTCTCAATCTCTTGATTTTAATGAGAAATTTAACCATGGCTGACTGACTTTTACAAGCCCTTGGGAGCATGAGGTTTTGGGGTCTCTGACCTACTATAAGCAGCAGGTCAGGGGGTCCAGGTTCTAGAGCCAAGATTCATTCCAGCACTTAGATATGTTTTTCCAACCTGTAGCATTCCTTTACAAACACATGAAACACTGAATCTTTGTTGGAGTTAGGTCTCTCTTGCACTTGCACATTCAAAGTTATTTTCCAATACAACTTTTCTTTCCTCCTTCCTTCTTTGTCCTCTGACTTTTCATTTTCTTCCTCATTTATTGCCTGCTCCTCTTCATTCTCATTCTGCATACACATCCCCTATTCTCAATGCTACTAATCAATTATTGTCACAGCTCTCTTCCTTCCTTGTTACCACCTCATTTTAGACCATCCCCTGTACTTACAAAGTAGCTATGTGGCAGATCCACTAGTGAAACTTGTGTGCCTTTTTAAGACCCAGGCTAGTTTTCAACTGCAAACTCAGTGTTACCTCTTCCTTCTTTTCTTCTTCTGCTCTTCTGCTTCCAGAGTTATTTATCTTTCCTCGGTTTTTGTTTGTTTGTTGTTGTTGTTTTCTTTTCTTTCTTCTTTTTCAGGTATTGGCGAAATCTGAAGGTGTTGCGGATGTAGTTCACTGTTGAAGACTGATAATCTCCAAGTTACACAGAGCCTTTATGATAAACAGCATGGCATCTCACGGTAAAAGTAGCATTTTCCTCGTATATTAGGAGCTGGGTGGTCTCCAGCTCAAAGCTGGGTCAGGGGATACTTGGGATGATTTTTTTTTTCATAAATACTCACTGAGGGATTAGCTGGTATATAATAATAATAGGTAGGGCAGGAAGGGGTCTTCAGAGATCATCTCCTTGACTCAAGCCAAGATCAGTTTATAATTAAAACACCTTTGGAAGATGTTTATCTTACTTGTTTTTAAGAGGTCCCAACAATGGAGACTCCACAGGTCCTTTAAAGATTCTGATGTTTAACTATTCTTTCCTTAGAAATTGGCCCTAGTATCTAACCTGACCCAGACTGAAATTTTAGCCTTTCACTCCTAATCCAGTACTTCTGTCATTTCTTGTAGCCTTGTAACCTTTTCCCTATTTGAAAACTGATATTACATTCCCTCTGATTACTCTTCTCCAAGCTACTTTTTACATCTTCCTTATGTAGAACTTCAAGGGTGTTTGCACTTCATGTGCTTGGTGGAGGGGGAAATCTGCTTTACAACTACCATGGCTGATGTAAAATAAGGATGACAGCAAGGGATAAAGGAGATTAAGAAAAGTCCATGTCTTTCAGTGGGTCTACATGTTTCCTGAAGTGCAGTGTTCACTATCAGACACATTCCTTTAACTGAGCTCTCCCCAGTACTAACCAAAGTCAACAGATGACTGCAAAGTAAGACTGTCATAATTTATTTTGTATTCTTTTTCTGCAGTTTTTCTAACAATGCTGGCAATAAGGCTTATAATGACAGTTGAAATATGGACGTTCCATGCTGCGTGCAAAAAGGAATTCTGCATATGTGCTAACATAAAACTACTTCAAATCTAGTACAAGCAGTTTGTGAGTTGTTAGTGAGCATTGGAGCTCTTTCTGTTTGAAAGGCAGATAGAATTTTTCCAAGTACCACCTCAACAGATTGGAAAGTTTTCTCTAAAGAGAAAATACCTTTTAAAACTTTATCATGTTTTTCTGACAGTCATTCTGCATTCTGCTCTTTGACATCCTTTTCTCTTTCCATTAAGTGGCAATTTTAAAAGCATCCTTCCCATGAAGTATTTCTTCAGCAAAACCCAGGACTACTAGTGGGCCACAGTTTCCTTGCAATGCAGCCCTGGGGACACTCTGAACCACAGCTCTACTCAATTAAATTCTTTGTGACTTTATGACATGACAGCTGCATGGGAGAAATGGCAAAAGACAGGTCTGTCTGGTGCATTATGCCTTCCATGCTCAGCAGTGCAGGATTTTTGGTATTTTATAGATGCTTTTTATATATGCATGCATGCAAACACATACACTTGTAAGTGCACACTTGAAAGTGCATTGTTTAGTGAATTCTTCTCATTTTGCTGTGGGGCTAGTAGGGGAAAATGAATGCCATCCTATATTCAGGCTTCAGTCCACCATCAATATACACCTTGATATATATCAGCAGTGTAATCTCTCCAGAAGGAAAATCCTCTGAACTCCCACATGTCATGCCATGGGGAGCCATGCTACAACATCCTATACTGGGAAACAAGTTGTAGCACATTGAGGAACTGGAGTGGTTGCACCTGCCTTGTGAAACAATAAGTCAGCTGCTGCTGTCTGAGCATAATGAGTTGTTCTGTCAAACTAAAAAGAAATTGAGAACATGAAATAAACAGTATATTTTAAAAGGTTTTCCCCTTCCATCACATAATCTCTTCAGTGCTAACAGCTGCATGCTTCTTGAGAAGTGGGTGAGGCTAGAGATTTTTGTTGCCTATAGATACATCTTTTGAATTGTTTTTGGTAACATCAAAAGTAAGTAAGATTTTCTAATGTTAGGGATGGAATGTGTTGAGCAGTCCATGATTGTGTAAATGTAAATGGGTCTTTTGGGGTGAGAGAGGGAATGCTACACAGGGTCTGTGGTTACTTGTGAGCAATGGTTGCTGGGAGAGCAGGAACGGTCCCAGGCTCTCTCATGGGACAGTCTCTGGTGCTCCAGGCAACACTCACAGGGAAATGAAACTACCTACATTGCCACACATCACTCATGGAGAGAGTGGAGGCAAACACAAATTGAAGAGGACCTTGTAAAGAACACCTCTGTATGTAACAGGTAATTTGTATCTGCAGAGCTGGAATGATCGCCTGGAGCAATACAAATCTGTGGCAGAGGTATTTACAATTTGTACTTGAAACACAGTCTTGATTCTTCTTACTTTGCATACGCCTTCAAGTGCTTCCTTATGTAGACTTACTCAACATTTACAAGTCAGGTGTGATTCAAGATCTGCATAGATCAGTAGTTTAATTTAAATTATCAGCAACTCTGACAAAGCAGCATTAGAGTCAGCAAGAAATTATAATTGCCCGGGCAATCTGTTTTCTTCTCAATCAATCAAACAACCTCAGACTCGGCCTACTAGCCTAGCTGAAAGAGAATATTGAAACACGAATGTGTTATTTCCCTGCTGTTGTTTTTAATTATGATGACGCCCCAGAGAGGATGCGTTGGACAGTAGAGGGCACTGTGAGCTCAAAAATAAGCTTCAAACTGGGCTGTAATTGAGCCTTTTTGTGAGCACAGCTGATCAGACACAGACAAATGCCCTATTCCAACCGAAAAAGAGCTCTGTTTGTTTCTTAGTAGTTCTAGAGACTAGAGAAATAATATCAAAAAGCAAGGAGGGATTGGACTTAGTGTAAAGGCATGATCACTGCAAATTTCCACAGGAACAAATTGAAAAAAAAGGAATTAATTCCATCAAGATGCTTGATACTCTGGCAAATCTTAATGTTTTGTGAACACAGTCTTTACAGCATGAGTTGAGTGCTATTCTTAACAAAGTTTAAGAATGTATAATGAAGTATTTAGGATCATGCTCTGAGACAGATTGTCAAAAAGTTGAAAAGGTGAGGAAGAAGATGAAAAGATGCAACTACTATTTTTAGTCACCAACAGGGACTCTAAGTACCATTTTCAAAATTTTTCTGTGTAAAATTTGTATCACATTTTTAGTTTTGTATGTATAGATTTAAGGGTTTGTAGCTTCAGTATCTTTTTTTTCCTCCTCTTTATAAGGTATCTTGCAAAAATACCAGATTTACCACGAAAGATGCCCTACAGCCCTCAAAGTGACTGTGTTAGTCACCTCAGTTTGTCATAAAGAATTCACTCTTTCTCAGTCATATACAGGAAGCAAACAGCACTCCCAAGCCATGACTCTGTTTGTCATTTAAGGGGTGTTTGATGTGAAGGATTATCTTGCCTTCAGTCTTGTCTGCTCAGTTTGCCAGAGGAACTTTCTATTACTGTCTTAACATGCCTCTTTACCTCCAGTAACCAGGGCAGCAAAGCACATTCTGGAATCCCCACTGAAAAGAAAATCAGGTTAACCAAAGTGTGAAACAGAAATAAACTTGCTAACATCTGAACAGGCAAGCTTAGACCTTGCTGCTGTTTCTGATACAGCTTTTTGTATTTCACAGTGGTCCACAAGCTTCTCTTGCCAAAACAGGCTTGCCACTAAATCTCCACCGATGCAGATATACTGACTTCAGTATGGCAACATATTTCAAGACCCCACTGTTTCTCACATCTGGCTGCTCTACCAGTTGTTCACTGAAAAGCTATTCTGTGAGCACTTCCAGATCATTGCTATTCTCCTGTTTCTACGTTCATTGCTGGCCTTCCTGTATTTCCACCCTAAGTGGTATCCATATTCTCAACCTCACACAGGGAGCATCTGCCACGAAATATAGTAGTAGCTCAGCCCATGTTCATATGGTCCTGTTCTGTTGTTATCACTTAGCTTCTGCTTGTCGCTGCAAGCTGTTTCCTCCGTGTTCTCTGGCGCATTTTTTGGCAGCTGCTACTTAGAGACACAGCAGATAAACACCTACTCCATAAAAAATTAAGTAAAACCACCGTGGCTAGTAAATCAGGTTAGGGGAAGTCAGATCCATCACTTCTGCTTGTAAATATTGAGTTCTGTAGTCCTCGGATAACTTACTCTATAATTTGCTCCTCCAAATAGAAGCATAATGAGATGCAGTTGCTGTGGCTGTGAATCATGGCATCTATGCCAAATTAGCATGACTACTCACAGTGGCCAAATGCCACGCAATGAGAATGTGGTGTGTACAGCAAGAGATCTTCATTTTGAAATCTGTAAGGAGATTATGTCATGCAGGGGAGTTAAAAGTCCTCAGAACCGTGAAGAATTACAGAAACATTCCAGGCCTTAGGTGGGAGGAGATGATCACACTCCATGCCTCAGGAAGGGGCATTGCCAAATCTCCCCAGTCAGCCGGTCAATAGGGCAAAAGAATGCCTGTGCTGCCTTCATTGTTCTGTCTGCAGCAAGGAAGGAAGTGTAACTGGAAATATGTTAGAACTACTAAAAGGTTCTCAGTGTAGCCTAAATTTCTTTCCTGAAGTCATAGTATTTAGCGATCCTTTTTTTTTTAAACTCTTTTTTTCAGAGCTGCAGGGAAGCACTTAAGGTAGCATGAATGTATGGTACTGGAAAATGAAAGCAAAGAAAGAACAACTCTGATGGAGACTAATTAGGTTTTCTGAGTCACTAATGTTCTTCAGTGTTATTCTGGCAGCAGGAAGTTTGAGATTTATAATCAACATTATAAAAACAAAGGAAGTAATTTCTGTGTCAAAGATAGAAGGGCTTTCAGGACTTCTTATCCAAAATATGTGATTTTTTGTTTCTTTCATTGTTGTTGTTGCCAGGGTAGGCAAGCTAGGTAAATTGTTCTTATTTGTTTCTAGTAGAAACAAGGTTTTGCATGTATAAGCAGTTAGCCATAGAGACACAGATAATCCAGTCCTACATGTTTTTATATATATATAAAAGTTAAAATGCAACTGCAACTTTAAAAGTGAGAGAAGATACATAGGAGCAGACATGTGCAAATAGAGATCAGATTACTAATTTACCAGGAGCATACTTCCCCATCTCAGAATACAGGTAATATATATTTAAAGGGGTTAGCTCAAGGAGGAATATTTGTATCTTGCAGAAAGTGAACTGGTCCCACAAAGCTGTTAAATAGGATAGGGTAGAGACTATAATAGCTTGCCAATGCATTCTGCTGTTTTTGTTTTTCCCTAGTAAATTCCTCCATGTACAAACTCCAATGGCAATCCTGCACTTTTACTTCTGCCTTACAAGACTTCTTCGTCTTCTGCATTTATATTCGACCTGGTCATCATAAGAAGAGGTCCAAACTATTCCTGTTTTCATAAAGATCTTTCTGTAAGTAAGAATTTATCTGCTCTGTGACTGAAGCCCAAGTAGTATAAATAACAAATTAAATCAGATATGGCCATATGGCGCAGAACTCAAAACACTCTTACGCCCCGGTTAGTTACCTGAGGCTGTCAGCTCCACATTGCTGCAGCTCTCTTGCTGTCAGCACTCAAAATGGCTCATTTAATGCCAGGTTGAATACATCTAACCATGCAGCAGTCACACAACAGTTTTCTGAAGAGACATACTTCCTAGAACATGCCTTCATTGCATGTTAACCTTGGATTAAATGAACCAAGGAAAGGGAGTCTGAAGTTCCCTAACTTGCTACAATGCAGTCCTGCTATTATTAAGTCTGCTGCTGAATGTGTGAAAGTGTGGGGGATCAACAGAAACTTCACAGAAGCAAAGCCCTGTGGTAGGTGGAAACGGCAGCCTTGTCACAAAATCTGCAGAATATGCTCTGAAGCAGTGCCACTGGAACAAAGCAGAGCAGTACAAGAAACATCATTACAGACTGAAAAAGGGAATCTCTACAGACACCCTTATTCAGATCACCTGGAACGTGACTGAAGAGAGAAAGGTATTTGGTAATAAACTAGAAAGTGAAGGTCTCATTTGAGGCAAGAGAAGAAGAGAGAACTGGTGTAATGAAAGAGAACAGAAGATGAGAATGAGTGGGGGAGAGGAAAGCAAGCTCTGGACTGTTTGGTAATGAGGTGTGCCCATCCAGGGTCCTGAGGAACGAATACTGTTAGAGAATACATAGGAATTGCCAGGGCCAATGTGCTTCACTAGCAGGGGCTTATACCTGAGGACTGTGAATTATTTCCATTGACAGTGTGTCACAACCACTATCCAGCTGAGATTGCTGATATCTGTCAGAGTGATTTGGAAATATGAAGAGACAGTCCAGCGATCATAGAAAACTTGTGACCAAAGAGAGAGAGAAGACCTAGCGGAAACAGAAATAACATATTCCAGAACGTGCCTTGTCCTGGGACAGCAGAAAACTGTGGAACAACATCTTATGGATTTTGCTTTCCCTGGATGAAAGAAGTTAGGACAATCTGATTAAGATGATGTCTCTCCTATGTACTTGTATATGTCCTTCAGCACCCTTAGGAGTTTAGAAAAATAAAATTTATTTTCAGAGATACATTTCTTTCCTTTCCTTCCTTTTTTGTTATAAACAGAAATATGTATGGGCTGATTTATTGGAATCATTCCTGTGATTTTGCTGTGATGTGCAGGATTAGTAACAAGCTACACTGTCTGAAACGTGATGCTGGATATCAAACATAGCACTTCTCAAAAAAAATGCAATTCCAGTGATGATATAAACCAAAGCTTTATTTTCTTACTTCTTGTATCTTGTAGATTGAAACAAATGTAATTTTATTTTCAGAGGTGTATTCTACTGCAGCTCTTCTGAAGTAGTGTTGGAGGTTTCCTATAGCAATTTGTGGTTGCTGAATAGAGGCACCTTCATATTTAAGAATGTGATCCTCTGTTTTTGCACACTCATAGTAACTTTTAAAACCTTTAGAATTGTTTAGTAGTACGTGCCTTTGTAACCAGGTTCTGTGGGTGGTACCTGTTGAAATAAATTGCCTGAAGAGTTTTATTAAGAGAAAACAGCCTGAAGGTAATTGATCTGCTGCAGGCTGGAGCAGGCCCAGTTAATCTCAACGGCTGAGCCATCCCACAGCAATTTTATGAACCTTAATAATGTCAACCCTTCAAGTTTCTAAGTGTTCCACGACTCTATTGATTTTGGCAAAAATTGAAATATAGGTTACAGGAGTTAAAAATCAGCAGAACGTATCATATCGCTCTTTTTCTATGCTGGTTACGTACAAAACTCTATCTGGAGCCTGTACCCTTCAATCACTCAGACAGCAACAATAGACTCCTTTGGTTACTGAATTTATAACAAGGCTACTCAGTTAAAATCAAATACAAAAAAAGAGCAGATTGGGGGACTTTTTCTCCTGAAAAGCAGGTGGGGAAAATAGTATGTAGTCTTCAAACACTTGAAGGGTGTTCCTCTTATGCCTTCATTTATATTTAGTATGTAATAAGCACAGATAAATGCTTCTTGCAATATGAAACTGCCACACATAATCCATGTTGGAAGAAGAGCCTGGGTACTCAGGAGACCGGCTGTCTTATATGAAAAATTGTATTTCTTCCTTGCTTGCTTTTTTGAGATCAATGTAATTAATACATGTTCTTTGCAGTTATCCCCCCAAACAGCTAGTGGTAAAAGGGTGCCTTTCCCTCAGCAAGGAAAGAAATATGGGGCTAAGAGAACTTGTGGACACACAGGATTTCTGTCAGTCCCACAGGCTGGTTTGTTTAGTACCAGTTTGTAGCTGTATACCCTTATTGGGGTGTAAGCAGCCTTACTACTACCACAAAGACAACAAAAGCCATCCTGTTCTTACACTTCCATTGCCTCAGTAGCTGAATCTGAACAAAACTTACTTTCCTGTGCTTACAATGTGCCAGTTGTATATCTGTTAAACAATTTTTTAAATTGCATAGTCCAGTATTTGCCACAGACTGAAATCTTGTGTTTCACAGGATAGGATTCATTAAAATAATTAGGAAAAGGAGATGGACATAAAGAGGTTGTAAACATTATAGAAGAAACCTACATATGTTATGTCAGAGGAAAAAAGTGGAAAGGCTAGGAAAAGTAAACAGAGTTGAATGGAAAATACAAACCTAGAAAACTCGGGAGCAGAAACATAAAATGAAGAGTGCAGAGGGATAAAGAAAAGCCTGCAGACAGCAAGGAGGAGCACCTGGGAGGCAAGGAATAGGTACAGCCAAGAAAGATGAAGACGAGGTCAGGTAGGAAGGAGTGAAATGGATCTGTCTGGAGAGGTTGCAGCTTGTGCTGAGTAAGAGAATGCAAGAAAGGAATAGCGGCTTTGCTGTAGCTGGGTCTTCTTCCACAGTTGTGCTGTACATCAGAGTAGGAGCTTCAGGGATTGCAACTGGGAGCTCCTCAGGAAAACTGCTCTGGAAAAGTCATTAAATACCTCATGTCTCGAGGGCCCACCTTACACAGAGTTTATGTGCGACGGGGCCTTTTAACCTCTGAACTCAAACCAAGAGTTTGGCTGGATCTGCACGGCGCTCATGAGCAAAGAGGCCGCATTGCAAACAAAGGCAGACCCACAATAAAACTCCAGAACAAGGAGCAGGGGAAGGAAGAGGAGTGTTTTCTGTGGGACACAGCAGCAACACAGCCAAGTTACCTTCTGGAAGTTAGAATTTTGGGAATTTGGGCGGGGGGAAGGGTGCCGGGCACTTCTGGGGTGGACTCAACTTAAGCAGACAATGTTACAAAGCTGACCGGCCCGAGAACGGCAGAGGCAACTGAGCGAAACACCACACGGGGTGTGGGAGGAGGAGGCCACAGCAGCGCGGAGGGCAGGGCGGGCCTGCCCGCACGGACCGGGGGAGAACCGCGGCCGGGCCTCGAAAAGGACAAGG
>VWZU01012524.1:1252265-1274828 GCA_013397095.1 Sterrhoptilus dennistouni
CGGGGAGCGGGACCTGCTGGGCCGCGGGCCCCTGAGTCTCCTGCGCGTCTGCGGAGAGCGGCTCCGAGGTGAGGATCCTGCCCCGAACCCTCTGCCCCCGCCGGGATGGAGCCGGCCCTTCCGCCCGGGGGAAGGCGGTGGGCTGAGCGCCGCTCCCCGCCCCTCTCCCCGGCAAGTGGCCGTACGATTGGCCCGTGGCACGGCGTGGCTGTGCCGGGGAGCGCCGGGACGGCTTTCCCCGGGAAGAGACGGTCGGCGTCCGGCGGACGGGAAGATCCTCCCGGGGGCGGGAAGGAGGAAGGAGGCGAGGAGCGGTGTCTGGCACTGGCCGGGGCAGCGGCGGCGGGTCCGTGCTCCAGCCTGTCACAGCACGGGGACGGTAAAGAGAGAGAAAAGATGACAAACCCCACACAGGGATCGCCCAGAAACGGGGACGAGGGAAAGGGAAGGGGCTTTTTACCACTTCAGCATCCTTTGGGGGGAAACGTGCTGTGTGTGTAGCTAACTCCTGTTAAAGCAGCCTGTCTGGTGGTGTTGCCTGTCGCAGCTCGCGGTGCTGGCATCACCAGCTTGTTTCTGCTGGAAAGCATGGAAGGTTGTCTATCCTTTAAAAGTCTGACTTCCTGCTCGAGCAAATTTGCCAGTAACACAGCAATGTAAAAATTCCCTTTTGACCAGTAAATTCTGTAAAAGTTATTTCAGAAATTAAAAACCTGATGATTTGTATAGTCGCTTTAGTAGCCTGTCTGTGATGTGTAAAGCTTTTATGTGTAATTGTGAACTTGCTGTATGAAGTTTCTTTCAGTATTTTTGAGGTCTAGTCAAGATTTTTACATAAAACTAATTTTCAGATTTCTTTTTTAGACGCTGTGCTTAATTGATGCTTAAGGTGCTTGTGTTCTTTTGGCAGTGTTTGTTGTCGACAGAAAGGCCTTCATCACAAAAGCAGATAGCAAGATATGGCTCACGTTCCTTCTGGGTGAGTAGAAGGAATACATCAGGGGGGAGAGGGAAATACTGATCTTTTTACCTTTCTTTCTCTGGAACAGTAAATTGTGTCAAAATGTATTTGGAAATACAACTTGGAAAAAGAAAAAAACCACAACTGATGTTGAAAAAGGACAGGAAATAACTTCCTGCCTGGTAACTTCTGTAAAGCTGTTAGTGTAGCAGTTGATGTGTTATCACAATATTTATAGGAAAAAAAATTCCAGATATTTATGGATTTCTCCTATCCAGTCATTCATTTCTAGGGGAAAAAAAATTAAAAGGCAGCAACTCTTGGTAATGTAATCACAACACGTCGTTTGTGAAGAATTACAGGTGGAAGTACATACAGTTGTAGAGGGATGTAAATTTGGATGTTATTATCTTTGGGAATATTTTTGGGTAAATAATGAAATGGCTAATGACCAAGGTCTTGGAGAAAACACCTGAAGTATTTGCAAAGAGATGCATTCCTGAAGTTAATAAATGTTAAGTAATAGCATATTTGTCAAATGCACCGTTAAATATACCCTGAAAGGTATTTTAGTAAAGACTGTCAGGGTATTCCAAAGATGCTGGTACTGTTAATCACATCACCATTAGTCCTGGTTGCCAGAGGGCGTTTCTTCAGTTTGATGAATTGCATTGCAAAATAGTGACAGGGAAACAGCCCTGAGCTTACAAACTAATTAATGAATAAAGTGTTCCTGAATTGCTTTACTTACATCTGTTTATTCGGCATTTCCTAGACTTGTAGTTACTTAAATGACATAGAAATGCTAAAATGATGGTCAGAATTGAAAAATGCTTTCCTCTGATTGAAATTTGAGAGCAGATTAGGGAGCGAGCTTTATAATTTCTGGAATTTGAATTTGTCCATGCAACCCAGATAATGTGTTAAATATTTCAGGGACTTTTTTGCAATTGGAGTAAAACCTTAAGAGCAAAGTATGTACTAGCATACAGTATTTGCAGTAGTAAAGGATGTACATATACTAAATATGAAATAGTGAGTTTTGAATAAGTTTAGTGGAATTTGAATTTTTGTTGTTGCTTTGCTTAAGATTTAAGGCCTATATTTTAAAAACAGAGGCTCCCACAGCTGGAGCTACTTTAATTATAGAGTGTGAATTTTTTCTCTTACGAATTACCTCCAATTAACATGCAGCAGTAGTGTTGTCAGACTTTCAAGTATGTTCCTATACAACACTTCCCCCTATTATGTTTGGTTTTTTTTCATAATGACAATTGACTTGAGGCCTTATTCCTGAAGACATCCTTATTATATGGCACAGAATCTTAAAATGTAACTACTTGACTAAGCTGCAGAAGTAGTCAATGCTTGCAGGTTTCTCATTGTTTCCAATTCTGCTGTATTTCTACTTGACCCCTTTGTGGATATTTGCAAAATATGAATCAGTTTTTTGTACCCTTCACATCCTGTTGGATTATAGTGTCTCAGCATTTGTTGTTCTCTTGGTAAATAAAGCCAATGAATGACTGTATTCTTCAGTATTTAATTTCCATAATTGGAATCCTTTTTATAAGCCATTCATATTGCTTTTCTTAGAATAACACACAGGCAAAAAAAGGAAATCTATCCGATTTTACATTATAGCCCTAGTCTGCAAAAATCTTATCATATGCTTTGCTTTTAGGGCTTCTTAGGCTGGGTGAGAAAATGGCATCTGCAAGTTCAAGTACATAGTAGCTGTGTAAGTGCCTGTAGCATTAGGACTACAGTATTCCCTTCCTGTTTCCTCCTTCATTCCCTCTCCAGTAAGGACATTAATGAGATCCAAGGGTGGTAATTTAACAGAGCTGAGCTGCATGTTTTCCATCAGAAACTGGCTTGATGCAGTCTGTTGAAAAATGCTGATTTGGACTTAGAGTGGAAGTCTATGAATTAAGACCATTGTCTCTTGAAATATGAGTAATTAACATTAATTGCTGTGTGATTATGAAAGGTCTTCACTATGTACTTATAATAGAACGATACTGTGAAAATGTGTATGAAATTCTCCAAAATAACTGTGAATGTATTTACACTTATTGCATTGACTTTGAATAAAACATTTACTGAAGGGAAGAATTATATTTAAAGACTTTGTTCCTTTATCAAATAAGTGGTATGTCTGGATGTGAAATGTAATTTCCATAATAATAGATAATTTATTTGCATCAATAAAATAGTGCATATTTGCCATATTTGGAACCACATGAATTTGAGTTAATGAGCAGTCCTGGTAACTAATATGCATTGGACTTTACTGTGTATTCTTACCTAACATGATCTGTCTTAAAATTGTTATTTTTATAGCTGGTGTGTATGTATATGTGAAAGTATTTCAGCATCTAATCTTACTGGGAATCTTGGGAATGTTGCTGAGAAATGAAATATTGCCTTGTGTACATGTGTAACTATTACTTGATAAGCAATAACTAAGAAAGATACGGGCTGCTCTGTTTCTTTCCATACAGTTACTGTAAAACATATTTTTTGTATGGAATATGGTTTTCTGCATTGCTGATAGAGCTAATGTGCTTACCTGGAATTCCACATCACATCAATACTTGCTCTTCTGAAAAAGATATCTGCAGCTTTCCATGAGAACTAATGTAAATGTCCTTAGTATAAAAATAACCCCTGCAGCTCCTGAGTCTTTCCTAAAACATTAAGTTCTGCTTACACCAAGCGATTTTGGTGATTTTTTTTTTCTAGAAAGTGTATAAAAAGGTGAAGTTTTAAGTGAAAGATTGAAGTCTTCATTTTCTAACTGGCACTCAGGCTTGTATTTGAAAAACCTACTTCAGTGATGGAAGTGGAGCTGTAAAACTCTTGAGGGCAGTTTCAGTGTAGTAAAGCATCACCTCACCCACTGTGCAAAGTGTTTAGCATGAGGTCAGTGTTGTTAAATTGTACCAGAAGCTAGTTTAGACATTCTTTTAGGTAATTTTTTGGTGTCTTTCTTTTTGTTTTGTGGTGGTAATTTTTTTTGTTTTTTTGTTTTTTTTTTTTTTTTTTTTTTTTTTTTTTGTTTGGTTTGGTTTGGTTTTTTTTTTTTTTGGCTTACCCAGCTTCACCTTGGATCTCTTCACATGCAAAACTTAAATTTTAAAATTAGGTCATAATGCAGCACACTACAGTTAGGAACCTTGTTGTGACCATGATAACAAGTACTGTCAGCAGCAGCAGCACTTCCAGGCTCTGTGTTGGAGGAAAATGTGGAATATATGTATATATATCTGGAATATGTATATTTGGTATATATACTAGGGCATGAAGTGTACATTAAGTCCACTCCACATAAATTTAGTGGGTTTGCAAAGGTGTTTTTTTTTCTCTTATCCCTGTGTTACTTTCCAGAAACAGAAAACCCTAGTCTTGTAGCATGCACGTTGTAGTGAATGTACATTCACTAACTCTCAGACTAGATTCTGCATCAGCATGCAGGTATTGGTGTGTGTTTTGCCAGTGTCCAAGCAATGTGACTCATTCTACATCTTCAGAGAGGCAACAGCAGTGTCTGGGTGCCAGAAGGAGGGAAGGTGTGTGCCAGTCAGCACCCTGGAGAGGGACACGGTGCTCAGCACCTTTCTGGCCACAGCTGGGTCTAAGCAGGGAATGTGATTGTCCTCTCCACTTTTTCCCTGCTCCGTTCAGCCTGTGTGAATAAGAGGGCTCTTCATTAACCATAAAGATTTTCATGGATTAAAGACAACTAGTCTGCCAGATCTTTGTATGGCAGAAAGCCCAGAGGGCTACTGAGATGCCTTCAGTCTAGCAGGGGAATTGTGGTCCCTCTGAATGCCTTCCCATTATCCCTCACTCGTGCAGGCTTTGCTTGTGTGGTAAGCTGCATATGTTGTCAGCTCTGCTCAAGCAAAATGGAGTGGTTCCTGCTCTCTGTGGATCTTGTCACGCCCAAGAGGTCAGAGAGCTAGACTGTTAAACCACTGCTTTATCAGCATTTGTCTCTTCCCTTTGTCCCTCAGATTACCTCCCTTTTTCTGTACCTACATGGTACCAGTGCAAATAGTCTTCAAATGGACAAATACTTTACTGTATTCAGAGTCTTATCATTTTTTAGCAATTACAGTCTCAATTAGATTTATGTCAGTTGTCACAGTCCATTTGGATTTCTCATATTTACAGCACAGTGTGCTCTGTAAATTAAAATTTATTTTATGAGTCCATTAGGAAAGAAAACAAACGTGACAAACAAGGGCCAGACCACTTTGTACAGGCTAGTCTAACATAGGAGTTCACTAAATCATCATTTAAGGCCTGAGGTTTTGAACTCAAGTTCTCTAGTTTATAGCTCAACTTGAAACTTCTAAGTTGTGCATCTCTCAGCAAATTAATTACCTAGATCATGGTGGGAGTGTTCATCCTTCCTTTTTCATCATGATGCTGTATCACCTCTATCACACCAAGATGCATAAAAGCCTCAGGAGTCCAGCTGCTGCGCGGTCTGCTTCAGAGATTTTTCAGCTAAGCTGATGTGTTTTCACCTTAAAGCTTGAAAGTTTGGTCTGTAGCATTTTCATGAATTAGCAGATGCTGAAGAAGCTGCCAGACAATCAATACACCTGGAGGTGCAGGAGATGGCTGCAGGAGACAGCAGGTTGCAGGTGGTAATGGCTGCAGGGTGACCTTAAGCCGTTTCAGACCACCTGGTCCTGCCTGCTGGTTGCCCTTGCTTTGACCTAGCAGTGCTGCTTGTGGTGTTCTTCAGGCCTTAACATGAGTTAGTGAAAATCTGAGCAGGAGATGAGTGAACAGTCACAGTAGGCATCATAAAAAAATTCTAAAAAATTTATGCTTGTTAGAAAAAATGTTTGTAACAATCAGTTTTGTCTTTGATAACTGAAATGTGTGCTTTAGATGCTGGTGGGTCAGCTTGAGCGACGCAAGATGTAGGTGGAAATGGAAGATCTTGCCTAGTGCTGAATACCACAGAAAAATTTCAAAGACCTGGCTGTGGAGGTTTATTCAGATGTTCCTATTCTTCTGTTTGCTGGGGTCTTGAGTGCCTTCTGTGCATCTCTGATGTGGTACTGCAATTACTGCAGTGAACACAATTTCATGTTCAGTTATTTAAATACTTGAGTAACTTCACACCTTTTGTTTCCTTTACAGCTGTTTTTGCAGGAGTCCTACATTGGTAAGGTTAAATTTATTGCTTCCAAATAATATGGTATTTTAAAATAATAAAAATAAAATTTTTAGTTATTTTTAGAGAAGATATTGGGATAATTTATATTTAGAACTTTCCTCTGAAGACTAAATTATCTTTGAGCTGAAAAATTCTGTTCTTGTGAAGCTGACCTGAAAGGTTTCTTAAGCCTGTTGAGAGGAGAGTGAAGCCTGCTTTTCGGGCAAAAAAAAGCTGCTTAAACATTAAGTGTCTGCACTTAAATTAAAATATGTTACAGTTTTATATATAATATATAGTGTTATAGTATTATTACTAATGAATAGAATTTAATAAATATAGAATATGTAATAGAATTTAATAAATACTCTGTGTTCATACTTTTTCAATTTAAAATTATCTGAATAGATAAGAATATTGCTATATGAGTAAATTACAGTAGCAGTTTGTAAGTAAACTTTTGGTATTCCTTGAATGTTCTTTGTTATCTGTGACTTAGCACATATTCTAAACCTCTTTATTGCATTTTAATTGTTACTATTTTTTGGCAGGTGTCACATAACAACTCTTTTTGAAAATGACCGTCATTTTTCTCACCTGTCAACACTAGAAAGAGAAATGGCTTTTCGCACGGAAATGGTTAGATTATGTTTCAGTGTTTGGAAAATTTCTGTCTGTAATCTGATCACGGGCTTTCCAAAATTTCTTAATGCATTCTGCATAAGTAGATATATATTGATCTCTTACTACTGCCATGCATAACACTTTTATGTGCAGAGTGTTTTGTGTGACTTGCAGCTGATCCCTGTGAATGTATCACTTCACAGTTCACTTAAAATATAATCTGAAAGTATGGCTCTGGAGGACCCAAAATACAAAACTGGAAGTATCTTACAGCCTGCTTTCAGTTACAGTCTTCTTATGCAGCCTTTTTTCCTAAATATTTTTTTTTTCAATGAATATATGTTGGTGTATATGTATACGCTAATATATGTTGGTATATATTTATACACACACACAGACCCCTTTTGTCTGCTTTTATTTTGAGAATTGTGAAACACTATGTAATGCATAGTCACCAGCCCAAATGAGAGATTGCCAGGTATGCTATGAAACAAAGTGGAAGGAAACCCACATTGCTTGTTTCAGTGGCAGTAGTAGAAGAGATTTGAAAAGCTGGCTAGTCATCTTCAGTAAGCCTGTCCTGTTTGTTACATTACAAATTTTGTTTAAAAATTAAGCCTGTAGGTATTGTTTCCTGAAACAAAAGTGACATCTTTAATTGTAAATAATAAATCTGTTCTCCTGTAGGGTCTTTATTATTCCTACTTCAAGATCATTATTGAGGCACCATCATTTTGGAGTGGAGTATGCGCTATTATGAATGACAAACTAACTGAATATCCTTTAGTGATTAACACCTTACAAAGGTTCAATCTTTACCCAGAGGTGAGCAATGTTTTAAATATAATACTTTCTACAAATCTTTGGTTGTTTTAGCTTTGACTACAAGTTTGTAAGAAAAGTTATTCTGGAAAATGTGGTTGTAAAGATACAGTGACTAAGGAAGTGTTGCTTAAATACTGTACTTCAGTTCCAGATTTCAAATGGAAAAGTTACTTCATACATTGTGGTCAGTTTCCAAAGTTCAAATATTTTCGTTCAACTTTGAAAGCTTTCTAGGTCTTAGTATTTTGCGCCCAAAAGTTGCAAACCAATTCTGTACTTCCTGCCTTTTTTTTGTTCTTTTCCCTGAAAGCAAGTAGGTTGCTGACATTACGTACTTCAGGAAATAAGACATATGAAATAATGTAGTATGTGACAATAATAACTGCAGTGATTCAGGTTGCAAGAGGTTATTTTGTTTTCCGTTTTGTGAAGGACACACAAAACTGACAGAACTAAGCACATCACAGTTCACAGTGGCCATGAAATCCATGAGTGGTAATAGTTTACTTAGATGTTGTAGAGGAAATTCCTCTGTGGAGGACTGACTGCTGTTGTTTTGTACATATTTAATGTTGGACTTTATCTGCTTTATCTACTAATATAGATAATATTCCTACTCTACTTTTTGTCAGTAAAAAGAACAAGTGTTTTTAAGTACAAGAAATGTCAAGGTTTCCCTCTTAAGGTTTTGCCAGTGTGTCTCAAACATTTTGCAAAGGGAAGATTCCTTTGCTTAATGTATGTTTCTGTAATTTCGTGTGTCAGCAGCAGTTTATTTTGATGAGAACCAACTAATAATGGCTGTGATTGTTGGGTACTAGCTTTTATACTCATTCTTCTCTGTTTGAGTAGAGCTGCTTTCAGGAACTGTATGTGTTAGAGTTCTTGGTGTGCATGTATTTGTACAAGTTGCACATAGTGGTTTCATTTGCTTCTTGAGTCCTGGCTCTGGAAGAGTTAATGCTATATAGATGAGCATTTTCTGTTAATGAACACCTTGTTTAGAGTTTGCTTGGAATTTTTTTCTAAATCCAGAGGGATTGCAATTCAGTTCTAGAATTGTCCCATTGTAAACATCATTAGAATACTAAAGAGTTATTTGCTTTAGCTGACAAAGATTTATTGACTTCAGCTATAGTCTTTCAAAATAGAAAGACTATTTATAGACTTTCAAAAATCAAAGATGACTGGTCAAATGAACTTCTTCTTGAAGACTGATCAGTGTCATCTTGAAAGATGATTAAGTGAATTAGATGATTAAATCAAAAGAACAGTCAGATATAGTGGCTGATATTCTGTAAGAACACTAGGTTGATTACAGTGCAAAGTGTGTAGGTTTGTCTGTTCATTCAGTTTTCTAGGATTATACTGGCTCGCAGAAATTGTTGATAAGGTATTAATTCATTCATCTTTTTTGTGCCTGTGTGGGCATGCAAAGCAGACAAATAGTCTCCTCTGCTCCTTTCAGTCATTTACTGCTTAATGTCTAGCCTTCCTGTAAATAGTGCTTTGGAGGTTTTTTTAAGTGTATATCTTGAGTACTCCTGTTTCCACACAACTGTATTTATAAAACTGTCAATAGCTGCAATTTGACATGTCAAATACATTGTCCAAATTTGTAGAATTCTCTTATGATTAAAATGGGGCTGGGTGGTGAGATGATGTTTGTGGATTTATTTGTTGGCAGTAAAATTTTAACTTCAGATGCTTAGTATCCAATCGTGCTTCCTGAAAGTGTTTCATTTCCTGTTTGATATTTTGGGATCTTTCCAGCTGTTTCAGCCTATTAGTAGCAATAAGGCTGAATTCTAATAAAATGTTTGTTTGTTTAGTGGATATTAAAATTAAATTAATCAAAACCAATCTGGAAATCCCATTGCTAAATAGGATGTTAAATTAATTAAGAAAAGTAAAACCATTCACTCGCATGTACAGCCAGTACTGGCCTTAAAAACTTCAAAAAAGGAAAATAAACTGAGTCTGTAGCAATCAATACATCTTTTATGTGAGTTACACATATAAGCAGTAAAAAAACTATTGAAAGCAGCAAGGTAGTCCTTGTAGCTGTACAGTGTTATAATTCAAATAAAGCTGATTTTCCAAGCATTTGCTCCATAGTCAGGTTGTTCTAATAATTGTGATGTTTTCATTTCTGATGAAAAGTGGCAGAGAGATAGTGCATTGGTTTCTGTGGTGGAGAGATAATGTGTAAAGTTTGCTCTCTGAATGTTCATTGTTATGAAACAGTTGATATTTTTGTGTGTGGTGGTGATAATGAAAATGTGCATTGAAGAGAGGAATGTGTTGCAAAGATCCATGTAGTTGGCTATAAAGTGCACATTCAAAGGTAACTAGGGAAAAGTCTTGAATTTTCTACATGTTCTTTTACAGCAAAGGACTGGCCTGGTCCGCAGAGCTTTCCTGGGTATAAGAGCTAGGCTTTTGTTTTCCAGGTTCTGCATTTACTGCCTTATCTGATACAGAACAGTAGAAATTCCAGAAACATCGCTGTGCTCCAAGTGACCTGGCAATTTTGTACTGCTTTCTGATTTGTTTCCATGTTTATGCCCATGTTAACTGTTTCATGTAAAGTAGCTTCTGGCAAAAAATGGGTTTTTTTGCATGAAGTACCTAGCCTGATTGCTTTTTTATGGAGTATTCACTTGTAAAATCTGCAGCAGACACAGGCACTTGTAGCATAAACTGGTTAAATGGTTAAGTTCCTAAATTAAGAATTGGATTTTTTTTTCTTTTGGTGCAACATTGGTTTGGCAAGAATGCTTTATATGCTTGGGTAATGTCAGGTTCAGGGCTGGTGAAATGTGGAAATATGCCCTACAGATGTCCCTAACAAAGCACATTCACATGATAAGAGGAAAGACACTCATTTGGTTCTCCAGGCCTGTTGATGTCTGTCTGGAGATGGGGCAGGTGTCTGGTTCATGTATCCACACATGCAATGCCAGAAGCATCAGGACACAGGTGTTTAGAAAGCTTCCAGGAATTAGGAACTGTACTTACTTTGAAAGGCAGTGTTGAGGCATGGAGTCTTGATCTAGGAAGATGTAGTCATATTCAAAATATACAGGATTTGCATTGGGAGGGTGTGAAGGCCACAGATGAAGTGAGCCATGATGATTGGAGCCTTGGTATTAAAAATTAATGAGTTTTAGAATCCCAGAACAGTTGAGGTTGGAAGGGCTGTCTTGAAGGTTGACTAGTCTCAACACTGCTCAAACCAGGGTGAAGTAGAGCAGGTTGCTCAGTCATCTCCAGTTTCAATCTGAATATCCTCCACCTCTATGCAGGGTGTTCCAGTGTTTGACTACTCCCAAATTAAAAAAAGTTTTTTGCTATGTGTAAATGGAATTTCGTGTATCTGAATTTGTGCTCATCGTGTCTTTTCTTGTCGAACAAAAAGAGTCTATCTCAGTCATCTTTATTCTATGTACTTTTTGTCTTGGGTGGCCCAGAACTGGGCTCAGCACTGCAAATACAGACTTTGCATTTCCCTGTTGGGAAGATTCCTGTTGGCCCATTTCTCCTGCATTTTGATACCCCTCTGAATGGCAGCAAAAGGATCAGTCACTCCTTCCAGTGTTTATCCTGCAGACTTGCTGAGGATGTTCTCTTGTGCCATCATCTAGTCTTAAGATGTAGAATAGATTGGCACCAGATTAAAAAAGTATCCACTGCTGTCTCCTTATCTATCAAGACAGTCATCTCAGAAGGTTATAGAGCTGGGCAGGTGTGATTTCACCTTTGTAAATCCATGCTGATTGCTTCAAATCACTTTTTTGTCCTTTGTATGTTTGGAAGTAGTTTCCTAGAGGATTTACTCCATCACATTCTCACACATATTTCTGTTTTTCCTTCCTGCCCTTCTTGAAGATAGAAGTGACAGAAAGAGTTTTATTAATTGTACAGGGAACGAGAAGAAAGAATCATCTTTCTTATATATGTTCTCTGTGACACAGGGCAGAGGCAGCTAATACTGCAGTGGTGAAACATATTGTCAGTCTGGGAACCCCTGGGTTATAACTTTCAAAGCAGCTCAACCGGAATGGCCACATTACTCATTTATGAACTCTATAAAGTCAGTTATATCCTGACAGAATAGCTTGGTAATGTTATTAACTAATGACTTTGCTGTGAGACGAGTTGTCATTTTTGCTGTGTGTGAAGTACTGATGTTTTCTGTGTCAGGTGTTGAGATTTAATTGAGTTGTTGTTATAAGAACATTACAGCCTTTGCAGGGAAAATGGAAACGCTCTCTTACATTGCATCTGGAAGCCCTTTGTAATGCATTCTTAAAATTAACCCGTCACAATTTAACAGACTTAAAATCCTAAAGATTCAGTCCACTAATATTCTTGGGAGGTTGAAAAAATTAATTGGCTTGAATGGGTTCAATTTGGTCAACTGTCCTCTGTCAACAGCATCTGTGATTTTAATATCTGATAAACAAAAATACTCAAATGAGGAACCTTCCAGACAATGCAATATGTAGGGATTTTTTTTCTGAATATTGCAGCTTGATGCATGAAATTATTTCTGTCATAAAGCATCTAAATATCAATAGTCTGTTAATGAACACTTGGTCTACTAGATAGATCCTCTAGGAAATTGTGGTATAAAGTGCTTAAGTTGCTGAGATAAATCCTGAGTTTGAAAATGATCCTGGATGAGGGCCAGCTGTCATGAGAGGTTACTCTGGGCAGTAAAACTTCTAATCCTGTTTTCCCCATAGGTGGTCCTTGCCAGCTGGTACCGCATATATACCACCATTATGGATTTCCTTGGTTTACCAACAAAGACATGTTGGACTGTAAACAGAGGAAAAGGGCTTAGTCCTGTTGAAAGCTGTGAAGGTAAATTCTGTTTTATTGTGATTTCTCCTTGGAAGCATACAATTGTGGCTTTATGTATTTCAGAAATAATAAATATTCTTCTGTTACCAAGGGTGAAAATGTGGGTTTTGCTTATTAGATAACTCCTCTTGTCTAGATTGAATTCCTGTCCTGGACTTCAAAACTTCACAGTTATGGTCTGAGCCTTCATAATGTTGGATTGTTACAAAGAATAAGATGCCCTAAATGTAACTGGAAGCCTACTGAACATGTATTAATTTTTGGTAACTTCTGAAGGATCTCAAATACATTCCAAGTTCCTACAGTTCAAAATTTCCTCCCTCAATTTTGGAGACTTTTTTAGAGAAATCTTAGTGATGCTGCTGAGTAGAATCCTCTTCCTCTCATGAGCTACTGTTCAGCATAAGAATTTCAACCTTATACCTTGATTTTGATGCCAGAGCAAGGACTCTGCCACTTTTTTTTTTTCCTCACGTTTGACATATTGGCTTGTCAAGTAAGTTTTAAACAATAAAAGTACCTTTCCAAGAAGTGATTTCAAGGTGTTCTACAGTCAGTTCAAGCTGAATAATAGATGGTAGTTTGTGAAGTTGTATCATTTTATCACTTAGAATGCCTTTGTGTGATGACAGGGTAGTATTTTTCCTTTGCACAAAGGCTGTAAGAACTTCAGAGCTTGAATGGTTCACTTTCTCTAATTTTGAAAGAAGCAATAAACAGCGTACAACCTTTCATTCCTGTTTTTTGTAAAAACAAAACCAGCAGAAGCACCAGCTATTGAGACTACTGTGTTTGGTGAGCATATCATCATTTTACTTTAGAAAACTGTCTTGCTGTATTTTCAGCAGTGGGGAATAATCAGTTCTGCATATGAAACTGTGAAGTTTTGCTGCCATTCACTTTAATGAATAAGGCTTTTTATGCTGTATTGCTGGAATGATTAGAGCCAGGAGGGTTTAAAGAAATAGTGGGAAAGAGAATAACAGCAGAAGAGCGAGCGCAGAAGTGTCTGTTAATGAATAAATTGAAAGACTTGCATTACTGGAAAATATCTTGGCATATAATGAAACAAAGAAAGGAAAGAGCGTTGTGTGTGATATGTTTATAGATGGATTTACTCCTGCAAGAGATGGGAAGTGGGAGTCTAGGATTAACAAATTTGTTCTAAAAAGCTCTATGAAGTCAAAATGTAGTCTGGAGAATATTCTTAACAGTACTTCCACCTTCTAAACCTCACAGTTTTTTCACGCAGTTAATGCATCCCTCTTGGCTTAATCTGTCACTGACTGCCCCAGTATTATGTCTACCCCTACTCTTCCTGGATCTTTTCAAAGTTGTGGTCTCCTGATTGAATCTTCACAACAGTCTTATAATGACATTTACTTTTTTTTTTTTTTTTATTGTTTCTTTCTGTAGATACACTACATACCATACACTACATAGATATTATACTGGTAGTTTAGATATAATATAGATATATTAGGATAATATACCAATTATATGGTGCTTTATAACCAATATGGCCTTTATTCTGTATTCAGCAACATACATTAACTGGTGTTTTTTGTTAGGGTTGGGAGACCCTGCTTCCTTTTATGTTGCTGTGATTTTTCTATTGAATGGATTCATGATGTCACTGTTCTTCATATACGGTACATACCTCAGGTAAGGCAGTTTGAGACTGGGCTGTTTAGTTGGTATTTGCTGTCAGTTTTTAGACAAAATTTGAAAGTGAGCATAAAAATATTTTTATGGGATGTAGATTATTTGTTTGTACAGCAGTAGTGCTTTTTTTTTTCTTTTTGCATATACATTGTCACTAAAATTTACTGAAATAGAGAAGCTTTTTGCTTAAAATAATGATGATGCTGGGAAAAAATTGTAGAAAAATTAATTGAGGTAGTATCTCGTTGAAACCATCAGGTTGTAGATAAAACTAGAATGTTGTATGTGTTTTAAACAGCTTTTGACATACTTCTGCTCTTAAAATTATCGCTGTAACTAATTTTTGAACACAAGTTGAATGACAGTGTGCTTTTAACCAAGACTGGGGTTTTCCCAGTGCTTTGCTTCAAGTCATGTTTGTATGTATTTCCATTTTAACTTAACTGAGAAGGCAAATTTTTTTTTTTACATAATGCATTCTTTTGGACAAATTGTATGCACTTCCCTTTTCCTATAAATTTGTGTTTTCAGTATCTGTTTTTACATTTTAGGAGCTGTAATACACTTTCATACAGAAATAGATTCTACATTCAGCAGAAAAGCAGAAGTGGGAATGCATTTTCTGTTTACATCTGTTTTCATGTGTTTTGCCAAAAAGTCAAAGGCAGCTAAATTTTCCTCTGAGAGAGATAATTGGTTTTCCCCCTCATTCATTTTCTGGTTTCGTTG
The DNA here is from genome assembly GCA_013397095.1 of Sterrhoptilus dennistouni. Lineage (NCBI taxonomy): Eukaryota > Metazoa > Chordata > Aves > Passeriformes > Zosteropidae > Sterrhoptilus > Sterrhoptilus dennistouni. The sequence goes on from VWZU01012524.1 coordinate 1,267,127, forward strand.
TCATGGGTTTTTGTCTTTTTCTCTCTCAAGTATGTGCGGATAATTAAAATAAGGAATAGCCCAGGGCAGACACTGTCAGTAAAAACAGGAAGTTGCCTAGTGCTTGTTTTGAGGAAGTAGGTAAAGTTTGAATATTTGTGTCATTAACTTCTAATATTTCTCTTAAGGGAATTACGCAGAAATTCACATTTTATATGTGACTGTCATTGAAAAATCAGTGAACTCTTTCATTTGTCACCACTTTCTTTAGAAAGCATAGACCTTGAGTGTTGTTTCTGGTTTGGGGTGGGTTTTGGCTGTTTTTTATTTTGTTTCTGGGACTAACATTTTTAATGTTCTTTTTGTCATTTTGCATTTTACTGTTGAGGCTTCTCATATTTATGGGATGTAAGTTTGAGTTTTATATGCAAGAATGCACAGTTCCTGGAGATTGTTTTAGTGCTCAGTATCTTTAATCCTCAGATTTTGTACCCAGAACCTACTGATTCTGTTTGACTTGTATATTAGTGATGGGTGAACGATCTGAGAGGATTTGAAGGGGGTTTTTTTGGCTGGCTTTTTTTTGTTGTGTTGTTGATTTTTTTTTTCATTGCTTGGTTTGGGCTTTTTTTTTTTAAGAATCTTAACAGCTGGCTGCTGCTTTTGTTTAGCAGCAAAAATGGTATCATATGTCATTCAGAGTAGTAGTGAACTCATGTGTACAATAATGTTCTTTGCTTTATATCACATAACTTGAGTAATTACAAATCTATTCAAACAAATAGGAACCTTACTTATTGCTCTTTTGACATGGGAAAAATCTTAAGTAATATCTTTGAGTTTACTTTTGCTATTTATTCAATAGATGATTTGATTGATGTGGAAATAGAAAAAAAATATTTAAGTCAAGGGTTTAAAAAGCTTCCTCATGTTAACATTGCAGTATTTCACATAAAAATTCAATTGTGTCTTGCATTGACCATATAATGAGTTAATTTTTAAGTATGTTTTTTGAATGTGCTTGATTTGATTACCCTAAATTAATCTTTAGATCCAGACCAAAATTTCCTTTTGGGTGATTGAGCATGCATATTCTGAAATTTACTGCTCAACATCTTAGGGAAGAAGTACTGCATTTATATTGCCTGGTCTTTAAAAGCACCAGATGTAATGATCTAAACCGAAATTTGTGAGCAGTGGAATAACTGTTTTCCAAGTTATTAACATTAAAATTGGTTTTCTGTGAAAAAGATTTGATGTATAAAGGGCTGGTTTGCTCTGAAATACAGTCTGACTAACTAGTATTTTAATACTGTATGTATGCAGTTGATTGCCTTCCCTTGATGCTTGAAACCTTTCCTCCCTTCTCCCCTAAACTTAGCTGTACACAAGTGCTGCTTCACCTTTTTTTAAGCAACATTGACCATTATAAGATTCTGTTGTACCTATTTTTCTTCTTTTCACAGTGGGAGTCGTCTAGGAGGCCTTGTAACTGTGTTGTGTTTCTTTTTCAATCATGGAGAGGTAGGTTTTCCTCTCCCACCACTCCTTTTTTCTTAGATACTATTGAAGTTTAAGCTAATTCTCATTTCATTAAATGTGCTGATGTTACTTATTTATTTGAGATTGAATTTAAATAACTTAAAGTCAATTAAAATAAGTGAATAAGACAACTGAAAACAAAATAGACCATGACTATGGAAATTACATAGCACAGTCCAATGTCACTTAAGTGCTTAAAATAAAAAATCAGAGAGGAAATATATTGTAAATTGGTCCTGAGATTGAAACTTAGTAGCACAATGACTTCAAGTTCCAAAACATCAGAATACTCAATTTTTGTGCCCATACCACTTATAACTGGGCTACATGTACTGTGTGAGTAAGCCTCAGAAGCTTCTTTAAATTGCTATAATTTTTACTGGAAAATCATCAATACAAAGAAAAGTGCAAAACCTCTGTATTACTTATATACTATACCTAGGATACACAGAATTTAGAAATAGTATATGTATACAAAGGATTCCAATGCTAAACTAAATAAGCTGCATCACAGGAAAGATGAAAAAAAGAAACTGTCACTTAAAACATCTCCTGGTTTTCCCAGAAGAAATGACACTGTCCGTGTCATTGTTTCATATTTTGGAAGAAAATTCTTAGCTTTCATTCTGATTCCCTTGGGCTGTTTTGTTTGGGTTTTTTTTTTCATTTTATGGAAAGTGCTCATTTTATGAATGGAAATTTGTAAAGATCTTCTAAACGGAAACTAACTACCTTATAATTTAGTGTAGGGTTGGATTTATGTTTTGTTTTCTTATTTTACTGAGCTGAACTTGGTAGAGAACACTGAGTTTTTAAAACATGTACGTAACAGAATTAGAGATGCTTCCATTCACAGTAAGCTTTGACAGTTTCCTTGTAAAACAAAAATCTGTGTGATGAAATAGCTATTTTATTTTCTAGTTCCATTTGAAATGTCTTTAAATATTTAAAGAATTTAGGCATATTAAAGCATTGTCATCCATGGATGTTGAACTGCCTGGTTGAGAACAGGTAAACATTAGAGTTGCTAAACTTTTCTTTTGCTCTGTGAGCGTGGATTTTACGTGGATTTCTCTTCTTAATGGCATCCTGAAGTGAAATGATGTTTGATCCTTTGCTAGTGAATACTAATAGAATAGGCACTGTTTTGCAAAGTCTGTGAAGGTGTTAAGTGTAACTTCAGAAAGAAATGTGTTGAAAACTTCAAGGCAGTGATAGCAAAAAACCATTTATTTCACTGTGGTACACTGCAGTTCTATCTATGGATGACTGTGGGAGAGCTTCTCTCTCTCTGAATGACTTGACTTGGGGGGAAAGCACAGATAATGTATTTTGGAGAATGGTGTGAAATCAGATCTGCATAGATGTAGTCTGGGCTTAGGTAGGGCTTAAGGAAAGCGACCCTGATTCAGGCTCAGCTGTATGGATTTCTGGACAACAATAGGAAATACTTGCAGAGGTGCAGATTGGATCTCAGCTGGTATTTTGTGTTTGGACTGTATCTGAATGAAATAACTCAGACTTACCTGATATGGTTGTGTCTATAGTTATGGTGGTACCTGTAGTTCCAGGTGCACAGGGGGTCTCTCCTCTCTGGGCACTCTGTTAAATCCCATGCTGTGGGTGTGCTTGTGTGTGTAAGGCATGCCCAGCTCTTCGATGTGCTTGTAATTATGTGCAGATCATCTTGTATGGGTCAACAGTGTGTACAGTCAAGCTAGACCAGCTGCTAAAAATTTCCTTTCCTACTTGGGAAGGATAGGACTGAGCTACCACAAGTACGCCTGATCTATAAGCCTTGGTATCTCAGCTCTAATGCTATGTAAAATTGGTGTGTAAAAATGCTCTCTGGCTTTGAGGTAGTGACCTTAAGGCTGTATGTTTTTGTTTGTGCTGTGCTTCTGCTACTGTGTTTTAATGATTGCAAACTTAGACAAATCTGATATGTTTCTACCTGCAGCAGAGTGAGTTTACAGCCTTGATAAATCATCCACAGATGATTGAGTTTAGCATTGCATTCCAAATATAGAAAAGTAGCATAGCCCACATTAGTCAATCCACTTTTAAGGTAATGCTTCCTTTTTATGGTTGTATATGCTCATCATTTTTTTTCCTGTCTTCTCCAGTATCATAAGATTTGGTAAACCAAATGTTGCTGTAGTCTTGAAAAATATTCAACACGACTACACTGCTTTAGAATAATCATGATTATATTTATTGCTTATTAAAAAAATTAACTCGTCACATCTGTGCAGTCAACTGAGGACAGCACATTAATACATATATTTATGAAAGGTTTATTTTAATGATAATTGGTGTAGCTTTTGCAAAGAGTGCTTCTAGACGTCAGGGGCTGTGATTAATGTGATGGGTTTCTGTACTTTGCTTTTATTTTACACTATTAATTTAACATACTTGGGAAATAAGCATACTTGGGAAAGACAATAAGCAAGGAATTACATAATGTTGATTTTAGTGACTTGTTTGGTAAAACAATATTTTTAAAAAATGGTTTAAAGATTCTAGGAAGCAAAGGAGAAGGAACATCCTGACAACAGTATGCTGCAAGTCTGTCATAGATTCATTATGGTCCATGCTAAGATGAATTACATTTTTCTCCTGTAATTTTAAAGAACCTACTTCTAATTTTTAATGCAAATCTCTTGATAGCCAGCTTGAACCTGTTTTTTGTATGTCAAAGTGCTTGTGTAAAGTTGTATTTTTGATGGTTAGTGCAAGCACTTTTATAAAGAACTGGATATAAACATTGCAGACAACAGAAGTAGCTGAGCCATTTGCCACGAGGCCCATTATTTATTTGTCATGAGTCCTGTTAATTAAGAAATTAATGAAGAAGCTATTCAGTTGACTTCACTGTATTATGCTTTGCTTTATTAGGGTTAAAGAGTGGAATACATAAGTTATGTATGAGTAGTATAGGGTCTGTATGAACTAAATTTCATGAGTTTAGTGTACTGGCCTGTTTTGGAGGGCAGCTTCAGTTTTTATACTTAATGTGCTGTTACTAATAGAAATGTAAAGTGTTTATAACCTAAAGAATTCTAGCATAATGAGAAATATATTGGTTTATCCTTCACACTGTCTCTGTTTAAGTGTGGCAAGTCACTGCATGAATTTGAAAATGATTTACCTGGAAGAGTTGATAATTTCAGGAGAACCAGAGACAGTTAGCTGCTGTCCTGCTTTTTTCCTGGCTATTCCCTAACTGTCGCATTTAATTTTGCAAAAGCAATGATCTGTTTTAACTAAACAGTGTATATTAGGCCTCAAGTGTGGAAGTCACTTCCTCTTCCTTCCTCTTTTCTGCTTCCTGGCTTGTTTTTTTAACTTCCTGAACAAAACCTCATATAGCTTGGTTTTTGCTTTATTGGAGTATCTGTAATCATTCATTTTGAAATACAAATGTGTGGTTTTATGGAAATGTATCAGTGAATGTTGCCATCTAACCCAGTTCTTATTTTTAGTGCACTCGTGTCATGTGGACTCCACCTCTTCGTGAAAGTTTCTCATACCCATTCCTTGTGATGCAGATGTTGCTTTTGACCTATATTCTCAGGTACCTCTCAGTTTATACTGGGTCTTTACAATGCTTTAAAAAAATTGAATGTCACAGGACATTTATTTGAGTGCCTTTATTTAAACATTTATTTAAATGCCTTCATGTGCTGTGACAATGGTATCATTAACAGACAAACTCTCCTGTGGCTGTTACATTGCAGACGCTGCACCAGTAGAACTGCAGTCATATTACTCATTTATTAAAAGGAAAAGCTTTGCAACTTGAAGACATGATTAAGATAAAAATCAGAATTACTGTGTTGGCAAATACGTATCTAAAGTAAAAATCAGAATTTTTGGTTGATGTCTCTTCCTTCCCATGAGAAACAAGCTGATACTCATCAATTGGTTTTGTCCCTCTTGGAGTGTGGTATGTTGGTTGCACGTAGAGTAAGCCTATGCTTTGCAACAGAGGATGCTATAGGCACCCATAAACTAGTATGTTCTTGCAGTTTTCTATGACTAATTAACTAGTCTCATTAACTAGTTCAATGATTTAGAGCAGTCTAATTACATTAATGCAGGGATGCTCTTGAGTTCATTAGCCCTGCTTTTACGTGATTGTTTCTGGCTTACAACATGATTATTACTGTCTTGCCTCTGTTTTAGAAAATAAGTATGACCATTCGTATTTAAGGGCTTCTCCACCAACTCCATTGCATCAGATTTACAATGTATTTATGATTTAGTTGAACTTAATACTTATAACCACCAATTTTCCTTTATTAGGTCATACTGATTTGTAGTTACTGATGTTTAAAGCAGAAGTATTTCAAGCTTGTCACTAATTTGTGGGTTTTTATATAAGGAAAAGATATGTACTCTCTAGAATTTAGTGAAATTTGGAACATGACATGTTTCAGAATTGAACTAAAATCAACACAGGATTAAATATTTTAAATAGCATTTATTTCAGAGAAATACGAATATGAAGAAATATTCTCTGTGGAGAACAGACCAGTTTGTCTGTTCATGTTTCATGTATTTGTCATTCTCTCCTTCCCTGAAACATCACTCAGGATTGCTAGCAGAAAGTTGCAGAAAGTATATATGGAAGAAATGTGAGAGAGAGTTAAATCACTTTCAAATGCAGAAGCCATTCTGAAACAGTTGTGATTTCAGCTGAAATGGAAATGGTTGTGACCTGACTGTAGAGTTGTCACAAGAAGGTGAAGCACTTGCAAATGGCATACTTTGGCCTGCTCTACTGCATACTGCCAGGAGAAGACTTTGTTTGGTAATCAGTGACTCATCAAATAGTTAAGGAACATTAAACATCAGAGCTGTTGTCATGGAAACTCAAGCAAAAAAAGATATTAAATTTATTTGAGCGGTGTTATTTGTAGGTGATCAATATTGCTAGCTATCTTCCAAGGTAACTGTGTTTTTACTGCATTTTCTATTGTACTTTTCAATTATGTGCAAACACCAGTGTAATTGTACTTACTGATGCCTGTTCTGTCTCTTTTTCCCAAGGATTCCGAGTATTAATACAGGAAGCTTGATTGCACTGTGTGTTTCTAATATCTTTTTCATGCTTCCCTGGCAGTTTGCTCAGTTTGTTCTTCTGACTCAGGTAAGCCCATATTTGCCTATAAATAGCCTCTTTGTCTAACCTGGACAAATTGACTGCTTTGTTTAGATAGCCATTGAATTCACAACTATACCAGGACTTTTCTTTTAGCTGGATTTTTCATTCTTGCTGTCACAAAAAATTCTCACCATTTATCACATCAATATTTTTGTAGACTTGAATTTAAAAGTTGTCCATTTACACCACTTATCATTCTGTCTCCAGGACTAAAAATATTTACTTTTCGTATATAAGCAACCTCTAGCCTATGATCAGTACATTAGGACAAAAAAAAAAGCTTTTTTTTTTTTGAAGCACAAAAATTAAGAAAGGCATTCATCTTGCATCTCTTCAGGCTGTTATAAATTTTTCAATGTACCAATGTTTGCATGGCATGTAATACATGGCATGATTTTGCATGATTTCCTATATAATTTTGATAAGTCTGTAAGTAGTGCTGTAATCTGGGATTTTGGATAGCTGAGGTGACTGTAGTTAGCACTGAAATCTAGTGAATGATGATTGGAACACTAGGATGCTGTCACACAGCAACTTTCTTACTGTTTCAATTGGTTGAAATGTAACCTGTTGACTGAAATCCATCTGTGTCGCCAGACCTTTCACTTGTCTGCCTTACTTGAAGCAGATGCTGCCTGGTTTGAGTTGATAGGTTTAAACAATCAATATAAGCTGTGGTATGCAAGTTTTCTAACTGCATAAGAGGAAACAGATAAATTCTGTAAAATATTGAGAGAAACTCGTCATCATAATCTGTTTAAGATGCTGAGCCTGAAATTTGAAAATTCAGGTTCACTTCATAAATTCTTTAATTTCCCATGTGACTTTTAAGAGGCTGTCTAATCAATAAGTCAACAAGTCTTATTTTCCTTAACAGCAATTTGTGAAAGTTTCCATACTTTGCTGAAAACTTAAAATTAATGAGTAATACTTTTGTGGTTTTGACTGATATATTTTGGGGTTTTTGGTTGGTTTGAGGTTTTTTGTTTATTGATTTTTTTTTTTTTTTTT
>VWZU01012524.1:1274834-1361629 GCA_013397095.1 Sterrhoptilus dennistouni
GTTGGTTGGTTTATTTGGTTTGGGTTTTTGTTTGGTTGGTTTGGGTTTTTTGTGTTTGGTGACTTTAATTTTGTTTTAAATTTAAGGGTGAAAGGTAATGTGTTAGGTACTGTATTTTGGTGACTTGCTTTTTTATAAAGTTGAATACTTACTCCTTAAATATTCTACTATATTTAATGATTCTTTAGAGCAGCACAACAGGATTTCTGAAAGAAAGAATTATGAACCACCTAAGTACTTAGCAAAAAGTAGCAATAAAAGTTAATGATTGTTTCAATAATCTTTTCTTTTGCATGAAGGAGTACACCAGTGCAAATTGTTTTAACTTCCCTTTCACTTTTGATTTTAGATAGCTTCATTATTTGCGGTGTGTATTATGGGTTATATTGACTCCAGCAAATTACAGAAGATACTATCTGCTCATATGGTAATGCTTTTTTAAAAAAAACCTTAAGTCCCCTCAAACAGGTCAAAGCATAAAAAGAGACCATTTGTCTGAAGTGTTTTCCTTAGTTGCACAAGGGTTGAAAACATGCAGTGATAAGGGAGGAAAGGATCTGGATTGGAATTAAAATGGGTTTTGAAAATTGCTGTAGTCTTGACCATGCAAAGATCTTGTGGTTTAACTATTTGTGGAGATGCTTAGAAAGGAGGACAAGAAAATAAACAGTTAAGTTGAAAACCAATTTTTCTTCTTTTTTCAAAACTGGGTGAGAAAGTCAAGAAAGATGGGAAATGATAAGTAAAAGATGTGCAAGTTTCTGCATAATACCTGATTTTAATTTTTGAAGTTGAGATAATGATCAAGTTTTGCTTTTTGAAGTGAGATTACAGTTTTAAATATAAAGGAAGATGTAGACAAGTTTTTCTAAGAAATGTGATTGTGTTTAAAAGTTGGGGTTTTTTTGCTGAAATGTGCTATGCTAACTCAGTGGGCAAAAAGAGAACACTTCCCCAGAAAATAAACTAAATTGTATTTCCTAGATTTTCAGACATTTTTTTGAAACACAGTAAATGGTAAACTAGAGGCAGTGGCAAGTTCTATGCGACTTATTTCTCATATAAAGCAGGGACAAAATAAGCAGATTTGTTTGGTAGTTTTTTGACAGAAGCAGGATGACATACTTAAGCTTTCAGGCTTATGTCAATAGCTAAAGCATAATTTAGGTGCTGAAGTGCCATAAATAGCCTATTTTCAGATAGATAAACAGCCATGTTATATTACAGAGACAGCTTAGTGAGTCTGGGTAAACTGCCAGTCTGTTTTGTGGTGTTTTCATTTTTTGCCTCCATCCTGCCCTCCTCCTTCTGTGGAAAATGAAAGTCTTAACTATGTGAAGAGGGGAGTCTGAAAATTACTATGTTATTTTTCCTTATTCCTGTGTATAAAAGAAGACAGAGCTTGCTTATTGATTTTTGCCCACCAAATTGGAAAATGTGATTCAGATTGTTTTCTTTTAAAAAAGAGCACAGTAGATCAGGATGGTGGATAAAAGTTGTGTTTCAGCCTTGACTTTCAAACTCGTATAATTAGGTGCATATGATCAAACAGTCAGAGTTCTGCTTCTTTGACTTTGATGATGATGGTATTTTGAACATGTGTTTGTCAGTTAGGAAGAAAGAAGACATCAAACATTCTATTCATTTTTATGTTTGTCCAGAATTTTAAAAGGTAATAAACAGGATGGAGAGAACTCATACTGTAATTTAGAAAAAAATGAATATGTTAGAAATAACTTCAGAAATGTAGTTATTGGATTACTTAAATTTATCCTATGACCAGGCTTTGTTCTTACATACTTTTAATAAATAAATTAAAACAATCATTTACACTTGGCTACCTGCTGCCATTATGTCCTTGCAATCAGTGTTTTCAGAACAAATTTGTAAGTGTGAGTATCAGGCTTGCACTTTGCTGTAAAGTAAGAGTTTTTAAATTTAAAGCTGTTAACACATTAGGTAATCATTACATTTACTATTTTAAATGAAATAATTTTTATTTTCTTCTTTTAGGTATCTCTTCTAGTGTGTTTTATTCTGATGTTTGGTAATTCAATGTTACTGACATCATATTATGCTGCATCTTTAGTAGTTATCTCGGTAAGTTGCTTAAGAAGAATCATATGCTGTGCTAAGACTGCAGTGCTGTACTGTGTGTATTGATGTAAAATGTGAAACTGCTGCATTACCAGACAGATGAGAAACCTTTCACAGGAGAAGCAAAATCAGACCATAAAGATATCTGGTGAAATGGTAAATTCTAATTCAAGAAGTCACGGATTTACACGAAAACCTCTTTGTAAGAGAAATTCAGTTAAGACTCAGCTCTTCTACTTTTATTGTTCTCTTCTCTTTATAAAAATATGAAATTTACCATCTATGTGATTTTGACTGTAAAACAGTCAAAGTTTTGACTCACTCAATGCAAGTGACTGTAAAACAAGGACATGAGCAAGGAGGAGCTTCATTTAAGTGCTTCTTTTTGATAGTAAATCCTCTAGCGCAGAACAAATGACTAAACCATATATAACAGTGATTTGAGACTGTTTGAAACTGCGCATCATACCGCTGTGTTAGCGAAATTATTCACTGAAGATTCATCATCTCACCATTCATTGTCTTAATTTTTCTTCAAATAGGAAAAAACCTCACAACCTCTTTCAGTTTTGTATACCTCCTCATAAAGGATTTGTGTATGTGAGAAATAGGAGATAAAGTGTTGTGAACAGATCCTATTTAGCTTACTGCAAATCTTCTTAATTTCTGATTCTTTTTGTCTGTTTGCTCATATTTTGTCGATCAGCAAATGTGTGGCAATTTTTCACTTGTGCTAACAGTAAACTGCCTTGGCTGCATATTTGCTGTTGCATAGTTTGCTCGTTATGAATCTATTCTAGTTTCTTGTAGCAGCTTTTGTAATTATATATTAAGTACAGGTTGAGTTGGGTTCTTAACCTGCTGAGTTCCTTGCCTGTTTTCTGCTTTGAAAAAAGTATTTGTTGTTTGTATGTTATTTGGATGCTTATATTGGCCTCAGTCTCACATATGGACTGGATTTCCAGGAGCTTTTAATTACATTGTTCATCAAATTAGCCTAAAATGGGTCTTCCTTGTGTCATAAAATGAACATATTGTGAAACAGAAAGGAGTGACTCCTATCGCCCTCTGTGTTCTGTTACTTTACTTGAAAATTGTTTGTATTACGCTGCCAGTGATTTATTTATTGCTTCAGTTTCTTGTCATTCACAGGAGCAGTCAGAACTCAGTTTCCCATGGATTTTGATTTAAAGAAACTTAGAACTGAATAATACAGAATATCCTTACTCACTCAGGAGAAATGTAGTCTTCCATTAATTGTACTCAGACTGTAGTAAGAGTTTTTATGTTGGCAAGTTTTGCCAGTGCAGGGTGAAATCATACTATATATATTCATTTCTCGGGTTGTATTAATTACAGAAGATTTTTTAACAAATAAATATATGATGCAGTAGGCTTACCAAAAAGAAAAAAACTCTCATTCAGGGTACTGGAATACCTTGTTGTTATTGCGTTACCTAAAAACATGCATTAATAATTTTTCTTTTTTTATTAGGCAATTCTTCAGTGGAGTCCGAAAGTCTTGAAAAGGCGCAAGAGAGAACTCTATGTATGGGTAAGGCATTTTGTATATTTTGAATTTCAGAGAAAAATTATGACTTTTGTTCATTTGTTTTTGTCAAATACAAAAACAACTTCTGGTTTCGTTTCTAATAATTGAAAATCAAGGAATATAGCTGAGCTACTGTCTTTAGTAAATTGTCAATGTTCCCAGCAATTAGTCTCGAATTCCTGAAGAAATAAAGACAGCTGAGATAGCCTTTAAATGGCAACATGTTTAATTTTAAATTGCCAACTTGACATGTTTACAAAACCTAAGATCTGTATGACAATCCTTTTAAAGTAAAGGTCAATTTAGAAAAAGCAAGTAAAAGTCTAACAGTGCTTAGAGAAATGGAGATTAAGGTACTGCATTGGTATTCACTAAAATGTGGATATCTATGTAACTTTTCAAGGATATTTTTATGACAACAGCAAACATCTTGAAATTACATAGGAAAGCAAGTCAGAGTGAAACATTGGGATATATGGGTGAGGTTGGAGGGAAGTAGAAGTCATCTCCTTCAGGGATGAAGAACAGGGAGAACATTCCCAAAACTATTATGAATAAAATATAACGCTGTAGAAAACATGAGAAGCGATTTGCTGCTTAAGACATAACCTTAACATGTAAAAACACCTGAGATGGGAGCCTACCAAGACTATGCCTGACTTAAGACAGGCATTCTTATTAAATGAAGGGTAAGCTGTTAGCAAAACGGCATGAAATTCATACAGTTGTTATAAAGGGCTTGAAATAGGAAGGAATTAAAATATTTATAGCAAACTGCAGTGCACGTATACATGCCTGGCTGTAGTACCAGGGAAAATCAGTGTAGGCAAATTTCATGTCAGTTTTCTGAAGTGGAGATCCAAGGCACTTGTGGAATGGCAGACTAATAAATCTGGGTTTTGTAAAAGAATAAAAATTTGTATGAAGAGGGAGGTGTTAAGCTGTATGCATGTGCAGCATGATGAGAGACATCCAGTGCAGCCTTTGTGGAAGGAAGTCACACCTTGCAAAAGTGTTTGACTTCTCTGAAGGATGTAGATAAGGGTGTGTGGGTGAATGTAATGTACATAAATTTCAGGAACTTTTTGGAGAAGCTGTCTAACTGGAACTATGAAAGAAATTAAACTCCATGGGATAAGGTATGAATGTTAGAAGGTCAGAAACAAAGGGTGGGATTAAAGGGTAAATTTTCAAAAGACCACCACAACCCTAAAAGCATATGTAAAATAATTGATCCCAAATAAGGTGCTACCATTCAGCAGAGAAATCTCAGTATTCTTACACAAAATTCTCTGAAAGCACCAAATCATTACTGAGCAGGCACCAAAAAGGAAAATACTTGATGGAAATCACCGAGAAGGACCTGTAGAGAAAGCAGAATTCCATTTTTTATTTTGTAAGTTTGTGCTTAACATTGTAAATACTGCATGTAGTCTCATTCAGTGTGTCTTATCTAATTAAAAAAAACTACAATGCCTTCCCCCAAAATCTATTACCATTGAGTATGAAGATAATTATTAATGTAGATTCACCAAATAGCTGAGATTTTAAAATACGTTAGAATTCTGTATCTTGTAAAATAAAGGTAAATATGACAAAAAACAGTGAATAAAAGTAGAGTATAATTATAGGGTTTTTAGTGCCCCTTATGCTTAAAAGGAATAAGAAAGTTAAAGGAATAAGAAAGTTACTGTGGAAGAAAAAAACCCCGAGGCATTCAGTAAAGGATTAGGATGCTTCCTAGGTATTTAGGTTTCTTAGCAGCCAATAAATGAGCCCATGGTCACATAGAAACCCTGGTTACATTAGGGCAAAGATCAATTTTTTTTGCATTTTCTCTGAAAGCATCTGCTGTGAGTCCCAAATACAAGATACTGAGACAGGTTGTCCTATTCAGTTGATTCGGTTTTATAAAGTATTAGCTAGATTAAGCTACACTGCCAAGAATTTAACCTTCCTGCTACAGGAATAAATTTGATACAGAACTAAAAGTAGTAACTGTACATACTTTTCTTATATTGCCATCAACTTCTAACCTCAGATCATCTTGAGACGGTGCTATAAATCAGCAAATTCCTTCAAAGATTTGAATTACCAGGCTAGCACAACCTGATAATACAGAGCAGCTCTTGTCCAAAAACAATCCCTACACACTGATACATGCTAAACAGTGAGACTGCCCCTGTTTAAAGTTAACTTTGGTACTGGCTCTGCTGTATGCAGTAGTATAGCTGTAGTGTAAATCAGTTGCACAAAATTATTTCAGCTGTAACATAGGAGAGTTTATAAGTAGTAGCTACATTTAAGAAGACTTTTAAAACAGAAAAGAAACCATAAAAGTTAAAAACATCCATTTCATTCTAAATATATTTTTCAAGGTCATTGAAGGATGTGCCTGGTTATTTGGGACAGTCACCTTGAAATACCTGACTTCTCTTGTGTTTGGAATAGCTGATGATGTAAGTTGTCTTCTCAGAGTATGTGGTTGGTGTCTTTCAAAAATTTTATCATTCCTAATATTTGATTTTGACATCTTACTTTTTTTTTACTTCTTTACTTTCCTGAATTTCCAGCATTTGTTTTGCAGAAGTGAGAGATTGTATATTTGCTTTTTCTTTCATTATGTATTACACTTTAGATGTTATTACCAAAATTCGTGAAAATGCAAATGTCTTTATTTTTGTCTTAGTGAATGTTCTATGTGTTTGTTTTTAAATGTGGATTTATAGGACTTTGTTTGGATCTTCTACTTACGCCTTTATTTACTCAGTTTGTCAGTTCACTCTTCTCTGAAACTAATTTTCAGCGCAGTTTTGAAATCTTGTTGTAACAAGTACAGCCTTTGCTGTATTTTAGCCTCTTTATTCTATTGTTAAAAACCTGTGTGCAGATGTGTATCTAGGGGTAAAATATAGGAAGGTCATGCCTTAAAATATGACTGCAAAACCATATTCTTGTTGAGTACAATCACAATGGTAAGACCCTTTTTTCTGCTGTTTCCTGCTTTTTATTTAACACCATACAATCTATGTTAGACTCAAAAATGTTATTTAATACACTGGAAGTAGATTTTTTTGTGCTCTTGTAACAATAGTGTAAGTGGTATGAACTTCTGTTCTAATTAAAAATATTTCTCTATACAATATAATTTCTCATATTTATACTACTTTGTGGTGGAAATAGGGCAGGTTTTACTTACTACAGTTTCCTGTATATCCCACCAGGCTCATATAGGAAATATATTGAAATCTAAATTTATTGGCTACAAGGATTTTGATACATTAATGTACACCTGCGCTGCCGAGTTTGACTTCATGGAAAAAGAGGTAATTTGGTCAAAATATATAATTGTGGAAGAGGGAACTTCTTTCTTTATCTTTATTTGTAACTTAAAACATTTGAGAACCACACCTCCTACTGCCATCATAAGTTCAAGTGCATACTTGTGAAAAGACAAATTAATGAACTAAAACTAAATTTGATTGGGTTTATTGCATTTAAATGAACTTAAGCTGTAGCAGTGTTTTGATGTTAGATCTAAGAAATGTGCTTGCTTGAATGAAAGAAATGCTTCCTCAGGAATAAATGAAAGGTTATAGTTCTGCAAACAAGATTTTATGGAGCTCTCAGTACTTGGTTTTGAGTATGTGGAAAATGTACTGAGAGCTGCAAGGGCCTTATGTGGTAGGTTTAGACTACAGAACAGCGTTGAAGCTTCATAATGTAGCATTAATGGCCTTTTTTAATTTATCAGTGCCTAGATATGCATTTAGAATGTTTATGGGTTAGTCAGCCTGTGATACTCAAATTCAGATGAGATACAATCTATTTCTCATCTTTGGATGGCTTGCCAAAGAACTGGAAATAATTTACTGATGACCCTAGTATTAGGTCTCTAATATGATTGCTGGGTGGAGTTTACATTTACATTTTACTCCAGGAAGATCTCCTTACATTAATTTCTTTAAAATGGCGATTGAAATAATTACAGATGAAGGAAAGCAATTAATGAACTTGATTTCTATTTTAGACTCCTGTAAGGTACACAAAGACTCTGCTATTACCAGTTGTTCTGGTGGTTTTTGGGGTAATCGTCAAAAGGGTAAGTGATTGATTTACTGAGTCACCTTTGCCTTGAACTTACATTTCATTTTTTTGAAGGGATTGCTATTTATTTATTTATTTGTTTGTTTGTTTATTTATTTACTTGAGATGGGAAGAAATTGATGTGGTGGGTTAACCTTTGCTGGCTGCCAGGTGCTTGCCAAGCCATGCTGCCATTCCCTACCCTCAGTACGATGGGGAAAGAAGAGTAGAAAAATCTCATGGGCCGAGATAAGCACAGGGGCCTCACTCTCTGATTCACTGTCATGACAGTCATTCACTGCAAAACAGACTTGAATTGAGGAGCATGAATTTAATTTTTTGTGAATTAAAAATAGAGTAGGACTGCAAGAAGCAAAACCAAAACTAAAACCGTCCTCTCCTCATCCTCAGGCTCAATGGATCACTTCCATAGGCTGCAGTTCTTTAAGAACTGGGTCAGCATAGATCCTTACCATGGGGTACAGTTCTTCAGAAACAAAC
The DNA here is from genome assembly GCA_013397095.1 of Sterrhoptilus dennistouni. Taxonomy (NCBI): domain Eukaryota; kingdom Metazoa; phylum Chordata; class Aves; order Passeriformes; family Zosteropidae; genus Sterrhoptilus; species Sterrhoptilus dennistouni. The sequence goes on from VWZU01012524.1 coordinate 1,283,071, forward strand.
TGTTCCAGCATGTGTCGCCCACAGGTTGCAGTTCCTGCCAGAAAACCTGCTCCTTTGGGGGCTCTTGTCCACAAGCTGCAGTTCCTGCCAGGAGCTTTTTCCTTTGTGGGCTCTCTGTGGGTTGCAGCGTCCTTCAAGGCATGTGCACCTGCTCTGGCATGGGGTCCTGCACAGGTCTCAGGTGAATTTCTATCTGCTCCACTATAATTCTTCATGGGCCTCCAGGAGGAAAAAAAAACCAAAACCATCACTGTGGTGTTCTCCAAAAGCCGCAATGTCATGGTTGTCATGGAGCACCTCCTCCTGCTCCATCACTGACTTGGGTGACTTCAGGGTGACAGAATCACAGAAGGGTCCTTCTTCCACTCCCAATTTTCTTACTGCTCCCTTAAACCTGCTGCAGAGTTACATTTTTGTAAGCATGTTATCAATAGGGGCCCCACCAGCCTTGTTGGTGAGTTCAGCTTTGGCCAGTGGTAGATCTGGTTTCAAGCTGTCTGGAACTGGCTCTCTCTGACATGGAGGCAGCCCCTGGTCTCTTCCTGCAGAAGCCACCCCTGCAGTGTTCCTGCAACTGAAACCTTGGCATGTAAACTCAATACACTATTTAAAAATACAGGTTTTCAAAAACATGTATTTAAAATTCTGTATTCTCTTTACAAAGATTTTTGCAAAGGTCCAGTCCTGAGTTGGTGATAAAACTTGATGTTAAGCACCAAAAAAATTTCTGTTATGTAGCTCATGAATACTAAAACTGGAGTTGATAACTGTTTTTGTAAATTCATGTGCAATTTTTGTAAAAACTTACAGTTTGCATGGGAGTAGATGGGATAACTACTAACTGACTAGCTAATTAAACATCCTTTAAAGAAGTTTTACCTAAAACATTGTATGTCTTTTATCTTAGCATTATCTCAAAAAGAGATTACCAGGTGTAGTTTAATTTAGAAAATGCTTCAAAATTATTTTGAAAATATGTTCATACTTTTTGTTGTCTCTTGTTTTCCTCAGGCAATTAAATATATTCTGTGGTCCTTATCTCACACAGGCCGATATGAAAAGTAAGTATTGTCATCTTTTTAATGTAAAAATGAATTTTCTGCTGGAATTTCATTTGATTTGCTAAATCCTACATAATTCAGAATTCTACATTATGTAAGTCCTTTTTGAAAGGTTAGTTATGTGCACTTCAGTAATTGAATAGATGTATTACAAATGGTATTTTTATATTATAACTGAAACTGAGGTTATCTGCTAAACTTGTTTAAGACATCTGAACCCATTTATGCCTAGATTTTATATTTAATTATTTACTTTTCTGCTGTGTTCCTAAGCCAGTATTTATGTGCCTTTTTTGCTTTTTGACTAAATAGTGAATGCGAATTCTTTTTTCCCCATTAGTTTCTTCCAGGTTATAAAGATACCTGAGTTTCATCTCACGGAAGTAATTAAGAAAACCTGCTAAAATCATTACTCAGGATTTCCAAGTAGATACAGGGATTGAGGAAGTTAGTTATGATTTGTAATTAATTTCAAAACTTGCATAGAGGGGAAAAAATTCCGACACTTGATTCATGATTACGATTAGTTGCATTGTCTAATGCCATTTGAGATGATTTTAAAATAAAACCATTGCTTCTGTAGTACATAAATAACGGTGGATTTTGGGTTGTTATTTTTTTCAGAGAAGAACGTTTTAACCATGGTGAGGTAAGGTCCTTTTTCTGCACAATTTTACTCCATTGTTAATCCAAATACTCAGTATTGAAATGCAGGTTGCAATGGGCTGATGCTGATACATGTGGCTTATTTGAAGCTTCGTATTTGCATCATTATTTCCCTCATCCTACGTTGGGTCACCAGAATAATTCTGAAATGTTGAACAAAGGAATATACTAGCTAATGGAGGTGACTGCAAGAGAGGAATCTTGGGCTTTTATTGTAGCTGTTCCAAAAAATGCTGAAATTAGGCTTGACCTTCCATTTTCCACATGGAGACTGAGAAGGAGGTTGATTCCTTTATTGGGGTTTCACATGACATAAAATGTTCAAATTCTGTTTTGAGATATGCCTTAATGAATGTTGTAGTACATGTGGTTCTTTTTAGTAAAACTGCCAATCAACATAGTGTGTTCCCCTCTGGAGCCCTCGACACAGGAAGAACAGAGGAGGTCCACAAAAACAGAGGGATTGAACAGCTCTCCTATGAAGACAGGCTGAGAGAGTTGGGGTTGTTCAGCCTGAAGAAGAAAAGGCTGCAGGGAGACTATTGAGGCATTTCATTGCTTAAAGGGGAATGATAAGAAAGACAAGGACAACTTTTTATCAGGGCTTGTTCCAATAGGACAAGGGATAATGACTTAAAACTGGAATCGGGTAAATTTAGGCTAGCTATAAGGAAGAAATCTTTCTACAATGAGAGTGGTGAAACACTGGGATCAGGTGGCCCAGAGAGTTGGTAGATATCTGTCATGGTTTAACCTCAAGTTGCCTTAGAGGAGGTTTAGATTGGATGTTAGGAAAAATACCCAAAAGTGTTGTTAAGCAGTGGGATAGGCTGCCCAGGGAAGGAGTTGAGTCTCCATCCCTGAAGGCTTTTAAAGACATGCAGATGTGGCACTGAGGATGTGGTTTAGCAGTGGATTTGGCAGTGTTAGATTAATGAGTGGACTTGATCTGAGAGATTTTTTTCAAACCTAAATGATTCTATGATAAACAATCAGATAAAAGCGCTGATTGCAAAAGGGCCTCTGATTTAAAACAGCACTTTGACAAGTAACATAGATTAATGTTAGGAGTAGTGAGTGGCATATCTGATGCTTTTTAGAATACTAAAGCAAGCTGCCTCTGATTGTGTGATTATCAAGGTTGATCTTATTTGCTTCTCTTATTCCATACCAGGGTCTCAACTTCTATAAAGAGGTTATACAAGAAATTTTACATATATAATTGACTGTTAATGTCTAAGGATTTTTTAAATAGCTAGCTGATTCTCTAGCTTGTTTTTCTTATATTGATAATGTTTCTCCTTCCTGATATTCCATTCTTTAGCATGCTACATGCACTTTAGATAAAAGATAACAGAAAGTCATTATCACCATCTGAAATATGACTATCTTTACTTTGACTTGGACTCTTTCAGACAAACTCGTCATTTAAGCTATAATGAAATGAAGTTGTGTGTTTAAGGCAGAAATGAAAAGTATGCAAATTTGCTTCTGTGTCTCGTGTTTCTTATTTTTCTTTTCAGCTGGTATTCCATGCATTGCAGCTGTTGGCATACAGTGTCCTTGCAATTTTAATTATGAGACTAAAACTGTTTTTAACACCACATCTGTGCATTATGGCTTCCTTGGTGTGTTCAAAACAGGTAAGATCTCCTTTATCCTGTAGCTATCTCGGTACTTAGAGTCTTACACGGATATTTGTCCTAAAGCAGATTTCTCTGTGTGTAATTACTGAATCTGAGGGTACCAGATAAAAATAAACCAGATTATATTGCCTGTCAGAAAATGGTTCTATTCTCCCTTCTTCCCAAATAAAGCAAAAGGCTTGCTTTATGCAACTTGTCCAACTGCATTATTGTACGAGTTAACATTCTGTGTATTGAGCTTGAGCACGGGGAGACATATCTCTTAGATTTTACTGTGTTTGCACACCTCTATGCCACTGCAAGTTTTTATTGACTATTAATTTTATCCTGTGTTTGTCTTTGTTTACACTGTGTTTTCACAGCTCTTCAGAGCTTATTGCCTTGCATATTTTTTGCTTATTAATTCTTTCCAGAAGTTTTGTTTGAAGTCTTGTATGTTGAAAACATTTCTGTCTTAAAAATCAAAACTCGTATGCCTAACTGAATTTTAATCTCTGTACTTTGAAATCATCTATAATAACATCACACGTTACTAGATTTCCTCCAGATATAAAAGGTCTTAGAGCAGGCTTTCCATGTTTCATTATCTGTGTTTTTGAGAAGTGAACATGATTAAATCTCTATTTAAATAGCTGTTTTAGAAGCTTTGAACATGTAGCAAAAGTAGGGTAAGTAGTCTTTGTCTGGAAAGCGAGCAGGGAGGTAGATAGAAAGCTGTCTGAACAGCTGAGCCCAGAGAGGGGTGATCAGGGGTGCCAAGTCTGGTTGAAGGCCAGTAACCTGAGGGGCTAATGGGTCCAAGGCTGTTCAGTGTCTTTGTTAATGGGCTGAATGGTGGAGCAAAGTGTAGCCTCAACAAGTTTGCTGATGGCACAAAACTGGAAGGAATGGCAGGGTCTTTCATGTGGTGCCCAGTGACAGGATCAGAGGTGATGGGCACATGCCGAAATGCAGGCAGTTCCCTCTGAACATGTGGAAGCTTTTTCACTGTGAGGGTGATAAGCACTGGCACAGAATGCCCAGGGAGGTGGTGGAATGTCCATCCTTGGAGGTATTCAGAAGCTGTCTGGACATGGACCTGGGCACTTGGCTCTGGGTGACCATGCTCAAGCAGCAGGGCTGGATCTTCAGAGGTCCCTGTCACCTTGCACTGCACTGCAATTTTGTAGAAAATGTCTAAAGCAGAATTAGGTTGGTACAGTGTAGGCAGTTCCTGTCTGTTAAACAGCTGGTACCTGTGTGGAACTACTAGAAGATGAGTGAATGAGACAGATTTATGCAAGGAGGAGAAAGCTATCTCATGATAAAACATGTTATCTCATGTTTTTATGGAAAACAAATAATTGTTTTCCATAAAACTGAATTGCTTCCTGAGTGATCTTTAGAGAAGGGCAGTTCTTTATAACACTGGACAGGTTATACGGTATCAGTCTGCTTAAATGTGCTCATCCCTTTCTTGATGCCTGATTTATTTGGTCTAAGTCTGTACAGGTAAAATATAAAATGCTAGCAGATCATCAAAGCCTCTTTTTTTAGCCACCTTGTAATTGAGTATTGGGACTTAGGAATTTCTTCTACATACTGCAATTCTGGAAGATTTACAGGCGTTCAGTTTTCCAGCTCTTAGTTGTTCTTGAAAGGCTGGCATCTTTTTAGGTGGTCTGGTTGCTTAAGCAATAGCAGTTGCACTGGGTATTTTTCTAAGTGAACTTTTGTATTTCTGAATAATTTGAAATGAAAAATCTGCTTTTTAAAAGTCAGAAAAACAAAATGAAAATATGTTTTTTGAACATGCGATTTCTAGATAACAATTACAATTTAAATTAATTCTGTCCAAAGTTGACTTGTTCCTAGTTCTTTTTTTAACTGTTTCTTGATGGGCTTTCCTGCCGTGGTAGTGGTGGTGGTGGTAGTAGTAGTAGAGTTTTGTAGTGAAGTTCAGAACTGAAAGTATTTATGTATTTTGTGCCACTTCCTATTGAAGAGTAGTTTCTTGAGGCTGGAAGATCGGACTGTATGTGCAATATTGATCCAGAATATTTTTGATGGAGGAAGATGAGAAAGGGAGGATGGGACTTGTGACCAAATGATTGATTAACACTTGGTACACTTTATCATTGGATAAAGTTTTATGTGTTTGAATGAATTATAAGTTAATAAGTGACAATTTGGTTTTACAGATGCAAGAAAAACTTAGGCAAATTTAAGATAGGCAGTTATCTTATTGTAGTTGAGGTCAGCATTATCCTTTATCTAGTAGACCATGAAAGTTTACTTGCAGTGTTAATTTATTTGGAGGCTAAAAATTACTATTTGCACGTGGAAAAAAAAATTTTTGTGTTGTGTTCTTTCAGCCCATTGCATGAATCCCTGCACTTTCTATTTTTCCATTACCAGCAGCTTGTGGCAGCGGATGGGCAATAAAAATGATAATGTTCTTTTTCTAATAAAGAATATTTTCATTGTCTGGAATGCATTCGGATGAAAAGAAGTGATCTGATGTTGATTTTCACTGAAAAGTAATTCACTTCGTAGTGTATTTTCAATAAAGGCTTTTTAATGAAATAAAAATATAAAAAATATAAAGCTGCATCTTTGCAAACTCTCTTCTTCTGTACAACTGCATTTTAAGTATTAGAAACCTGTGATTGGAACCTTGAATTCTCTTAAGTTGAACAAAGAGGAGTAATCAAATTAGGGATCAGTTAATTTTTGTCATTTAATTGACTGGTTTTGCTTCAAGTTAGACTCATCTGCTGTTGTTTCTGTTCAGATTTTGACCATTTGCATCCTCTTTCTTTTCCTATTGTCCTGGTGGAAATTTTGAAAACAAAATAAAATAGCTGGAGAAAGACTTAAAGTATGCATTTGGAAAAAAGCAAAACAACAACCAAAAATCTTGAATTGATATAAAAAACCACATAAGGAACAGCAGCCGATTAGAGAAATGCTTCTTTTGCAGTGCATATATATTCAACCGTTCGAGGCTACTTAAGTAAACAAAATAGTGCTAAATTCAGAGACTTTGAACATGAATGAGGTTTTCTAAAAGCGTGACAGTAATGTAATTTTCTTTGATTTTAAAAGCTGCAGAACTGTCAAAGTTCTGACATGTCAAAAAAGTGACATTTTTGAAATTGTTGGTAAAAAAGGAGGTTTGCTCATGTAGAGCAGCCTATAGATGAATTCATTTCTCTTCATCCTTCCAGATCCACACAGTGGTCAGGCCTGTTTGGGATATTAACTTTCCCTGGATAGTATTGCTGTTCTTCTCAGAGTGTTTAGTGAGTCTTGAGGGATGAGAGTAGAGTACTCTGTATTTTTGGAGAGGTGGCTGGAGAATTTTAATAATCTGAGGTAGTTTGTGGTTAGTTCATAAGAAAGATAACATGTACTGCCTAATTGGTGTAGTCAGCCTAGTGGGAGCTTTGACTGAGAGACTTGATTTTATTGTTTCATGCTTTAATTAAAAAAAAAAACAAAACGGGTAATGGTACTGTGAACTATTTATTTAGTACAGGTTTGATATTTTTGAAGTGTGAAGCCTTCTAATTAAAAATAGCTTGGGAAAAAAGTGTAACTTAGACTTTCTTATTTAAATTTTAGTTCAGATGTGGGTGAGATAAAGTCTTCCTGCTCAAACTAAGCTTCAACACAGCAAATTAATACTATGTTTTTACCTGCCCATTTTCATGTATATATAAATATTTGCTTAGAACCTCCAGAAAATTGTCTTTAGGAAACAAGGCAAGTGCCAGTTCAAGAAAGGAAAGAGCAGGATATAAAGCAGCATTAAACTTACTGTCCTCAAAGTCTGTTTTCTAATATGTTTCAGAAGTTTGCAGTGCAATCTCTTATTCTGTATACTACAGAAAAAAACTCTAGATGTAAATAGGAGATAAAATACTGTAAAAGTTCAGCTACCTTTACTGAATCATCTTTTTTTGCAGATTTTGGCATTTGAGCTAAAACTTTAAAAGTTGTAGCTCAATTCACATTAATGTGAATTTTTTATGTTTTTTTTTTATTTGTTTAGAATTGCAGATGTAATGCAAAATATTTGTTAAACATGAATAATACTTAGGAATTATATTCTGAAATATAATATGTATTGTATATAATATTGTATTCTGAACTATTTTATAATACTATGAATTATAATCTGAAGTTTAGTGGAGAAGAAATAGCAGAGTTTTTTTTCATAGTGCAATATATGTTAAGTTCCTTATAGAGAAATGAAAGTGAATTGTTCTGCATGTAACAATACTGAATTGTTGTCTAGGAATTAATTGATTCTTGCATTTCAGTTGTTTGGATGGCTCTCCTATAAAATCCAGCCCAAAACGTTGGTCTTTGCTATTTTAGCATTGATGACAATAGAGGGGTCTGCAAATCTTCGAACTCAGTGGAACATCATGGGAGAATTTAGCAATTTGCCACAGGAAGAACTTTTAGAGTGGATAAAAGTCAATACCAGACAAGGTAAACTATTTAATAATGTAGGATGTCCCCATTTATTTTGCGGTCAAACCACAGAATAAATCACAAATGACTGCAGAGGTGTTGCTACTGTCTGTGGCTCTGGCATGTCTATTTGTCCACATAAAAGCTATGTCCAGTGAAAAGAAGCACCAAAAGCTGGCTTTGTTAGACTCCAGGCTGCTCATCTGGAGATTCTAACTACTGGTGGAGTATTTTCAACAAAAGCGTCTTTGCAAAGTCCAATTGAAATAGGTTTTTACTTAAGTGACCCTGGTCCTGTTTCTGGGTTCATGGTGGCCATTTTGCAAAAAGAGAATTAAAAATGCCTCTGTATGTTGTTGCTGCATGCTTCCTTTTCCTCAAATGTGTCAGAAAACTGGTTGGAAACAATGTAGTTGCCTTTTTAGAAGGAAAATATGTTAAAGCCACAATGGACTGAGATTTTATTGCCCATGTAACACTGGTAAAAGAAATGACAAATAAAAGTGTATTGTTATAACAAGTATGTTATTCTACCAATTAAAAAAAAAATAAGATGCATTAAATCACCATTCTTAGATGCTTAGTTATCTAATGGGCTGTATTCAGGGTTTAAAAAAAACCCAAACTGAAACACTGATTTCCCGTTGATGTCACATATGGCCTTTTAAAAAGGAGTACTCTACCCTCTTCATGGTTTTTCTACGGGATTACTGTTTAGGTATTTGAATTGCTTCTCTAACTGTTTGATTCTTTGTTTCAAAAATGCCTTTGACTGTGTATTTCAGATGCAGTTTTTGCAGGAGCAATGCCTACAATGGCAAGTGTTAAATTGTCTACGCTTCGTCCTATTGTAAATCATCCTCACTATGAAGATGCAGGATTAAGGTAAATTTTGCTAAATTTTGCAGTTGAGGTTTTATTTGCATGTGCTATTGATTCTCGTAATGTTTGTAATACACAGTAGGAATGGCATCACGTTATATTGTAAAATTTGTTAAAACCTCATATAACTGGATTTGTTATTTCAGTCAGATTGAAAACATATGCTTTATTTCTTGAGGATTTGTGTTCATCAGAAAGAATCTACTGTAGGGACAGATAGGCCTTCAGATTTACATACAAGAAAATCAGAATTAAGTTAAGGAATTGGATTCATCTGTACAATTATATCCTTTCTTCATTCGAGTTACTCCTGACATTGTAGACAGATAAAATTTTTTTTCCAGGATAGCCAGGGTATTTATTTCTATTATCTTTCTGTGACTGGCTGTCATTTTTTGGGATAATTGGTTAATATTAAAGCTGAAATTTTGTAGTGGAGTTACTAAGATTTGTACTCTTGTTGTTTTCAAAATCAGGATATTTGCCTAAATTGAAATTGATTTATCTGAAAAGGTCATGAATCTCTTTTACTAAATTTAGCAAAGCATTTCTTTGTTAATTTCATGGAACTGCCAAAAAGAAATCCAACACAACAAGAGAGCAGCAAGGTAGAGAGGGATAAAAGAGAAAGGGGAGGGTTTCGTTTTACGTGCCTTATGTCCTTAGTTCTCTTCCTGGCATTATCTGGCTTTAACTTTTGCTCAGCCCCGAATTGATCAGACAGTGGGACTTGGATGATCACTGTAGGTCCCTTTCAACTGAAATGTTCTGTCCTAGTTACAAAATCACAGGACAGGTCACATTTGGGAAAAATAAGGTACAGACAATACCTGTATTAAGTATCAGAAAACAAATGGGCTTTAACAGCATCATGCTTTGCACATTTAGAGGAGGATGATACTGGATGTGGTATGGACTGGCCTAGTTTGGAGGGACCTGAAAGGTCATCTAGTTCTGAAACAGGATTATGGTGTCCAAGGGCTGATTTTGCTTGATCACTGTAGGCAGACACCAGGTCTTGTGCTCTGCATTTCAAAATATCCCAGCAAGGGCAGTTTGACCATAGTGACACACAGTGACAGGGATCTTTTGTGGAGAGACTTGGCAGATTCCTCCTGATCACCCCAGCCTGAGCAAGGTCATTTGTAGCCTTGAGTAGTGAATGCATTGCTTTGACATCTTTACACTTTCAGTTCGCAGTAACCAGGGGTGTTGTTATAAAGTTGTCTCCTGCTGCAGAAAAACTGAAGGGCTGTATCACTTGTTCTTGGAATCATTGTATTTGTGAAGACATAATCATATTTAAGCAAATGGCACTATTAATGTAAATTTTGCTTTAGCATAAAGCAGTAAAACTGTGACTCATTGTGAAATAAGCCTTCCTCTCCAGTCTAAGGTTAAAGCTTATATTTTCATTCTCTATTGCAGTTAACCCTTAGATTTTTCTTTTTGAAGGGCCAGAACTAAAGTAGTGTATTCCATGTACAGTCGAAAACCTGCAAGCCAAGTAAAAAGAGATTTGATAAAACTAGGAGTGAATTACTACATCCTTGAAGAGTCATTGTGTGTAAGCAGAAAAAAGTAAGTAATCTCCCTTTTTCTCTACAAGAATAATACACCCCTCAAATATGTAGTCTAAGATTCATATCAAGTTTTGGAATGTTGATTTGTGCTTTCTTTATTAAAAGTTTCCAAAAAGCATTTTTGTCCAGCATCTGTAGATAGTAATTTGTATAATTGACTCTACCCTCATTAGCAACCCTGTGTTCTTTGTATGAACCTGGAAAGCTGTGTTGTATGGGTTTTTAAACTTCACTGGAAAACACTGAAGGAAAGAAGTCATTAAAAAGGAAAGAAGTAATCATTCTCTGATGGCAAGAACAGATGTGTGTGTATAGTGGAAGCCTAGTATGAGTAAAAGGTGCAGAATAAAGGATTGTTGGAGCACCAAAATGTTATGACCACTAATAGTCACTTAAAAATGTTGTCACATTTAAGATGTTCTTCAGAGAGCGCTATGCTTATTCTTCCCCCTCCTCCCCCCTTTGTTTCTCTTTCTGTCCTCCAGAACAAAATGTTTATTTTATAAAATCAAATGTATCTTTCAGATTTTTTGCTATTATCTTCAATAAAATTAAAAAATTCTCAGTTATTATAACTTTGAAAGGCAGCTGTACAGAGAATTGATGTTGGCTATGATCTTTCATAAAAAGCAAGGAATTTCTACTTTTTTAAGGTGTTTTAATTCCTGAATTTTCTTTAGAAATGTTAGCGATATGTATACCACCCTCCATTTTATAGGAAGATTGAAGGGTCCTTGGTAATGTGTAATGTGTTGCATAATTTGCATTGTTTTATGTGCTTCCTTCTCCAAATGAACTCTTAATTAATTATGTAACCACAAAAGCCAGATGTATTTTACACATTCTCAATACTATTTCTAAATTACTACTATATTTATTGATTTTGTAATCTGATCATTTTGCTATTATAAAGACAAACTTAAAATACAGATGGCACAATCAAGTATTCATGGGGCACTATAAAGCAAGCTTCATGGGTTTTTTATGGCATTTCTTCATTTCTCTTTTTGTATTCCTGTTTTTTAGGCCTGGCTGCAGTATGCCTGAAATTTGGGATGTCGAAGATCCTGCTAATAGAGGAAAAATTCCTTTATGTACCCTTATGAGCAAGGATTCCAGACCATATTTCATCACAGTGTTTGAAAATAGCAATTACAGAGTCTTGAAGATTCCAAAGGAATAACATTTCAATGCAATGAAGCATCAGTTTTTCAAATCTTTAAACTAGTAACTGTAAGAATTCTAAGTCAGAAATACCTTTTTTACTAGACTTAAAATGGAAAAATGTGTATTTTATTTTTTACCATTTTAAGTGAATTCTGATTATAGAAATATCTTAAACCTAACAGTTTGGATTTCTATTTCAGGGTCAGTCCCTTGAGATTTGCTATGCAAATGATTATATGTTTGCACATTTTATTTAACACTGATCCAAAAAGAGCTAAAAGTAGCTATGGAAAAGTTTGTAGGTGGACTTGAAACTTCATTTTTTTGGTGCATGTTATTGGAATCCTATTGATATTAAAAAAAGAAGACTAATAAGGATTATATTTGCAGTAAGCAATAGTTTAGCTTCTCAGTGTCCAAGGGTTTTTAAGCATTCTTATGCATTCAGAATAAGCTGGCATAATATACATGAAATTTTTAAGGGAAAATGCTTTATTCAGGAAAAATCTGTCATAGCCTTAGAAAGATACTAAAATAAATCCTTCACTGCCTTAACTAGACCTTCAGCGCCTAACTTGATAAGAAATTACTTTCAAAATTTAATGCCCTTTTTCCTTTCCCCATATATTAGATCCTGCCTGGACTTTTTCATGAAACATTAAAGAAAAATGAAATTTATCCCAGTTGTGCTATGGGTGTAGTCAGTTGTGTGGGTATAATTGCTCCAGCATTATAAGGCTGGTTCTGCTGTTTTCCTGTGTCATCTTGATGTCACACCAGTATTATAATTAGATAATAGAGAACTCACTTTCTGAGATACCCAGCGTGAGGACACCTTTAGTCGTTTAACTGACTTGGTAGAGTTTTTGTATGTTTATTGCCATTGGGAGCTGTCACAGTAATTGTGATTCTACAGCATCATAAGGCTTCTAAGGTCTGATGTTTCGCCGTGTTATCATTCATGGTTTGGATTTGTTTCAACTCAGTTTTTTTGTTCACATCAGTCAATTGCTATGACTGGTCTTTTTATCCCTAATAGCATCTGGTGATCCTGGATGTTGTTGGGACACCATCCATCACGCCTGTAACAGTGTCAGTTAAATGAGAACCTGTGATAAAGTAGTGGTATGACAACTGATCAGTATTCTAAAACGTCTTATTTTTTTATAATCTGTTTTATTGAGAGGGTGAGGGAGAATGGCTGAAAATGCATTTGCTTTTTAACTTTTACAGAATAGATTTTGGAAAAATTTCTATAAGGAAACTCACAAAAAAAGGGCTTTTGGGAAGTCACTTTTTAAAATGTTAATTGAATTCAAGGAAGCAGGAAAAAAGTCTTTATATAAACATTGTGACTAGTGTTTCGGCACAAAAAGGTACTGTATTTTTATGAAGTTTATGCCAACTGTTGACATGTACTTAAGTGGTTAAATAAAAAAGAGAAAGATGGAAATTGTTCTCATGTTTCTGGTAGGTGTTACGCTTCTCTTATGTCTGTTAAACTGGAGTTTAACACAGCTACCGCAGCAGATACGATTGAAGCTGAACTTTCAACTAAAGAAATGCACAGAAGGGCTGCAGATGATTAAACCAAAATCACACACCTCTTTCTGGCTTCCTTTTTATTCAAAATATCAATGCAGGAATATGTGAAAAGACTGGTGGAATGAAGAAACATTTGAAAGTTAAGGTTCAAAGATGTACTTTAGTAAAAATGTTCATCATTTGTTAAGGAGGTGGCTGTTACTCAGTACATGGCCAGACACTGCAAATTTTCATCTCTAGGGATATTATGCTCTCCCTCTCTTTGAACTGCTCTGAAACACAAAGAATTATTTTCATCTTTTTGATATTAATGTGATAAAATTTAGTAATGAAAAAATACGGAGTAAAAAATGCAGTATATGATTGTGAGGAAGAAATACGTGAATTCTTGAATCAGGTGTCTTATGAATTTCTTGTCATCTCAGTAATTTGCTCTCAGTTTCAATGGAAAGAATTTTTGTTTAAACAACACAACATTTAACACATGGCAGCACCATCTTAACACTATGCTTATCACTGCAACCTCAACCAGAACACACAAGTTGGAGGCTTCTTAGCTCTTATTGAAGTTGCTTCTGTCTTTGCAAGATCCTAATCGATGAATGTGTAACACAAGTTCAGCTTTAAATACATGCAGACCTTGAAGTAATTTAGGCACAAGACTGGAATACTTCCATACTTGAAGATGGTTTCCATTAAATTTTAGTAATATTGGATCATTGTGCTGATTTTGGCCATGGGCTGTGTTTTGGCAGAGCCAAGGTGTACTGCTACACTGGCTGACAAGTTGGGGGTGCGTGGGAGATTGGGAGGAGACACAGATAGGATAGGTGACCCAAACTGACCACAGGGCATTCCAGACTTTGGCATCATGCTCAGTGTATAACAAAGTGGGGACAGAGAGGAGAAAGGGACAGATGTTTGGAGTGATGGTATTTGTATTCCCAAGTCACTGCTGTGTGTGGTGGGGCCCTGCTCTCCCAGAAATGACTAAACACCTGCCTGCCCGTGGGAAGCACTAAATTAATTCTTTGTTTTTTTGCTTGTATGTGCAGCTTTTGCTTTCTCTCTTAAACTGTCTGTGTCTCAACCCATGAGTTTTCTGGCTTCTGCTCTCCTGATTGTCTCCCTGATCCTGCTGGTGGAGGAGTGAGCAAGTGCCTGTGTGGGCCTTGGCTGCTTGCTTAGGTTAAACTGTGACAATCTGCCTGATTTGTCTTGGAATCTGAAGTATTGCTTACTTTGCACTAAATTTCTTCAGTACAGTTACAATTTGGTATCAAACTTCTGACAATTATGCAAGCTTAATATTCAGTATGGAATCCATTAAGTACCTTGTTAAATGAAAGTGCTAAATCCTATTCAGTACTGTCCTGCACTTAATTCTATTCATATACCATTAAAAAAAAATTCTTGCCTGTTTCAGTTGAAACAGTGAACTTGAATCAATCTCTTGAGTTTTTATGATCAAAACATGGAGTTCCAAAACACAGGACTCACTCTAAGTGAAGAAACCTTTAGAAAAGCAGGTGTGTAAGGAAGCGTATAAACACAGGGTTGTCAGAAATCAGCACTGCTTTTCTGCATGGTATGCAGAAGTTCTGAATAAGAGAGCTGGTTGGCTGTGCAGAATTTGCTTGGGCAGCAAAATCTCTCAGTGCTATAATAAGTTCTCAGCTGTAGCTGTACAATATAAGCACTTTTATTTCAGTACAAAGTCAAAGTCGAGTGTTTCGATGAACTGTTTGTAGTGGAGCTTTAAGCTGACCTTTTAGGTTGGAACAGAGTAATAGGAGGATTTACAGGGTAAGGCAGAATCTCAGTAAACTGGCTTCTTTCTGATCTCATGCTGTGATTCTCCATTAGTGATGTAATTCATATGATGTCTGAAAGCATCAGTTGTTTGAGTAGGTTCATCATGTAATAGTTCAACAACTTTATTACTTCCTGTTACAGCATATATAGAACACTTATTGCCAATAGATCATGAGATATGAATAGAAAACAGAGTGAATGAATAATATTGATTTCATATCTGGCTGAGGACTCAGGGAGCATCCCTGTGGCCAGTCTTCCACCCTGTCAAGGTAATTAATGTTTAAATTGTGTCTTGAGTACAAGCAGCATTTGTTTTGCCCATTTGGTAGGAAGGATGAGATTCAGTTTTTAGCCTGAAATATGAAAACACTGACTGGATCACATTTAAAGGTGATACTGTGCCTGCAACAGGAAAACTTCGTTCCTATAAACGTTTACCTGAAAAGAGACAAATCACTCTGGTTCATTCTTTAGGCTTGACCAAGCTTATTTTTAAAGCCAGTGCACCAGATTCTTAATTCCATTACTAATAATTCCTGTGTTCGAGCACCTGAACAGTATCATCTTCGTGTTACTGAGCAACGGGTTACTCAGCTTCTCTGACTACAAGTCCCTGGAGTGTCTTGAGATGCTGTTAGCAAACATTATTTGCAGGCAGTTAGTGTTTTGGTGTAGGTATCTCTGCCTGAGCTATGCAAAAAAAAAAAAAATTCTAGCCTCTTCTGAAGTATTGGCTTTTATAGTTCAACTATTTCTGAAAATCCTGCTTTTTTTCTTGGCTTAAGCAAGGTAGCAAAGCCTTAAAATAGCCCAGAGTAGGATGCCTCCTATTTTTTTTCCTAAGTTAGCTTTATGATGGTGTATGAATTGCTGTCTTGCTTTTATTTGGAATTTAAAATGTAATGAAATGCATCTATAGTTGCAGAAGTTTATTTTCCACTGCTTATTTAAAAAAAAATTTGAAAAAGCTAGAGTTAGAATCAAGCTTAGTAAATGCATTGAGTAGAAATTTTTATATTCCTGGAGTGTTTCAAAGGCCATTCGACTCAAAACAGGAGTTGTATAAAAGCACAAGATGATGTTGTTTTCTTCAACCTTAATTTTCTTTGTTCTGGATCCTTGCTGAATTTAGCTGCAGTTGTGCTACTAGCTGTTGCATAAAGAATCCTTGATTTGATACACTTTGGCTATTTTTGTGTTACTACATAATTTAATCATAAAATGGTTTAGGTTGGAATGGTCCTTAAAGATCATCCTGTTCCAACCCCCTGCCTTGAGCAGGGATACCTCCCACTAGTCCAGGTTGCTCAAAGCCTTATCCAGCCTGACCTTGAATAATGAAAGGAACAATTATTATGAGAAAGAATAAACAGTAACAAGAGGATCAAAAGAAGTTGTATTCCACAACTAATTTTTTCAGAAATTTAATTTTAGAATTTGCTACCTTCAATGCTTAAAACCAATGAACCTTTACTTAGAAAGTTGTGCTTACAGAATCTGTAACTAATTTTTAAGCTAATGAGGTTTTGGCTATTCACTTGAAGAACTACAGGTTTGTTTCATCCATTAAGTTTTGCCTGAAATAAAAATATATTGTAAAAAAACTGTTGGATTAGGAGCTTGTGACATGTATTGTCTTATTCCCTTCCTTTGAACATTTGATGTGCAACTGAATTCCTATTTGAATTCAGAAAGAAACCTGTCAGCACTGATGGCTTGTTCTGTAAGGCTGTTCTTAGACATAAGGAAGTAGTGAAGCAATAAAGTTCCAATTGAAATAAATTGGAAAGCATAAATATTTGCAATGTCAAGGGGCAGCTGGACTGTTGAAAGAAAGTGTAGGTTTCAATAAAGTCAGACTTCGTTTGGAATGTCTCTTTCTGGTTTGTTGTTGTGGGGGTTTTTTTTGTTTGGTTTTTTTGGGTGGTTTTTTTTTGTTGTTGTTGTTGTTTTGTTTTTTTGGGTTTTTTTCCCTGCATTCCATTTTGTTTTACTCTGTTTCTTTTCAGTGCTGGGAAATGGGATAAAACTGAACAGAATAGACTTGAGAAAAATTGTGTAGCTGAAACTGAGATGATGTTTGTGTCTTCCAAAAGTGACCTGGTTTTAGTAAATCTCGTCAAAATACTTGGCTTATGCCAATGATCAGAGCGTGTGGTTTTCTGTGTGGTCTTGAACTGGTGAGTTAGTAGGAGCTGGATTTGTTCTTAGGGAGGACTACATTGCTCCTACCCTAAGCAGCACATCCAGACATGGACTTTACTGAAGAACTACTTCAGGCTGCTGGAAATCTGCATGATATCTTTTTTTAGGCCATAGTGGCTAGTGGTTTTGACCAAGTTTCTTGAGGACTTTGATTTCATCTTAAGAGCACTTCAGGCAAATGTATACTGTGTGAGGTACAGTCCTTTGAAAAGAGTATAACTTTGTCTGACTTATGAATGTGACCAAGTCAATGTACAGAGGAGGCACTCTGGACAAAATGAGGGATTGTTGGGATTCCTAATCACTGGGAACATAATGAACAAAGCATAGTACAAAAGAAGTGAAGGAATGGCTTTTCTAAAGTTGTGAATTATTTTGTATGCCTTCATTCTAGGGTGTGCAGTCCTGGCCCAACTTCCAGAAAAAGAAGTTTTGGTCAAGTCAGTCACTCAGAACTGGCTACTGAAACTGAAACTTTCACCCTGACAGGAAGGGAGAGAAACTGATATCCTACAAGTAGCTTACTCCAGGCTATGTGTATAATAGTTGTTATAAAGATTAGTAATAGTAATATTAACAGTAAATCTTGAAAGCATTTCAAGATAGAAATAAAATTTTATTTTAAAAAGATTTCCTGATCCTCAATGATCATTGCTTCAAGCTTTCAAGCTGCCCTTTTGCCTTGGATGTAGGACTAGAGTTTGTGCCTCGTTTTTTGCTGCCAGATGATGAATACACAGTCCTTCCACTCTGAGCCTCCCTTTTTTGGTCTTTTTCCAAGACTGATGTTAAAGCACATTAAGACAAGTCACTGAAGAAGCAACAGGAGGGTGTTGCTCTGCTGTGCTGAGCAATTCAGTTGGAAAGCTTTTGTGAAGAACTGTGCTTTATGAACATGTGACCTATCCAATGCCCACTCCTGTTGCCAGAGTTTTTGAAACAAAAGAGGACATGTCCAGTGTGTTTAAAACCACAAAATTGGAGTGGTCCGTGGTTGGTGATGTCACTTCATAGCACTATTGTTTACCAGCTTAACTGCTTGGTTTATCTTTTTACAGGTGTGTTTTCTGAATTGTTTCAAATCATGTAGACCCTCTTAGCACATGGTTGCTGTCACCTTTGCTGTCAGTGAGATAAGGCACAGGACCTCTGTTCCCTATTGTCTCACACTGTGCCTTCCGATTCCTCCTCAACCTTTTTTCATCCCCTTATCATGACTGCATTTCACCTAATGCATTTGTGTTAAAAGTAATATTCCATTCTGTGACTAAAGGAATTTAAATGCTGTCTGTGCAGAGCAGGCAACTACAATGGAGAGTTAGTTACCTGTTCTGTGCTCCCCTATTTAAATTCCTCAAATAAGTAACAGTGATGAACATTTTCATGTTGCTACTGCTCTGTAAATGCCTAGAGTTCCTCATGGAACTTTTTTCTGCAAATTTGTGACAGGAAATTACAGAAAATACACAGGAAAATTTTACTCTGCTTTTCATAAATGAGGACGATTTCCTCTGATAAAGTGGCCAAAATGTCAGAAGATATTCTCTGACGGTGCACTGGTCTGTTTTGGTGGGTCAGATTACATTTGTTAAGAACCAAGGATGAAAGAAGCACACAATTTTGAAATAGAATTGAGGGTGAACAGTAAACAGTACAGACACATTTAAAATGTTTCTGGTCTCCTTATAGGCATTCATACTTTCTTATGTAAGGTGACTGTGGGCACCTTTCTCTGTTGCCATCTGAGCTGATAGCAGAGGGTCTGTGAGCAGAGAGACAAGTTCAAGGTAAAAAGCAAAGGATTCAAAACCTGTTGGTGGCTCAACTTATTGAGTTCTCCGTTGTTTCTGCACAGTGTCAGAGGTCCATTGCAGGGAATCTTTCTGGACATTACTTGCACCCTTGGACTCAGAATCCGTAAATGAGTTTCACTGACTCCTTTGTGACTGCCTAAATCACAGCTGTGAGAACAAGATGGGGAGCAGTGAGTGACCAGCAAGGTCCATGTAGGAGACACACTCAGAGCTGGGAAGGTCACATTCTGTGCTGTGGGCTGTCACCATGGAGCGTGCTGACCTGCAGAGCTGGCATGCCAGAGTCCAGGCAGGTATCACTGCTGGATGAGGTGCCATTCAAGTGCTACTCCAGCGACTTCAGGGAGGTTGCCCTTGGTTATAGTCTACATTTCCTGTATCCAGGAACCCATTTATTCTGGCTTTGCTTCATGAGCGGTTCGGTTCAGTCTCATCTCATGGGTGAAACATCCCTATCCGTTTACTACCATGTGTGTTTGATTTTGGAAGGATTTAGAGGAGGATAAACTAAATTTTCCCTGAGGTAGGGATTTTCTACTTCCTAAGGATTACTGAAGTCTAAATGCACAATTTGTACAAGCTGTAATACCACCTCCCAGGACTATTCTGTGACTGAGAAAAATTGAAAGGCTGAGGGGAGACACAGCAATCAAACTCAATTAGAGAAAAACATCAATAAATTATTATTTTTTGTTGAATTAAAAATAAAACAGAGGATGAACATTTGAAGAAATTAAAATCTGATTTAACTTTGAGAGAATGGCTAATGCAAAGTATAGTTATGAGAATGTTAGATACAATCTTCTTCTAAAGCCTTTCTAAGGTAAGTGATATTAAAATGGTGGAAAGATTTAGTCTGGCTAAAGCTGTATTTCCATATATGTGACAGCATAAACATGAGTGCCACTGATGAATTCATTGTCCCCCAGCCAGCTGGCATGCCAGCATGAAATTTCATGCAGTCAGGGCCATAAACCAGATCAGGAATTTGTCCAGATGAAACTTGCCGGGGAAAATAATTTTTTTTTTACATCAGCTGAGTTTTTAGTCTCATTCATCACACAGCTACAAGAACCTTCAAAAAACCAAGGAGGAAAGGCATTGTGGAGAAATACACAGTCAACCAGCTTTTTTCAGTGTCTGGGTCAAACGAGACTGATAGAAGCCTTGGATGCTGGACCTCCAGAATGAACCTGCTCTGTCAGGTCCTACCAAAAAAACTCCTGAGCTCTTACCTAAGTTCAGTGACATTTCATGAGGAGGTGGAGCTCTAGTAGGATGTTTTGTACAAGTTTTGGTGAAACTGGTACACGGGGAAGGCAAGAGAGGTCAGTGTTTTCTTGTGCACTGCAAAGACAGCAGAACCCAGCTGCCTGAGTACCTCTGCCCCAAAACAATGTTGTCTGTCTGCAGGTGTAGTGAGGACATGGGAAAAGGGTATTATTATGGTGAAGGAGGGAAATCTAAGGAGAGCAGGCTTTACTGTTCATAGGGCTATTAATTAGGTTTTTTCCTTTGGAAAATGCATATATTTCAGAGCTTTTCCCCACAGCTCTGTGCATAAGAGGCAGAGACCCTTCACTGGAAAGATCGAGGTGCCTACAAGGTATCTGCAAGGCATATTGTTTCCATTGGCCTGATTTTAAGATACTATTTCCACCCTCATATTCCACACAGAAAAGCCCTTCTCCTTCCACATATCTGCAGGTCATGCTAAAGGAGTGTATGCACATCCCTGCCCTTTTCATGGCATCCCCAAGGCTCAAGAGCTTGGAAGTGGTGGCTCCAGCTGCCCCCATTACAGAGCACTCCCAGCCCTTCCTGAGTAAGCACAGGTGGGACCAGCACCTGCTGCAGGGAGGACCAAGAAAAGGAGGCTGGCTGAATGTTGTTTGAAGAGCTGTGCATACTCTAGCAAATCACCCTCTGGCCTACAGGGATTATAGTCTTTTTTCCAAAGGCACAACAAAAAGCCAGAGGGGGATGGAGGTAGGTCCACCCCAAGGCCCTGTAGGTTTGCAGGCATAAGCATCAGCACAGGCTTGGAAGGCAAGCTGTGGAGCCGAGGCATTTCTGTGGGTCTTGTGAGGTGCACAGGTTCAAGGGGGCTGTCTTGGGGATCATAAGGATGTGGAGTGTGTGTTTGTGTCTGCACTTGACCTGCAGAATCCCACAGCTCTGGAGGAGGCAGTGATGTGTGCTTCTCTAACATAGTGGGTTGTTTCCCAAGGTGTTGTTGAGTTGTATCTTATCCCCTTTATTATCTGCTGATAGTTTAACTAAGCCAACAAAACTAAAGGGTGAACAAGACATTCCCAGTTCAGGCCCCTTCGCTGATGCAAGTGGAATCTGCTGTAAAGGGCTGAACACTTGCAGCTGTCCGTGAAGCCACCAGGAAATTTGACTGGAAAGTATTAGTTTAGACCAGGTGATGCAAGACTCCTCTTCTGTGCCCATAGGGATGGAAGGATGGGCTTTCTCACAAGGGTGTTGGGGACATCATTTCATTGATGTGTCTAATGCAAACTTGTGGTGTGATGGTAGATATGAAATAGAAATCTAAGGCAGCACATCTGAAAAGCATGGAGTAAAGAACAGTGGTCATGCACTGAATATTTGGGATAAGATAAACTAATGAAATAGAATTAATCAGGGTACCCTATTTCATGTGCTATGTAAGTCAAATATACTTTGTGGTTGTAATTCTGTTCTATGACATGTTATGTCCACATGCAGAAAGAATGAATAAATTAGCTTTAACATGCAACCTTAATTTTCGTTAGTGCTAGTTTTGAATTAACTTTGGCACGTTTGTGGGTTTTCCAGGGTCTAGGCATGCACACATGTGCTGTGTGGTCCGAGGGCACCCAAACAGTGGATTGCTGTTGGGCACAATGTTGGATCAGAGTTTTGTTCATGGTACCCCCACAGTGCTTTGTCCTCAGAGTACATTTTATCAGACCATTGTTCTGGAAAGCTCTGACAGTTCGAAAGGCTGCCTGCTTTCTGAGTACAAAGCCAATGTCAGCAGCTCCACAGGCCGCTGTTGCTGCCAGAAAGCACAGTCTGCTGGCTCTCCACCTCCACCCTCTCCTTTGGTTAGCTGAGGCATTCCTGGAGCTTTATGGGGAACAGGATATAGGAACAGGATATAGGTCAAGGTAATATTTAGTGTTGCTGATATTAAAGCTAATTTAAAGTGCTTGTGCAAATTATGTGTAGACATGTGCAGCCAAGATCTGAGAGATGAAGGTGAAGGAAACATGCACTCTGGAAAACCTTCAGCAAGCCCTCTATGACACTTGCTGTATGTTACAAAGTCACACCCTAAAGCCTGAAATTGTGAAAAGTTGGGACTGGTTTTGATGTCAAAGTTGAGTATCTGTGAAAATAAGCATTGTGAGGTTGTGAATGTGTCCTGGATAGAGAATTGACCACAGCTGAATACCTCACCAGCTCTGCTTGAGAGCTCTCTTGTTGCAGGGAGAGAAACTCCTTATTAAAATTGCAGATAATTTTTTCCCATAACTTATAGAATGTTAAACATTTCATGACAGTTAATCAAACTTATATTCAGATTGTTTTGATTAGGAGGAGACAGAGAGGTGCATGATAAATAAGGTACATAGCATGTCATCACCTGAGCAGTCATCAGCCTGAGTGTGCACATGCAGGTGGAGGGCACGAGATTTAATTGTAGGGTGGAGCTGTATATCTCTGTCTGAGATACCCTGTCTAACGTAAAGGTTTTTGTTATT
Organism: Sterrhoptilus dennistouni; assembly: GCA_013397095.1. Classification (NCBI taxonomy): domain Eukaryota; kingdom Metazoa; phylum Chordata; class Aves; order Passeriformes; family Zosteropidae; genus Sterrhoptilus; species Sterrhoptilus dennistouni. The sequence continues at coordinate 1,305,680 of VWZU01012524.1, forward strand.
TTTATTTATCATCCCCCTTCTCCCCGCCCCCNTACATAAAGGAAAAGACTTAGACTGCAGGAATGGCTAAAAAGAGGAAGAACAACATTATGCCATCTCACGTGTTGTCAACAGCTAACACTGACATAGGTATAAAAATCCAGAACAAAATGTAAAGTGATTGAACTGTGCCAAATATGAGAGGAGAAAAATTCTATTCTTCAGCTCAAATAGCCAGAGATTTGGAGAGAAGTCAGGAGATAATTGCTTGGAAGTATGGGAATAATAATTCTTTTGGTTATGGTATATGGTTGTGTTGGACAAAGCAAGCAGGCTTTGTAGTGCTGTTGGTAGGTGCCACCTGTATCACTCAGAAGGACAAGTACTGGATACAGACTGCCCACGCTGGCACTGGTAAGCTGTGTCTGTCCTGGGGCAAAAGTGTTTTAGAATCATAGAATCATTTTTAGGTTGAAAAAGAGCTTTAATATAATTGAGTCCAACCACTAATCTAGCACTGCCAAGTCCACCTCTGAAGCATGTCCTTAAGCGGCACATCTATGCCTTTTCTAAATATCTCTGGGGACGGTGACTCAACCACTCCCTTGGGCAGTCTGTTCCAGCACTTGACAGCCCTTTTGATGAAGAAATTTTTCCTAGTATCCAATCTAAACCTCCCTAGTACAGAGCTGTAAGATTTTAGCAGTTGTTGTCCCAGACACTGAATTGCTGAAAAAATAATGACTGATGTGCTGAACATGACTCAGTACCCAGTAGCAGCCCATATGGAGTGGGACAGATCCAGTGTCCTCATACTTTGCAAAGGCCTGAAGGAATTTCTGGAATCTTGCACATCCAGGATACCTGGCACGAATACCTGAATTACTGTTGTCTGGTCGAAAGACTGTTTATTTGCTATCAGTTTGTTACCTGGCAGCACAGTGTAGCATCTGCTAATTGATTGGGAATGAAGCTCAGCACAGCAACGAATTTGGAAACACTGAACTGAGGGGGTGCACATCATCAACTTCAATCCAAGGGTACTTAGTCATGGTCCAAAGTGGCTGGGGTTTTCTTTCAGTTCAATGTTTCATATGCTGTTATCTGTATAAATTCAATATGTCAGAGCTCTAGAAAATTGCTTTTCTTGCCTTTTCGTATTCTCCGTATGTTTTTGCTCAGGTAACTGCAGAAACATGGCTCATTTCAGTGTAAAATCTGTTATGTCAATATTTTATCCTTTGTAAGCTGTATAACTAGATGAGATGCTAATATATAACCCAGAAAAGAATTCTCACTTTAAATGGAAATGCAAAAATAATGGAATTTTGCCATTCTGGAAATAGTTGTTTTCCTTTGGATTTAGGCTGATTTAAGCACTCTCTTTTTTCAAGTGCTGGCTTAGAGCTGGGGACAAGGAGTGAGCCTGATACCTGCAGCACTGATGCTTCTTGACGTGGTGTTGCTGCCTGTGTACAAATAAGAACGGGGTGGGAAAGGGCTGGGAGCATATTGACTCTGCAGCAGGGATTTAAAGATCGTAGCTGGCATAAAAGCAGAGGCGTAAAGCTTTCATCTCAATAGCTCAAATGACAAAGGCAAAGTAGCTGCAGCAGCCCTGGCCCTGAATATTTAGGCAGATATGTCTCTGAGTTGCAGCAGTCCTGGTATCCTGCCCGGTCAAATGAAAAGAGGCCACCTCGTGTGCATCTGTACAGCGGTTTGTGCATCCCTAACACTGCTCAGCCAGTGTGAGGGAGGGCAGAGATCAGAATTATTGCTCAGCCAGTGTGAGGGAGGGCAGAGAGATGCCCAGGCATCGCTAAGGGGCCCTCACCTCCTGCAGCCCAGAGAACAGCTGGCGACACTGCAGGAGCATGAGGCTCTCGTCTGAATTGTGAGGAGGTTGGGAAGCACAGCCCTGGTTCCTTCATCCAGACAAATATATTTCAAAGAAGGTAAAGAAACAGCCTCAGAGCCTTGCAGCAAGCTCAGTGTAGTGTAAATTCTTGAGGCAATGCAAGTAAAGAGGAATTCAAAGTGTAGTCAAAGGTCGTGAACTTTGCTTTCCAGTACTGCAGTAAAATAGAATTAAAAAGAGGCATATAAATAACAAGTATGCGTGTCTTGATGAATATAACGGCATTTTGAAAAGGACAAAGGATTTCCCTGAATAATATTTAAACTTTCATGTTGCAAATTGCTTGAATGAATAAAAATGACATTTTTAGAAGGTCAAAAATTGCTTCATAAAGGTATCTAATCTTTAAAGTTCAGTGAAGAAATCTGCTTCTTACAGCCATGCTTCTGCTCATATTGCTCTGGACTCACTTCCAGCTGAGGAAGCTGAGCTGTGGTGGAACTGACCCTCTTGCTCTGTGGATTAAGGTGCATCAGTCTGGACAGTGACCCTCTCTGAATGTTTTCATTAACATTGGTGACTGTGTGAGCTCAACAAACCTCTAGGAAAGCCCATCCAATGTCCCAAAGAAAGCTGAGGATGAAATTCAGAGCATTCTGTGCAAATCACAGTCTACGTGGCAGAGCAAAAATAGCTTCTGGCAGAGGAGGCTGATAGGATTTTCTGTAGATGTGTGGTTGGCACCATGTTCCTTCAGCCCGGCAAGGAGCCTCTTAGTGAGCTGCCTGAAGTGTCCCTGCTCTTGCTTTTGTGCTTCTGTTCTCAGATTAGCAAGATTAGGGGTTTCCTCACTTTCTGGGAGATGTTTAGCCATGGATATAGAGTGTGCTGTGGATGGGGGGCTGGAAGGGTGTGGGAGAAGCAGGGGCTCCCCCAGGGCAGACAACTCAATGTCCAGTACCTGGAACCAATAAACTGAACTTGCATTTTGGTGGTCAACCTGTCTCCATTCAAATACATACCTAAGTGTGTTTTTAGTGTCAGTGGTGTTACAGCAAATGCAGTTAATTTCATGTCACCATATCAAAGGAGTGTCCTTGCTCTTAAACCTTATCCCCCTGAAGCAAAATCCCAGGGAATGCAGTAGGATGGGGTTGGAGAGATGGTAGCATGACCTTTTGTAGAAAGGGTAATTGGTGGGATAAAGTTGCATTTTTAAGTACCTGTCTGAATTAGAGCTCTGCTGATGCTGCATTGATCCAATGCATGGAAGGGCAGTGTCTAGCTCCCTTTGAAAAATGCAGCCAGCAAGGAGCAATGTTATCCTCTTGGAAATGTGCTCATGATCTTCCTCCTCTCCCTCCTTGCCTGGCAGATGAGGTGATCAGGGCATAAACCACATTGCCATCATTTGTACTGGGTTAAACAAGGGTCGTGGTAGTTTTGAGCTGTCAAACTCAAACTCAGAGTTTCCCATCTGGGAGGGGAATGTGGCACAGATCCACATCTTCCAGGGTCTGACCTCCCCATAGCAAATTCTCTTTCTTGTCCTGTCTTGTTAGTCTTTTACACAGTAACTAACTGTACCTCACCTGGAAACAGCATGTGTTGCTGTGACCCTTTACTTGTTGTTTTCTTTCTGTCAATTTTGTGTAATTCCAAGGCACAGTTACAGTGTGGGCTGAGTAATTATATTGCTGCTTTACATGCCTCTTATGTAATTATAGTTACAGAGACAATATCAGCCTCCTTCTCTCTAAAGTTGCACCATGGTAAGGCTGTTTTATCACTATTGCATTTTTGGTAATTAATTTGGTCTGCTTAGACTAACACTGACTTCCTTGAAAAAGGATTTTTCTATGCTATCACCGAAGGGTAACACTTGTTCTTGGAGAGTCCCAAGGGTGCAGGGGTGGATGGCACAAGCTACAGCAACGTGTGTGGTTAGCACTAGATAAAGGAACGGAATGAATAGGAAGGCTTGGCCTGATCTCATCAGCAAATTAGATTAAACAGACTTTGCAGGCTGATTGAAGCTCTAGTTGTCAGAGTGTCAGTGAACCCTAGTTCATGAGCTGATTGGAAAATTGCAGTTTTCCTTCTGGTAACTTTGATTGTCTTCCTTCCCTTCATCCTGCTATTGTTTCACTCTGGTATTTCAGAGCTTGCTCATTGTGGTTGATATTTCCAAATAAAACAAAATCACGTTTGGCAGCAAACGAAATATTGTTTGGGAATTCTCTGTAGTAACAGTTACGAGAACTGAATTTTTCTGATCAGTAACTGAAACTTGGAGTTTGACCATCTGCCCTCATCTGTTTCAGGCCAGTTTACTTGAGTACACCTTTGGATGGATGCTGACATGTTGGGAAGGCGCTTCATTTCATCTTTCCCGCCACTCTGTACTGACAGACAAAGAAGTCAGCTCAAGGTCACTGTGTAACCTGGTAGGTTTGGCTCTTTTCTTGCAATGGTGATGACCTGCTGTTGTTGGACTACTGCAGATGTATTATGGCAAGCATAAATAGCTGAATTGTGGGGATCAGTGGTTTCACAAGTCTTTGGACCAAACCTCCCCATCCTCAGTGTGGGTTTATCAGCAGTGAATTCGTTCACTGCTGGGAACGTGGTTCTAGTTAGGTCAGAGCAATACACTCACCAGGTGTCTTGTGCACTGCTCTGGTCACAGATGCACCCTGTGCAAAGTGAGAGGCTCACTTTGGGGAAGTCTGAAGTGGCATTAGGGCCTGACTCTGCCTTTGTCTTGCAGTGTTAGAGAAATTTTGTCACCAAGCCCTCATCTCCACTAGATAATTTTTTGGCACAGACCAATCACAGTCTCTTGTAGCTCGAGCCAGGTGCCTCTAAAGAGGGACCCCAAACAAAGAAATCCTTGGCCAATTACACCCTTACAGTTTGAACTCCTCATCCTTCATGTGACAGTATGGACAAACGAATTACAGTCTAGGGTGTTATCGCTCTTTGTTGATTCACTGTTTTGTTACCAAAAGTTGCAATGCTGTTGTCTTTGTACTTCCTTAGGTCAGATTTGGTGAAAGTTTCAGCTGATTCTGCAGTCAGTGTTGTAATGTGTCTGTTACAGTTTGTATACCATGACCTAGGGGCTCTCCAATCTACCTATTAATTTTTAAGTAATATTTAAGCTGCTAGCTTTGTCTATCCTAACCCTTATAATGTTCAGACCGTTTGCTCCAGATTTCACTTCAATCCTTCTTTGACTTCCACAACATAACCGTAGAGTTCGGGTAAAGTTCAACTTGCAGCCTAACAAATCTAGATATTTATGTCTACTTTCAAATAATATAAAAATATCAACAAGCAAGATAGCCAGAGACAGGTCTTACCTGGAGCACCCATATTCATTTGGGTGCACCCATTTGGAGCACCCATTATTCATGTTCATTTGTTGTGTCTACAGGGTTAAGACCTTGGCAGGAAGGGAGGCAGGAATTTGTGTAGTGTGAAGAGTTTGCCACCAGTTTTCTGTCAGTTAAAGGTGTCTCATCAGGCCTGACAGTGTGCAGGCAATTTTGCACATGGATATGTGCACCCGTTCAGTGATCCTGGTGAGATTTGAGCTGTCAGGGCTGCTGCAGTTTGACTTCCCACTGTCCTCCACAAGCATGTCTCCACCACCTCCCAGCATGCCAGTGATTCTCAGAAACAATCTAGCTAAAAACAGCCCTAGCCAGAATAAAGTTGTCTTTTGGACAGCCTGATGGACATGACACCTTAGATTCAAACTGGCTTCAGCTGTGAGAAAATCCACTGGCTTCAAACCCCATGGAGAGTTGCTGCCCAAAGGTCTAACAAGGTGTCAGCCTAAATGCTGTTACAGGATGTCCATCCTTTCTTTCTCAGCACTCTTGTCTGTAAGTGGAGATGTAGGTGCAACTGCCTGCCCTGTTATTATCTTCTATGGAAATAATGAAGAAGAAACCAAAGGAAAACAAGGAAGTGGGATTTATTCCATTACCACCCAAGGGTTCTGCTCATGCTCCTGGATGTCTGCAGTTTGCAGAGACTATGGCCCAAAGAATTTTTAAGTGAATATCTTGCTAAGAGTTTGTTGTGGTGAAGGGTGGAAAAGAAATTACATCAATTTTATCAGTCAGAGTTTAGGTGACATTTGAGAAATGCTAAATTAACCTTCAAATGTCTCCAAATGTCTTGTTTAGGAAAAAAAAAAAAAAGGACATTCAGTCTGGGTAAAACAGACAATGAATGAGTGCATGTAAACAAATTCCCTAAAGCATTCATAAATGCATTTCCTCAGCCTCCAGTATTACATCAGGTAATGAATTATTTTCACATCTGTCTTATTGAACCAAAAATACCACCATCTGAACTTGAAGGTAAAGAGGGAGCAATATATTTAAACTAAACTTGGATGCAGTTGAACATAGAGAGATTATTAAAAAACCCCTCTCTGAACAGTCACAATATTGCTTCCCTGTTCCAATTAGAAAAAATGAAAACAGGCTTAATTCTGTATTTTGTTGCTACTACAACTTTGCCATTAGTCTGTGTGATTCCAGTTTCAGACCTTAAAAAACTGAGATTAAAATTGAATGAAATATTTGTATAGGGTAACTCTTGTGAAGACCCTTACCAGGCTTGCCCTTGTAAGCCCCGTCCTTGCACTCCCACACATGAGATGCTGACAGATATGCATGTCCTTTCACAGAGAGCCTGTCTTATGAGGATAACTCAAGCACACTGGAGCCCCAGTACTGTTTCTGGAGCCGTGGAGGGAATAGATTTTTTCCTTGATGGTCTAGGTGCCAGGGTTCTCTCAAGGGGAAACCTGGCCCCATTGCTGCTTGGCTACAAGCATCCTGGCACTTAGACAAGGCCAGTTGTCAAGTTTTTCTGAGGCACTACATTTCAATAGTCACAGTGGACCACACTCCCCATGGGGATCAGCTGAATACACTGTCTTCAGGAAGGATTAATGCCCACTAATCCTCCATTCAAGAGAAAAAGACTCAGGTGTTTGCCAAGCACCAGTGAGCTAGTTTAGTCCTTTCCTCTCTCCCTACACTTCTTTTATTTTTCTTTTTTTTTTTTTTTAAGAAAAATAAATCCTTCTCAAAATTACAAAAGCAGATCCAAGCATTCACAGTGACTCAGCTGTAGAGCCAAAAGCAGTCCATATTGCAGACTAAAATTGCAATTGGTAATATCATTGTGGGGCACTGTGAAAATGTAAAATCACTCTTTTCCTACTTGCTACATGCGAAGTACCACATGTAAAGATTTACATCAAGCCAGAACAGTTGCTAGAAGAGGAAAAGGAGGAACTGACATCTGCAAAGGGATCTCCCCCAACACCCTGTTTTACCAGTACTGTGATCTTGGCTGAGTTTATCTGGAAAGGAAAAAGAAGACACACTCAAAAGCAATATATGACAGGGCACTCATTCACAGATGAATGTTGCAGGGAGTGGTATTTCACCACTTTTCTGTGACATTTTTTACTTCCAAAGATAGCAATCATGATATTTTTAATCTGAAATCCACCCAGAGCTACAGTAACTGCAGGTGCTGCTCATTTCAGTGAGGCATTTAAGAGTTTACAAAGACTTAAACGGATTGTGTTTAGAGATGAGTGATGAATTCCAGATACTGAAAACCAGCATATATGCTAATTACGATAATGCATTTGTAGTGGTTGCTTACAAGTATAATTGTCTTTCTCATTGAATCCAGTTCTCTTTGTTCCTTGGTATGGGACAAAATAGATAGGGGTGTCACCAAATCTCTGAAAACTGGAACAAAACTTCTTAACACCAACTTAGTGTTAAGAAAGGTATCATTTATTCAGACTGGTTTTACAGTCTGTTCTTTATCTGTCTTTTTTATATCTTATTCCTGTTCTCGTAAGGTAACTGCCCAAACAGTGCATAAATAGTATCACAATGTTGTGCAAGTTCTGGCTTTCTCCCAGATAAACTAAACAATGTTTGTGTGTTCCTTTTGATTTCAACAGCAGATTTTCCATTGATGACAACAGGAACAGAAAATCTCCTTCATAATCCTGTGGGTTTCTTCCTGCTACCCAAACACTGTCTTGTTCATCCCTTCTGTTAAGATGCTCTGTTTACTCTGTGTCCTGCTGGGATGAAGTTAGGAATTTGCTTTACCCAGACTTCACCCAAACACTGGATTCCCTGTGCCACTTCAATGTGCCCTAGAAGACATGTACTTGACTGATTTTGATTCTGCATTAATAATCATTATTTTGTTTCTATCCCAAACCAAGGATGCAAAAATCATGTTGGAAGCTGGACAACCATTTTACTTTTGTTTCTTCCATTACCCATTATGGCTAACTATTGCTAGAAGGGATGAGGTAGAGCCATGCAGAATACAACTCTGCCTCCCAAGTACCATAAACTGGAGAAGGCTTGCTGAACTGCGCTTATAAAAGAGGAGCTCCTCAGCTTTGATAAGAAAACAACCAAGATGAGTAATCCAGTATTTTTTCCTCATAGTAATTCCCTCCACTAGTTAAAACACCCAAAATCTGTTAAAGCTTTTTGAAAAAGATGTGATTTTTATGTCTGTTCTTCCCATTGTGTGTGGAAGGGTATTGAATGACCCCTTGTTCTTTTTCTCTGATCTCCTTTGATCCCCTGATAACACTGGGAGCTCATGCTTTGTTGTTCATTACTGTTACCATCTCTAGCCCCTTTCTAGTCTTGGGCTTTGCATCCACAGCACCACTTTCTCTAGATAGAGGGACATTCTTTTCCTCTTGATGCATAGTTTGGTGTTTGATTGTACTCATACACCTTTTATATAGGACTAATTTACTGAATGTCCTTGTCCTGCTTTTGTGAGCACTCAGCCCCCATCAGTGTGTATCTGTTCGACATCTGCATAGCTTAGTAGAAATTATTTCCTTTATGCTTTCAAATCACTGATAAGTATATTGAATCAGATCAATATGATATTTCTCCACTTTCTTTTTTGATCTGCCTGCAGGGTTCAGATTGCATAACACTTGGTAGCAAAGCAAGTGCAAGAGCCCTGGGGAAAGAACCTTCAGTGGAAGGTGTCAGAGTGCCAATCTGTTCCTGCACAGTCCTGGCAGAGGACACCTGCAGCCAGTTCTGCCTGTCCCCCACTAATCCCCCACATTTCCTCCTGTCCCTTTTCTCTATAGCAGGTGGAGCTGGAAGATTAGATGGAAAAGAGACCCCTGCCATAAGGGATTGTGCAGGATTGCTCTGGATTTCAACACACTGCAATGTGGTGACAGGAGAATTTCTGATGCACTGTAAGGGATTTATGAAGTTGCAATGGGGTGGCAGGAGAAAGCCCTAAATGGGAGGGGGGTTGGTATGCAAAAATGTCATGCTGCACTTCTGATCATAGCTGTGGATTGTAGTAAACAAACTTTCCTGATAGTTGCTCTACTTGAAAATTCTTTTTTTTCCCCCTCTGCTTTTCAGCAATGCTTTAAAGAACTTAAAAGCAGCTTTAGAGCAGAAGTGCCACTTCCGTCTCTGCTTGCAGGTATGCCACCTGAAATAGGATGAACCATAAATCACTATAATAGATAACAGCAGAGGCTTCACAAATCCTTGTGATTCAAACTTCAGAGGCAGCTAATGTAGCAATTCAGAAGAGGAAAACTGGGAAACTGAAGTCGTATTTTGTGCTGCTGGCTGAAAAGATCATGAAATGAATTCAGCTAATCATATAAAGATTGTCAGTCAATAGAGCAGTGGTTCTGTGTTTAAATGGTTTAATGACTCCACTGGTGAATGTCCTGTAGCTTGATAATCATTTGTCTTTGAGTTAATTATCTGAGTCATATTAGCTTTGTGAAGCAGAAATGAAGTGGTGAGTGGCTTTTATTGCACCTTAGAAATATTAAAATCAGACTGCTATACTGTTAATCTTAAACGAGAATGTCTTGGCAGAGACAAGCACTTAGGGCACTTTTACCCTGAAGCTTGCCTTCTCTTTGAACAAACAGCAAAGCAATCAGGCATGCTGAGTCTTTTATCCAAAAGCTTTTACTTTACTAAAAAGACAGATGTCAGAGTTGGTGTGGCTGTCTTCTAGACAGAAGGGTGGTATATATGCAGAGACAGTATTTAAGGATGCAGCTGAGTGCAGCAGCATGCAGAGGTGTCTAAACTGGCTCTGAACATGGAGTAGAATGACCAGGATACTGTGGCCCCTGACTTTTTGCCTGTAATCTCATGCATGCACAAGAGTGCCAAAAAGAGGGCTGCTCACATGATGGGCTTGGACATGGCTTTTGACCATGAGTAAATATTTCCTGTGCTTTTTACAGTCTGATTCCTTCTCCCTGCAGACTGGGGTACAAGCTGCACATACAAGTACATGGTACAAGTTATCCCACAGAAACCAGGGTTTCCCCAGGATGAGAAGATGAGAAAGAAGATGAAAGGGGAGATGACAATGAATCCTCAAACTGTCCATGAAGAGAGTGATGTCGGATTATACCTTTTTCTGGCCCAGAGATGGGGCAACTGAGAGACGTTTTAAAAACTTTTATTCCACTTTCAGTCTCATATGAAGGGTGAGACAATATACATGTTACAATTCATGCCATCACAATCAGAAGCCAACTATTTCCTAATTGCAATACATTATAAGTGTTTCTAGGCCTATCAGCTTTTGCCACACAATGCTGTTGATGCCTTAAAGCTAATCATCTAAACATACCTCTCGTGGGTACTACTACACCTTTCATAGTTCTATTTCTCCAAAGTAATCTAGTCTTATTTGCAAGGCCATCCTTTGAAATTTGTTTCTAGTTCCATTTCTCTCTCAACGTCTGTCCTAGTCCATGGCATTTCCAAGTCAGCATTTCTTATCTCAAAGTTCGCATACAGATACATATTATGTGAGCCTTCTGTCAGGCTTTAGAAATTCTCTACAAATCCATTTCCCACAGAGTGACACCTGTGAAATACTCCAAGCCCACTTTTGAAAGCCTATCTATGAATTTTTGTCACAGTGTGAGGGCAGGGTAGCACATTTTATTGAGTTTAAGGCATTTTATCTATTGGGACATTTCAAGCATGGATTTTATGCTGCTTAATCCCAGTTTGTGGTGGGAAGGAGTAAAATTCATCAGAATTCAGATCTTGAATAGAGAGAGTTGTATTTTCCCTGAGATTGTCTTTAGTTCCTATGGATGTGACTCTGAGCATACTTGGTGATCCAGGAATTATGTTATACCACTGCCAAACACATAAAAATGTCGAGAAGAAGTCTGAGGTTCGTGCAAAAATCCTGAAAAGATTTGTGTCCCATAGTATCATGAAATACAAGTTGTTTCAAGACTGTTGATATTCCTGTCTCTCCTGTCTGTAGTGTAATTTGAATCCACTGAATTTCAGCAAGGTATCAGGGCATTCTTTCAAGAAATAGGAATGGCCAGTGAAATAGGAAGCAAGCATTACTTGTTTCACCACTCTGTCATCATTTCAGTGGTTCCTCCCATCCCATTTTTAGGTGTTTTGTTAGATAATTCTGCCAGTGTGCACTATTTTTCTCCTTGCATTCTGCTTGGCCGACCTGAAAAGAAGTCTCTGCAACCTGTTTTTTAAATGTCAGTTTGTTTTGAGGTGGCAGTTAAATCAGTTCAGTCCTGCCCGAAATAGTAAATGTAAACACATTAAACAGGTCTTGTGCTCCTCCTGAACAGAGCCTGATCAACTCCTCCTGAAACCAACAAAAAGAATCTTCCTGACTTGTGATAGGGTTGGGTTAATCTACCAGAAATATTTATTCATCACCCAACAGGCCTCCTCCAACAATGCAAACTGAAGTTCATGCTGCTTTATCTAAGAAAAGAAATTAAATTGATCAGATACTTTCAAAATAGAGCAGTTTAATTGCCTTCAGGCTTTTGCAAAGTCTCCAGATGGCTAGACTACTAATCTTTCGCAATTATTCTTATAATTATAAAATTAAAATTATGCCTGTTTTCTGATGATTGATCGTGGTTCAGAATGGCTCACACATGCATTCCTCGATACTCGGATGTGAGCCTGATCTAATGAATCCACCATATCTTCAATGAAAGGTGATAAAGACCTGCTGAGATACATAAACAGAGAACCTGGCTCCAAATACTAAACAGGTGGAAGTGCGTAATGCTGAATTCCCACCAGGCTCTTTCTGATATCTCACTGACTCCCTGTGTGAGCCATATCAACAGCTTGCCTCCATATATTGTTCATTAGATATCTCACCCACGGCTTTGGGATTTAAACTGAACTTTTACTGTAGTCATGCAGTATGGTGTGTTCCAGCGATTGCTCCTGGCCAAGTAGTGCTCTTTAAGAAAACTGAGGCAGAGCCATTTCCCCCATCTTGAATGAGGTTACACTCATTTGCATGAAATTCCTCTCTTTTTTTCCCTTTTCCTAAGAATGCAGACATTTTTCCACACTCAACAAGAAACTCCAAGCCACGTGAAAATCTTGGTGTAGGAGGGAAGATAAGCTAAGAACGAGGGGAGGAGCTGCAGAGGGTTGTGAAAGCAGAGGCAGCTTGTCCTGGTTTTGCCTGAGATGAAGTTAATTTCTTCTAAGTAGCTGGTAGAGTGATGTGGTTTGGGTTTAGCATGAGAATAATGTTGATAACATACTGATGTATTGGCTACTGATGAGCAGTGCTTACCCTGAATCAAAAACTTAGTATCTCATGCTTGACCACGGAGCAGGTGCACCAGAAGCTGGGAGGGAGCATGACCAGAGCAGCTGACCCCAACTGGCCAAAGAGATACTCTGTACCAAAGAATGTCATGCCCAGTATTTAAACTGGGGGAGTTAACTGGACAGGATGACTGGTTGTGGGGATGGGGTTTGACATTGGTCAGCTCATGGTGATCAACTCTATTGTGCATCACATCTTTTTCTTGGGCGTTCTCTCTTACTCTCTTTCTTTTTCAATTCACTACTACTAGTATTATTATATTTTACTTCATTTCAATTATTGAACTGTTCTTAGCCCTACAAGTTTTACTTTTTACTCTCTCCCTGTTCCACTGGGGCAGTGTGGCAGAGGAGTGAGCAAGCAGCTGTGTAGTGTTTAGTTGCCAGCTGGGCTTAAATCACAACACAGCTCCAGGGTGCTCCTCTGTGAGGGTTTTTCCCTAGAATGGGGAGCCACAAGATGAGTCTGAGGGGTTCAATACCACAGATTGGATGATGGCCATCCTGTGGGAGTGGAAGCCAGGAAATATCTCTTTATTTCTAGCCCTAGGGATTTTGGATCTGAGAAGCTACGTGAAGACCTTGTTTAGCACATTGCTTAACCCTGTGGCCAAGGCCATGGTGGTGCTGAATTTGGTCTCTTTTCCATTTGGTCCAGAAAACGTTCTCTGCATGAAAAAAAATTCAAAGTTCTCTCAAAAATAATAATTTGCTGCAAGATCTTGATTGACCATAACTATTTCCAGATGACCATATGCCTTGTCCCACACTACCAGCCTATTCTCTGGGGAATGTTCTGGGAATTGCCAAGTGTTTGATGACATTTGCCTTTCCTCTATGAATTACCTGACACCCATGGCATCTCATAAACACCAAAATGCTGAGTCACCTTTAAATTACTATTTTGGTGCCATATTAAAACTGAGCATGCTTCTTCCACCTACATTACATATATACAAATCAGTAAATCCCCTGTCTAGGTTTTAAAAAACTCTCTTGGAATAATCCTCCCAATGAGAAGATTAAGCCATGACGTCCAAATGGGACTTGGTGATATTTTGCTACTTGATCACTTTAAAGTCTCCTTTCACTCCCCAGAAGCCACATGAAGTGCCTTTTAGCTTTTAGCATGATCAAGGGAGTCTGACTTATCTTTAATTTTCTGTGTAAAGTATTTAAGGGACCCAAATCCTTTAACTTAAGGATACTTTATCAATTTAGAGTTACAAGAATTTTTCCCTTTGGCATTAGTCTTTCTTTCACAGGAGGCTGAGTTCTGCTGTCACTCCATACATAACTTAAGCAATCACAGGCTTTTAGTCACTTCTTTGTAAAACCATGAGCACATGTGAAGGTAGAGTGGGAACCCAGACAGTGGCGAGTGGATCCAGGTTGTCTGCAAGCCACAGGTGTAGCCATGAGCTGCTGCTCCAGTACGAGGTTGTCATGTGAGACCAAAGAGCCTGAGTGTCTTGGGCAAAGAGGACAGAGGATTATACTTCAAAGTGCTCTGCTTGTATAACTCTACTCTCACCAGCATTGATCTCAGCCTGAGAGCCTAAACACAAGCAAAAAGGCCAGCTGCTACCTCGTACTTGCCTGAAACCTGTGACATGAGCTGGCAGCACAGCAATGGGGAGAGCATGTTCATGCCTGAAAGTTAATCAGCTTTTCCAGCTCTCTCAGCTTTACTTAAGAGGGGATTATCTCTCCAAACCGAAGTCTCCTTGATACTAATCATATTAGGTCTCCTCACTGCACCATTACAGGGACATGGCCATTAGCAAGATCCAAAATGAGAGGAACAACTCCTGGTCCCCTTCAAAAGCTTGTAGAGAAAGCCTTGCTGTGGATTTAGATCTCAATAGCCAGCCATAGAGGAGACTAGAAGGGCTCTCTTAAACACAAAAGGTTGTTTCCAACCCATGCAACAAGGTCTGGGTAGGCTGGTATTAGATGAATTCATTCAAATTTATTCATAATGAGATTATTCCAGGGGGCAGGCACTGGCTTCCAGGGCAGTCTGCAGTGTTGCAGACTTATGTTTTTAAATAATTTTTTCCTTATCTTCCTTTTTTCACTGACATTATTGTCTTAACTGGCAGCAGAAATATGCCTTTTCAGCTTTCCAGCCTCAACAATCCAAAAGCTCAGATTGTTCTTTTTCACATTTTTTCTTTCTCTTGTTTAACACCGAGTGGTCTCATCAGAGAGCAACAGTGACACTCACACAGTCTCAGAGCTCTTCTGACAAATGCTTCACCAGATACCTGTGGAGATCATATGAGCCCCCTGACCCCACTGGCTATGGTAGTGTCAGTGACCAGGCATCCACTGGCTGAGGATGCTCAAGGCTTTTTTCTCTTCAGACATTTCCAGCTGATGAGTCCCCAGTTTACAACAGAATTTCTCATAATTGATGTAATTGATTATTAACACAATGTTATACTTACCACATTTCTGCTGTTTGGGTCCTGAAGATCATCGTTCTATGTGATGCCTCAGACTCTGTTGATGTTTACTGAGTTTATTAAAGTTGCTGAATTTTAACGCATTTTCACTTGCCTTGCTTGAGTCTAAATCAACAAAGATTCTAATTATGTACCACTGTAACCAATTCAGTCTGAGGAATCAACGATTTCTATTTGTAAATTCATGCATATGTTTGTATGTCTAACCCTCTACCCCCATATTTTATGCATACTCAGAATAAGATGCCATCAAAAATGACAAAAGATTATCTAATGAGCCATTCAGCCATAATGCTTACCTTAATTAAACACTGGGTAAAATAAATTAGTTTGCTAAAGAAAATGAAGTATATTTTACCTTTCACTAAAAATTGCGTTTACTCCACAAATTAATCCCATTTGTCAAGGTTGATGAATAAACTAAAATCTCTGCTCTTGTAAGCACCACAGCTCTGTGGTGCAAGGTGCATACAGATAAATTCTACACCATTTTATTTTTATTTGTGGAATTATTCCTCTCTTGAAAAAAGGCACTTGTGCCTACAGCGTATATGTATACAGTTATTTTTTTTTTTAGTGTGCTTTCTGCAATTTCTTTCTTTTGTTCTTTTTCCATCAAGTGTTTCTGAAAAGTACCTGCAGCCCTGGTGAGGGGTAAAGTGAAGTGGCAGGTAGCATGATTCCTTCCGTGTTCTTGTCAGAAACCTATCTGCACAAACAGAGCATTATGACTTCTGAAGGGACACTGAACTTGGGGCCTCTTATCACCAAGCATATTCCTTGTAAAGAGACCCAAGAAACTGTTTCTGAGTCGTCCTGACCCAGAGTTACCCCAAAGTCCTCATATCTTGAGAAACGCTTTGCCAGTTGTGGGAGTTCAATTGGGTTATTTTTCTTTTGTTCTTCATAGGGCCCTATGGTTTGAGAGAGGATATTCCTGATTTCCTGCATCTTGTATTGTCAAAAAAATATGTAATCTGAATAGACATAAAGATTTTTGATATTCAAATGTCAGGGTTTGAACTAAAATAAGTATTAGACTTGCTTTTACTTCTGCTTATATGTCTTTAGAGACTGTTATTACGAGGAGTCTGGTGCTTGCAATATCTTATACTCCAAAAGCATGTTTTGTAAGTCCACTTCTACAATGACATGCTTGATTCCCACTAAAACAATTCATATTTAAATGCTTAGGTAACTTGCAGAGTATGGATCTTCATTCATTTATGCCTCACAAAAATGAGAAATATGTAAGATTTTTTTGTTGTTGTTACTCTGTTGAAGTCAAATCATCCTGTGTCATCTCAAAAAGTATAATTATTTTTCCATGAAAAATATAATTTAAAAAGAGCTCCAAGCTTACAAACAATAAAGTAGTGGCTACATTTTTCTTTTCTTGGACTGATAATGTCTGCACCTCTAAGCACTGGGTTAGCAGTGTGCAAGAAGCTGAAACATGTTTCTAGGTAGAGTTCTGCTTTGCATTTTGCTTCAATGGTCACAGTGGGCGATGTTGAATTTTGCTGCCTTGCATTAGTTTTTTCAAAGTAAAAACAAAAAGAGGCGATAAAAATTTCTGAGGCAAAAAAAAACAAGTTGAAAGACAAAATACTGCTTTACACTTTTAGCAAGAGATGGAAATCTGAGAGCTAAACTTTAAATTAAAACAAAAATATCCAAGGGAGAATTAAATAGGTTTCTCATTAAGATTTTATTTGAAACTTGCATGGAAAACATACAGGTTTTCTTGGATTAGTGTTGGTTTGGAAAGTATCCTGGTCCTATGGTGTTTGATGTGACTTCTCTGAGGGCATGAGTATCTGATTTTTCATGCTTCTCATGAATCTAGAGTCAAGCAAGACTTTATCATCATACAAGGCTTTATGTCCTAGCAGTCATGCATATGAATATTTCTGTTCACTCTGGGAAAGTCAGAAGGATCTCACAGATGCTTCTCGAAGTGTTAAAGCTGTTGAAAACCAGAGCTCCTCCTGGGCCGCCATGGACAAGCCAGCTGGGTGCCCTCTTCTTGTTGTGTTCAGCCTCCCTCTCTGGGCAATCAGACCTCGACACTGACTTTTGCTGCCTCCTCCTACGTGTGGGCTCTGTCAGAACAACTCTGGCACCATTAAGTAACTAAGCAGTCAACAGATGCAGAGTGAGTTGCAGACAAGGAATAAGAAACTAACTGGAGACAGATGAAATTCCCTAAATCCCTCTCCCCCTGAGACAAAGGAAGACTGTGCAAGGGGTTTCCAGTCTAATGGAAAAACTCAGCTTTACAACAGAAGATGTGGAAAGTAGGAAAAGGTAATAAAATGCCATCACTTGCACAGTAAGGAAGCAGCATAGAAAATAAGATGAATTATTTATTCCTGTATTTAAACACTTGGAAGGGATGCAGACAAAAGCAGTGTGAGGCCATTTAAACTGAAGGATTCTCATATGAGGAAAGGCATCACAATCATGTCCAGAGGAAAAATGATAAGAACAACTTGTAAATGGTACATAGTACAATAATGAATGAAACAAAATACTGTTTCTTTGAAAATAAATGGATGATGACTTTATTTCAGTCCGGAGTCCCACATTAACTCATGCATATGCTTAATTTAGATGGCTGGGATAATTCATGTGGTGACCCCAGTGAATATTATGTAAATTTTAGTGGGATTGAGTCATACTAAATTTGCAAATCAAAGTACTGCTCAGAAATGCTATCTGATTTCCAGGTATTAAGTCTAAAAACTCCATTAATTGTTCAAAAGTAGGTAGCGAGTGTATATTTATCAGATGAAAAAGTTAAAATCTACAATCTATGAAGTTTAAAAAAACCAGTCCAATTTTAGGAAAGTTATTACATGCCCATGGGAAAAAAATATTGTCTGGTTCTTATATACAGCCTATCCAAGGTCGCTGCTCTAAAGGCTGCTGTAGATTCATAGTTTTAATTAAGCAGTAGCAAAATTTAGACATAGAGTCTAAATAACAGAACTTCATGGTAATAAAAAGAGAGACCTTATTTATTTTCCTGAGAACATAAAGCCCCATGATTTTATATACCTTCTACTTAGGAAAATGTATTTTTGTAATATAAACAATTATAAATAAATTTTATTCAGTTCTTGCTTTACAGGGAACAAACTCATTGCAAAAAGATCATAATAATAAAACCTCCTTTTTAAACTGAGTTTGCTTAAGTAAGAATATTTTTTTTCACCAAGAGAAAACAAACTCAGTTGCCATACAGCTGGTTAGAGTGCATTTTTAATACAAACACTTTGAGCTGCCTTGTAGTAAAATGAACATTGAAGTTAATATCAACCTCCCACCTGCATGGAAATTTTTTCTTACATTTGAGAACAGTGTGGTGGGAAGATACCCAGAGGGCTGAGGAAAGAGGATGCCCAGGTGCTTGGGCACTCAGCAAACTTCTGCCTACCATTGGTCCTCTGTGAAACCTACAATGAAGCCTTCACAAGACTGGAAGTTCAACAGATTTTTTTTTCTAAATGTAATTTGAGTTTTGTGGTTTTGCTTGGGTCTTTTTCCAGCTCTGAGTTTGTGCAAAGATGTGTGTGGTTCCCTGAATGATTTAAGTGACAGGGATGATTTACAGGGGCTATGGGATAGGGGAATGCTGCTGTGTGGGTGGTGAGATAGGTCTGCACTGGCTAAGTGCCCTGCATGGCAGCTCCCCACAGGATCCTGCTCAGAGCCTTTGCCATAGAGGTGTGAAAGGATCCTCACATGGGGTGCACCACAGGGTCTGGGAGGGGCTGGTGAACCATTAACGAGCAGCCCAGAAATAAAAGGCCCTCCAGATGTGTCATGTGTAAGTCCTGCTGGGACACTGGGATGCCACTGATGTGCCGAGGTAGGACAGCAGGGAAATAACACACTGGAAAGGGAGGAAGAGATACAGGGACAGTGCCACTGGTGTGAGCTGAGAAGCTGGGCCAGGTGATGTGGCAGGCAGTATCCCAGCCCTTCATTCCCCTCTTCTCTGGCTATGACTTTGTGAGTGGTTCTCTATGAAACCTGGTTCTGTATGTATCAGATATAATTACATAGAGTGACAATGGTGTTTTCTTACTGGAAAAGTGCCTGTGTTTTCATTTTAACTGGGATCCTTGCTCTGTGATTGCTTGTAAACACTCTATCAGTTATAAGAGCCAGATGGTGCAGTAGATGGCTTTTAGTGACTCCTGAAAAATAGAGAAGACTCTGACTAGACACCATTTACAATTATTTTTTCTGTTTGGAGTACATAGATTGCAGCTTGCTTTAAACAGAGGGATAAGATGAAGCCTCATGACAGAGGCTTGCAAACCCCTCACACTGAGCTTGGCACCGGCAGCATGTGATTGATGAAGCTGCAGTGCCCACCCTAAATGTATGTGCTATAAGGT
This sequence comes from Sterrhoptilus dennistouni, assembly GCA_013397095.1. NCBI lineage: Eukaryota > Metazoa > Chordata > Aves > Passeriformes > Zosteropidae > Sterrhoptilus > Sterrhoptilus dennistouni. The sequence goes on from VWZU01012524.1 coordinate 1,325,136, forward strand.
GCACAAGAACACTGGCTCTTGCCAGTCAGTGTCCATTCACTTCACGGTGCGCAGTGCTGGTGGGGGACCTCTGTTTTCTTCTGTACAGTTGCCAGTGTGGCTTTGCAGGACATTGCTAGATGTTCTGGTTTCGACAGGACCTGCATCTCTTGCCCTCCATCACTCCTTTCCCGGAAAGTCCCTGCCAGCCTCTGAGTTCTTCTTTCCCTACAAAAAATAAAGAATGGTCAGAATTAATGGAGTCAAATATAGTTAATCAGTTTAGGGACCGTGTTTTTGTGCTCCCTCCCTTAGGGGCAGTCAGAGTGAGAGTAAAGGAGCAATACTCAGACGGGGGGCAGAGGCTGTTGCTGAAGAAGCAGTAGATGAGGGGGTTGACGGCACTGTTCAAGGCTGGCAGGTTCTGAATAATCACAGATGCGTAGAAGCGCTCTTTGGTCTCAGGGAGTATGTTGAAGTTGTCCAGGATATCAAAAAGAAAATAAGGGCTCCAACAGAGAATAAATGCTGCAGAAGAGACAGAGAGAGGAACAACTTGACATTGGATAGTTTGGCAATTTAGGGATGTAATTACACACTCATGGAGTGACTGTCATAACACATAAATATTTGTTCATTCAAAAACCCCCCTCTCTTCATTCAGGATCTTATTTAAGAGAATAGTTATTAGATTGTGCTTTTATTTGTCTTTATTTTTATTTTAATGCCTATAAAATATATTATGTGTGTTTCTCTAAGTGTTTAGAGTGCTCCCTCTAGACATATTGAGATACTTCTGAACACTACACAACACATAAAGGGTAAATAGGTAGCCAGTTAAAGCATCATCAGTTACAGTGAAGTGCTCTTTTAATGGTCCCCGGAGTGAGCAGCCAATCTAAATGTACACACAGCCAAAGTGCTGCTCCGTGACAGTGCTGCCTGTCACAACCACCTATTAAAATAAGGTTCTCAGGCACCCAGGAGCAAGGAGTGACACTCTTTCACACTGCATTATGGCAAACCAACATGTCATTTGGCATGCTGGCTGGAAGTGCTGTGTACATGGAGCGTGCAGGAAGATTATCCTAATTTCCTGTACTGCCACTTGAGAGATGAATTTGAGGAAGGGAAGAGAGGACTGTACTGCTCATAGCCTCTGCTTTTGTTCAGAGGTGGTAGGGAAAAAAGGTTAGCTGCAGATCTAGCTTTATTTGCAGGCATAGGGAATTAATCTGTCCCTCACAAATTTCTATGCCATGTCTTCCCACAAAGGCTTTTGATTCAGGATTTGCATAGAAATGCTGGGACGGGCAGTTCACTCAATGCAGCTATAAGTACCTGGGTTGCAAACATACAGGTAATCATGAAATCAGACACATGATCACATCCTGACCCAGATGAGACAACAGAGTAACCCCCTGCCCGTTTTCTTGTCACATTAATCAGAATTTCTTTGCAGGCAGTTAGCTGAGTGCTCACTAAAGTTGCAAGGAAGAGGTAAGCTCCCCTCCTGTTTTCTAGAACAGCCCAACAGGAGGTGTCTATGCACAGAGAGATGCAAAATAGCAATTCACAGTGTCAGAGTGTGGATCATAACACTCACTATGCAGAACTTTAGGCTAGGCTTTTTAAAAAATCTATGGATGTTAGATGTCAATCTGTTTGCCAATCAAGAGATGCTGGGTGCCTGATATTATCAAGGCCTCCTGAAATACTTGAGCATCCATGTGAGCTCTCAACATCTGATGGCTTTGCAATAGTAGTTGTGTCTGACAAAAGCTTTCCCTGATTGCCACGCAGAAAAGTTCAGACACAGAGAAGCTGTTCTTGGGCTTATGAAAAGTATGAATCACACCGGCCTCTCTCATGTCTGCAGATGCTGTCACTAGACAGCAAGCTAAGCTACTCAAGTGGCTATTATCACAATATTCTCCAATCCGAATTTTGCACAGTATTGGAAAGAGAAGCAGTCTCTTTTTCAGTGTCAAGAGATGACTGTCAGCCCTTGGGAGTAAACAGTTTTGGTTCCTTTCCTGCATGTCTCTGGCAGCTAATCACAAGCTATGTGTGATGCTGCCTTTATTTACTGAGATAGAATATCAGCCTCCTAATTGCATCAGAATAATGTCATTTCCCTGGGAGACAGAGAACACCTGCACTATGTCATCTGCTGCCCACTTGGGAAAGGAGAGCTCATTCTTTCCATCTCGGCAGGCAACACACCTGTGACATCAAATACAATTCATGCACATCTCACCTCTTCTTCTCTCCCTTGCAGCTCACATGCTATTCCGTGTCCCTAAGCCTAAAAGACAACTCAGTTGCCAAATCTTTTGGCAGTCTGGATAGGAAAGAGATGACCTCTTCCTTTGTTCTTTTTAGACATTGTCTCTTTACTTTCTTTATGCACACAAGGGGCTGTGCATCTAATTTAATTTAAAGTTTATGTCAGATACCTAAAATAGAAACATATCAGCCAGGAGAGAGGGGAAGGACAAGATCAGAAGGCAAGTGAGGTGTCTGAGTCAAGCTCCTTCTCCAAGCCTTTGTCTGCTGATGATAGAGGTTGCTGAGGAAAAGCAGCTTCCTAATGTCAGCATCCTCCCTAGCTAGCAGCTGTGGGGCTTTTCACTCACCAAAGATAATTACAATGCTGTACTTGATTGCTTTCACCTTCGCCCTGGATATGAACCCACGACTGCTGTAGCCACTGGAGGTTTTGCCACCTGGGAAAAGAACAGAATAGATAGGACTGGTGTGTGGATGTGTCAGTGTGCACCTTGACAGGCAGGACAGCAATACACAATCCCATCTTTCCTTCACATCAGTCAGGACCTCAGTAGTTCCTGAAATTTGGACACTTGCAAGTCTGCTCAAGCTGGACAATCAAAACCGGAGCCACCCAAAATAAAAAGGGAAAAAGTAAGCAGAGTAGATCTTCCCAAAGCATTGAGGAATGTGTAGTCTTGGGATGGAATACTCAAATCATTTTATACCTTTCTGTGGCCAGGAATTTCTGATCTTGAACAAAATTCAGACTTGCAAGAACATGTGAAGACACAGAAAAGGTGTTGCAGAGCATATGCTAGAAAAAAACTATTCTGGAAATGGACAAAGTTCTAGGAATAGGAATTCTAATTTCTAGAATAAGTAGTTTTTACTTTTTTTTTCCTCACAGATGTTTCCTATTATGTCTCTAAAGAAAATTCAGTATCAGAGGAAAGAAGGTAAATAATGTAGAAATGAGTTATGAATGAACAAATACAGAAACCCCATTCCCACTGCAGCGATGGGGGCCCAATGTGACACTGCATGTCCAAGCACTCCCAGATTTGTGAGGATCAGCTGGAATTGGATCACAAAGGTGGAGTCACAGGTATGCTGACACTCACCAGGACAGCTGGATATGATGACAGCCTGAGCTTTGCTCTTCATCCAGATGGTTCGAATCACAATTGAGTATATGACACTGCAGAAGGGGAAGAGTTGCTGGTATTAGGCACACCAAATTTAACAGACATCCTGGTCATTCCTGCTCTAAGAATACACTTATCTATGTGTAAGGAGTTCACAGAGATGGTGGGACTACATAGGAATAATAATAGTAAATGACAGTAATAATAATAAATATGATATGACTCTCCCACAGTATTTTTTCATAAGGAGATCTGAAGACCTTTCACCATGCAAGTCCTTATGGTTGTCCTGGCTTTGTAAATGTCAAATCTGAGACTCAGAGGAATGCAGTGATTCAGCCAAAAATATTTTCTTTGGTGATTTCAAGCCAGCCAATGCCAAATCCATCTGAGTGTCAGCCCTGGAACACCAGCTCTGATGAGAGAAGCAAGAGAGGAACCTGGTTTTGCTGTATGTATACTTTGATGTTGCTGTTTCTTTTTGGGTATGAAGCTGGTGAATAAAATTTCACCCTGGGGAATTTGATAATAGCAAGATCCATGACAAATGCAAATAAATACAGAAGTGGTCAGTTTTGGGTTTCAGGATCCTGTGGTGGAAATCAAGGAGGACAGAAGTGTCAGATAAATAAGAAGAGTTAGATGATTCAAAACCAGATCCAACATAATTTGCATATTTAGAGAGGTTCTTATACTTTCCATAGGAAAGATGAAAAGTGCCCTAGTACACAATGACCTTGGGTAGTTATGGACTTTCCCTACTCAATAGCCAATCTGGACTTCTATTGATTTAATATAGAATAGATAAAAATAATTCCTTCAAGATGAAGAGCTGTTTAAACCCACATCCTGCTTGAGGATTTTAATTGCCATAAACCTTAGTGGTCCTTATGTGAAAAAGTGCAAAGGACATAATTTCAGAGTGTTTTATAGAGACAAAAATGTATCTTACTGTTACGTGGCTTCTTTTTGTTATCAGAAGAGGCATTATTCTTATTAGTCCTTTCAGACTGATATTTGAGCCTTTGCTACAGCACCCTACATTGCTAGATGTGCTTGAAAAGGCAGAATTTGTGCTCAAAAAACTATGAAGGTTTGGAAGTTTCCTTTTTGTGGAAGTTTGAGCCACCTGGTTCCCAGGCTCAGTAGGTGAGAGCTGTAAATTCAAAGTGCAGTCTGGGCTGTGCAGTGAAGCAGTAGCCTCCTTGCCCAGTGAGGGGTTTGCTCGCATTTGCATGGAATACAACTTGCTCTTCTTAATCCCTTCAAAAGTCCAGCTTGGCTCCCAGCTGATTTGAACATTTTCCTTTTATATCCTGGCTTTTCAAGAGCCTGTTTATTTAACAGATCATACATTTGAGAGTTTCTTTGTACTTTTTACAGACAATGGCAGAAAATTCACGTACCGGTTTCTCCTTTGATTGTTCCAATTAATCAGAATGTATTATAATGATAATTGTTGTCATCTCAAAAATTTTACCAGCTCACTCTTAAAAGTCCTGTTTCTATTTTCTTCCTAGCCTGATGTGTCTAGGCTAATCTCCTTATTTGCAGTTGAGATGATGTTGTCTCTGATACAGATTTTCCTTTGTCCAGCAGGACACATTGAGAGTTTCTTAAGCGTCAGAACAAAGAGGTCTAATTCTGTAGTCAAAATATTCTGACTCCCTACTTTCAGCCAAATGCCATAAGGATTGGATTATGAAGCCAGGCTGCTCACTTGCTTTCCCTTTGACCCCAGAATTCCTGCCCTCCTGGCTGCAAAGCTCTGGTAGGAGCATGTCATACAGTTATGGCATCTATCTTCTCATTGGCATTTCCCATATGAGATTACATGCTGATTCATTTGAATCCTTAATTTTTAGAACTCCAGAGGAAAGTTGAATTCTCGTTTTCATCCAGCAGCTTATAAAGTGGTGCCAATATACTGGATCTGTGTGTGTGTTTTTGCCTCTATTCATCTGTTGCTGAAGCCAGTGGAGCCTTCCTTATCAGGAGTGGACCAGAGGTGGTGTAAAGCTGCTCAGGCTGGTGTCAGGGAAGACAAGTCACTTGTCATGCGAGGTAAACTTCCGAGCAACCCTTATGCCAGCTGCAGTTATTCATTTACTATTTGATCTCTCTGGGATTCCAGTTCACAATAGTGCCTAACCCTATCTTTTTTTTTTTTCCCCAGAAATGCTGGCATTGAGTTGAGAAAATTTACTTTCCAGAAACATGATACCTAAAGCCTAGGATCATAACAGAACTGCATGTGTGTTTCAAAGCCACAGAAGTAAAAAGAGGGCTCTTATGGAAGAGAAATTTTTTCTTATGAGGGAAAAGCAGCTTTTTTTCAGAATACATTTGTAACTCCTCTCTTTCTTGTAAAAGGTGGCTGGAGGAGGATGCAGACGTTGATCAAACCTCAAAGAAATTCTCATGTGAAAAACGAAGTGGCAGATGAGCAAAGAGTAGCAGGGAACAGATGACAACCTGGTAATCAGAGGAGTGTTTGGAAATGGTCTGCACCATTCCAACCATATCCTAATCTCTGTTCCCATCCTCTGGCTGTTGAACTGCTCAGGCCTCACTGGCAAGATGTAAAAATACGTGGTACACATTGCCACAAAGCTCTTTTTCCAACCCATGGAACAAGCATGCATGCTGCTTGCCCTTATCTCCACTGAAAGCCCTGGGAAATGGGATGTGCAGCTCTGGAGGTCCAGACATTGGTTGTCAGGCTTCTTTGCGTCTGTAAGTGCACAGCACACTGGTCTTCCAGGCCAGGTTGTAGGTGAGAGATTAATAAAAAGCTACTAAGATGGAAAAGTCAAACCTGGATGGAAAATTCATCCAAGCCATTCTAAAAAGTAGCTGATCAGCCTTTGAAGACCACAGGATAGAAAGGACATGCTGTTAATCTGAAAATGTGATGATTTTTCTAACCCTGATAAAATGCATGTCTCGAGAGGTGGCAGGAAATACAAAAATATGGCTCACATTATGGATGTATCTCAGAAATTAAATTCTTTGCATCTCCAAAAACAATTTAGTTTGATCCAAATTATAAAGGTTTAAGAGGCATGCTCATCATAGCCTGCTATTAGTTAATTCTGTTGTTCAGTATGGCCCATTGGTAATTGCAGCATTTTTTTATCCATATAAATACGTAATTTATGGTTAGTCATACAAATGGAACTGTGAATAATCACACTCCATCTGTATTTTTAATTCATATACCACTTTTCTTTTTTTCTTTTTTTTTTTTTTTTTTTTTTTAATAAAATATCTTCTGGTAAATCTATGTACTGGTATCAACAATCAGAAGTTTTATTGATCTGCCCACTCTTAAAATGCAGACTTTTTAAAAGTAAATAATTGTACTATGACAGCATCCCACACAGCCTCTGTACTTTCTAGTAAAATGAGCCTTTACCATGGCAAAAGAGCACTTAAACTCCCTATTAATTACTTCTATTTATCATCCAGTATTGCCTATTGTTCCTCATACTTTATTTGCACAAAGTGACACAGCTGCTTTGTTTTATGGCAGCAAATTTACAGCACTATTTGTCTAAAGAGAAAAGTAACTTCATCTGAACAAACTATTGCAGGCACTTGTAATGGGTAAGTGAGGAGATGGACAGATATTAGAACGTATGCACAAGATCTAGGGTTTTTATTTAGAAATGGAAATTGCAGGCAAAAAATAATGGCCTCACTGAATCAAGTTCAAAAAATGACCTTTGGTATTTTTATTAATGGCATTTCCAGTCTTTTTATTTGATTTAATTCAGAGAAATGCCTTTTATTTAATCTATTTTTTTTATTTCATTGCAATGCCTTGGGTTTAATTCCATATTTTTCCTTTTAGCTGATTTTGGGGGTTTTTTTCTCTTCTAATTATTTTTCAGCTGCTCCAAAGCAAATGTTCTTTTTGGAGTTTAGATTTTAAACAGCAGATGGATATCTTCTTCCTCTGTGCTTCAAGAGGAGCTTTAGTAAATTTATTAAAACATGAGTTTGCAATTATATTAGGTAAATGTCTATGTATTCTATTTATAATATTAAAATATAAAAATACATTTAGCAATCGTGAATAGCAGCTAAATAACCTCTGAATATCAGGATATTCAAGTGCCAGAATGTAATTACGTTCTGGCACAGAGTAGCAACGCAGAATAGAAACACAGCAGCTCTTTTGTCTCCCCATCACAGTTTCTGAGGGGGGCCAGGTGCAAATATTTGCAGGACAGCAGCCTGTAATCTTGATTTGACCCATATTTAACCTCTGTTCAACAGTGCCCCAGAGGCTTTCAACTATCACAGGTACCATTTGAACTTTATTTGGTGTATTTTGGAATGGGAGAAAAAGCTTTGGTTATAGCTGATGACACTTGTCTCAGAAGAGAAAAGAACTAATTACTGCAGGTTGCCTAACTACTTTTTTTTTTTAATTTTGGGGCATTTCATAGGTTAATAATATCAACTGCAGAAGAAGTGGTAGAATAATATAAATGAGGGAACAGGCCAATTTTTGAAGCACTGTATAGAAATATCTGAGTCAGGATCTGTGGGTATTCCTGTACCAAAGCTGAGACAGTGGGGGCAAAGGAAGTTTTAATATGAAAAGAATAAATATTCTCCAGTTTTTTTCAGCTCTCAAAGATATCCACACACTCGGGTTAAAAATACCAATCATAGCTTTTCATTTTCTTTTCATTATTCAGGTCTTGTTCATTGGTATTATAATCAGACAAAAAAAAACTTGCTGAAAAACCACAACCTCTTTGATAACTGATTGCTGATTCTCTAGTTGTGAAGAGGTAGTAGGAATAGACCTCAGAAGTATTAAAATCTTTCAGACTGTTGCAGTTTTGTTCATAAATTACCTTTCTATATATACATTAAAAAAGAAAAAAAAAGAAACAGAGGGAGAGAGAATGCTGTGTTCTTCTGGTTCATGCTTTGGCTTGGCGTCTGTAGAGTTTGCTCACACCACATCTGGGGGCTTAGCTTGTCAGTGGAAGGGTTTTCCATGGTGAGCATAAGGTTATCAGCTAAATAATTCATTCCATGGGCTGCAGTGCTATGAATAACACAGCTCCTGTGAGTTAGTTGAAGGCTGTCAGGACCACATGAAGTCAGCTCTACTGAGAGAGCTGAGGGCTGGATGAGAGAAGCTTAAAAGATGATGGTGTCTGGACTGTAACAAGTGAAAACAGCTCAGCCAAAGCAGCATATCTAGTGTGGAATTAAGTCCTGCACCTGAAAAGTAAGATTTTATCCTTTGTATGCACTTCAGATGAACAGCACCAGAAAAAGTGCTGTCATCAGTGAACTGCTTTGCTCTAGAGGTTAGGTTTTCAGCAGATTCAGGCAGCAGAACTAATTAAGAATTAACTCTGCCAGCCAGTGTCCCACATTGCATCAGACACCTGCCATGCAGCTAAATCAGAGTGCTTCAGCAGAGAAAATAAAGTAGCTGTGCAAACAATATGAATTCTTGCAGAAAAGGTTTATTTTTTTTTCCCTGTGTGCACCCTACCTCGCTTCCTCACTAAGTGTGGTGCATGCCTTGGCTTCTGGCTTATATGTATTCATGGCTTCTTCTACTGATCCTTGGCTTTTCAGTTGCACATTTAAGGATCTTCTCTCCATTTTTATATTGTGGTGTTCTAAAATAGCATCCTTGGCTAAAGGTCATTAAAATTAAAAAAAAAAAAATCACAAAATGCCTTCCTACATTTATTAAATAATGCCCTTCACTTTATAAAAAATTTCCTGACAGAGGAACACATAACTGGAATGTACATGATCTCTCTCACCCTTATGAAATAGCATCTTGTTTATCATCAAACCTCCTGTTCATCTGAAAGCACTGGGTGGAACAAAACTTTTACAGAGAAACCAAGTCCCTGGAGATGCTAACAGCCATTCCTGCTGTTCTTGAGCCACAAAATGCTTACCAGATTATTTGTATGCTGCAACCACATCAGGTGGATTGGATTAGCTTTAAACTCCTGCACTGCCAATGATTTTTAAAGAAATAGATGTCACACCTTCAGCTTATGTTGCCAGATGTTTTACAGATACATCTGCTGGGAAGTTGCAACTTTCACTTTTATGCTTGAGACTTAAAAAATGTTCTAAAAACCAGCCATTTCCTTCCAAATTGCATGGCATTTTTTCATAATGTCTCTGCTGACCTTACCCTCATGGTAATCCTCTTTTGCTGTGGTTTTAGACAATCCTCTCTGTTCTGAAGAAAATAGTATCACTGACAACTAGAAATGAATGAGCACAAAATAAATCCTTCCCTGCACCACTCCCCTTCCTTCCTTCCAGTGCCAGACACCACTTTGAACCTGTCAAAAATCTGACTTCTGCTGGCAAGGACACAGGAGCATTTGTGTTAATAAACACCAAAACCAGGAATGTTTCTGGGCAGGTGATGGAACTGCATTGCCCCTGGCTCAAAACCCAGTGGTTTTAGTTCCTGTCCTGCCATAAATTTCTTGTGTGGATGTTGCTTAAGGTTAAAGCCACAAAAAATTTTAGGATGTTTTATTCATGTCTCAGATGTCAGGCCAATCTCATGAAATGCCAGTTTCACTGCCTTTCTCTTTCCCCTCATGTCTTCATCACCTTCTTGCTTCTGGGGATTTACTGTAAAGCAAGTCACAGAGCTGATCTGGTTTGAATATCTTTCTTTGGCAGGGAGGAGGGGAGCATAATGTCAACAGCTCTGAAATATTTATTGCTCTGTAGCTTGCCTTTTCTTGCCAAACAAGTATAGATGGCGTGTAAAAGGAGTGGCTGGCCTGTAACAGAAACCATGCAAATCTGTATGTTTGAGTGTGAAAGAGATGTTTCACACACCTATGGAATGACTGTTAATTGAGCAGGCTGTGGGGCTTTTTTCCTGAAACACTTAAGATGCTGGCTAGAATTTCCCAACTGCTACCTATTTGAGAAAGCTCTTAAAAGAACCCCTTTCACAGCAACAGCCAGCCTCAAAATTTTCTAGTGTCATTTCTTTTCACTGTTAAATTGCTTTCTCTCTGTGCAGCGTATGTTTATTGTTTTTGCTGCTACTACTGGGCTGCAGATCTACCCACATTTTTATTTACATATTCCCAAGAATTTTTTTTTGCATATTGAAAACTAGGCTGGCTTTCAGAGACAGGAAAACATGCAGAGAAATTATTCCAGCTAGGAATGATAACTTGGGAGCAGTTTTTCCTCTTGTCATCCTGTCCTTTCTTTAAGAACTTCCTTGATTTTTTTAATTATGTCTATGCAATCTGCCACAAAAAAATGGAAGATTTAGCAAACTGACATGTTATGAGCAAGTGTAAAAATCATCTCTTCTCTCTAGGGAGCAACACTGGTCTGTTTTGAATCCATATCAAAAAGTCAGCTAGATGAGTTCAAGCACCACATGGTTTTGATTCTATCAAAGATAAACTTGTTGCCATTAAAAGCTGCTGAACTTAATCTGTGTGATAAAACAGTAATAAATTTCGAAGTATTTATTTAGGTTATGTAACCAGGCCTGTCATCATCTAGAGGAGATCGGCCTCTGCCCACCCCACCATCACCCACAGTACCAATGAGCAGGAAGCTAAGGGAGACTCATGGCTCATCACTTGGAAAAGCAGATGGACCAAGAGATAAATCCAAGGGGCGCTGCAAAACTAGTTCTTCTCTCAGAGTCCAAGCAGCCTGTCACCAAATTATGGGAGGAAAAAAGGAGTCCCAGCAAGTCTTTCTTGCTACTTGACAAGAAGAAATGGACACCAAGAAATATAATATTAACTTTGCTGGTGAAAGAAAGAAAATATTAACTTTGCTGGTGAAAGAAAGAAAAATAAGGGCTCTGAGAACTGTGGCTGCCACTGGCAGCGTTTTGAAGCAGTTAGGAAGCCTCACTCCTGTTCCACATCTGATTTTGACTGCTCTTTTGCCTTGGTGGCTCCTCATGGCTAGTTAACTTCTGTTTAATGGCACCTAATGGCAGTGCTCCAGAGGGAGGCTGATCACAAAGCATAGTCTGCAATGTTCACTGATCTCAGTTTAATACAGTTTCTGCAGATCATCTTTGTGATTTGAGGCACAGTCTCGAATCAGTCTCAAATATCTGCAGCTTAGGTTTCTTATCACAAAACCAGAAGAATTACATTTGTTCATATTTTAGGAGTAGTTGGCAACTTCAACACTTGGAGATTTCTTTCCAGTCCTTCTGAAGGAACACTTGTGGAGTACTGTGAAGCTTAAGAGCACTTCAAGTTAATTTTAGTTTAATTGGTGTTAAGTGCAGTTTCCTGGTCTTCTATTAAAATTGTCTTTTGGAATAATGGACAAATAATCATACTGGGTTTATAAAGATATCTTTCAAGCCTGAAGCTGTGGAGATAAGTGGACACACTTAGAGATTCATTCCTTTTTTCAGAAAATGTTTTTCGCTGTTAATACCACACAGAGAACGCCCAGGGCAAGTACAACAACCCGTGTATTATGTGATAAAAACCAAAGCAGTATGCAGCAGGTATGGAAATAAAATTGTAATGAATGAGTAGAAATGAAAGCTTTAAGCTGATTGCACACTTGACAGCTTTCACCACACATTTGCTGACTGGGGTTCAGACTTACCTGATAATGATCAGAGGAATGAAATACACCAGGAAAGCCACAACTGTCATGTAGGGGATCCAGTAGGAGTCATCAGGCCACAGGGCCCAGCACTGCACTTCCCCATTGGAGAGCTGCCGTTTCCCAAAAATAATCAGAGTTGGTATGGAAAAAAGGAAAGAGAGGCTCCAGGCCACCCCAATGAGCACTTTTGCCTGCCTTTCTGTAAAACAGAGCCAAACAGACATTTTCAGTGGGGTTGTTGGTGCAAGTGAACCCTTGCAGCACTATTGACAGAAAGGCAGAGAGGAGGAGGAATTTCTGTGAAGAAAGGGAATTTTAGGCTGCAGCTGGCTGATGCTGAAAAGACTTCAAAGGAGAAAAAGCATTTCATCTCTTTCTTGTGATAAATTGTCACGTCATTATGAGCTTGCATTTTGCAAGTTTTATTTAAGGATGCCTAGGGCCTGTTGAATCTGAAACACTATGAGAAAGGCACTGGTCAGGGTCAGCAAGTCAGAAACATGAAATGCAAATGGTACCTCTATGCCACCGAGAGAATTTCATTAATGCATGTAAAGGACCTCAGACCTGCCCTACTCCATGCCTAGTGATGCACCTTGAAGTGAGAAAGATTGCAAAACATTTCCTATGAGGAAAAAGAAAATGCCTCAGTTCAGGGTCAGGACAGGACTGCAGAACCAGCTGCCTTTAACTCCACCTGCAACTTTACTGTCCCAAAGAAACATGGGCCTGAAGAGCCTGGGCATCTCCTGCACGTCTCTGTATAGTGGTGGGGATCAAATTTAGCTCCTGCTGATGAACCCAAGATATGCCAGGAGTGGACTGCTAACCATAAGACAGGGCAGACAATGGTGCTCATGTGCCCAACCCTCTTTTTATCTGCTCCAAAATACAAGAACTGGGAGGTTCTGATGGACTTCATAGTGAAGAACAGGAGCTAAAGGACCCCAAAACCTCCATCAGGTTTGGATTACTGCATCCTCTTGATTTCCAGCCACTGCCAAGTGAGGAAAAACAAGTGGGAAAGAAAATGATGTCTGGCAGCACCCACAAGACTTTGTAAATATCAATGGGTTGGAGCAAAAAGATCCAAGGCTTTAATTTTCAAAAACCTGCATCTTCTGGCTAAATTCCAGTTAGCTCTAGCTGAAAAGTGTGGGGAAAAAGGGCTGATCTGTGGAGTATCCATGATTATCAGTGACACTTATTCCTCCTCAGCCAGATTGCAAGAGGGACAGATGGGGACAGATTTTTTTTTTTTAATCTGGGGAGCTTTAGTGTTCAAATACTTTATTGTTCTAAAAAATACCCGAGGTTGTGTGTGAAATAGAAAATCACTTTAAATTATGCATATAAAGAAGAATGTCTTTCCTCCTTGAAGCTCAAAGAGCAATACAAAAGCATGTGGGCGAAACATTCAAAAAGTAATTTTATGCTTTATAAAACATCACTTGCAAATACTCAGTTATCCTGCTCATTTTTAAATGCTACCCACGTTCAGGAAAGTATGGTCTTGCTAATCTAGGGCTTAAGGGAACTCTGATGACATCTGCATAAGTGAGAAGGTTAGATTAAGGCTATAAATATTGTACAGGCAAAAGAGAACTGTGAAGTTTCCCAAAGCATGACAGAAAAAACTTAGCAAAAGGAATATTAAGAATAAATTTCACAAAATATTTCCTGACAGAAAGGACATTTCAAATGTGAGCTACCTACTTAACTACAATCATGCAAGCCTCAGTGGGGCCCATCTGTGTTTTTCTAACTAAAAAAGATCAGAGCTGGAAAAGAAACCTTATTTTTTTTATACTGTATATTGAACAGAACAGAGCAATATGGGTTGGGCAAGAGTGGTATTTCTTTGTGTTTCATAATACTTTTCCTGCAATGTGAATTTATTTTTATTTTTAAATGTCCCTTGCATTTGGTAGAGTATGGCCTTGCTAGTCTAAAGGGCTTTACAGGGCACTGATAGGTAAGCAGATTTTTGTTTTATTAGAATAATATTAATTTTCTGCCTCACCAGCAGGGCTGTTTTTATCCTGCATTTTTAATAGTTGCTCTAATATGCTCTAAATGCTAGCCAATCACATAACTAGAGCTGTATCAGTTATAAATTAAATCAAACAAATAACTTTTGAAAGACAATATTCTATTGAACCAGTCTGAGCATTTTCCTTTAGAGCTTTTCAAACTGTGGTAGCCAAGACTAACTCCTGGGGTTGGAGTGGGAATCTCAGCTGCAAGCTCTGGCTCTGACTCTTCTAAAAGATGTCACAAATGTGACTGTCTCCTTTGCTCTGCTCCCACCATCCCCGCACTGTGACAATGGGTTTGAGTACATCTCTCTGCTCCCAGCAATATGAGCAGGGGATCACCCCTTAGAAGGAGCATTAATTTCTGCCATCAAGAATGTCAATGCTATGCAATCCTTTGATAAATTGAGTGCCATCTTAAAATTAAGTTTTAAATCCAGAGAGAGCAGAGCTGTTCCAGAATCTCAGCGGTAGCACTGTTTTCAGCCCAAAGCCACACAAGGATCAGTTTGCACCTTTTTGGGTTTTTTCATTTACTTAAACAGTTCTTTTTTCACCTGTTGTTTAGTTTGCATGTTGCTTGCATATGCCTTTCCAACATGATGAAGTATGCACAAAATGTTTTCTGCTGTAACTTCTCAGATTCATTTCTTTTTGATCTTCATTTTAAATTAAAACCTTAATACCCTTTTTGTTGTAGAATTAGGGGTCTCACAGTAAAAGCTTTAGGATTAAAATACTTTCTCTGGTCATTTATGTATTGGCAAAGTATAAAATATTTAGCTGTTGAAGTTTGTTTTCTTAAAAACCATGCGAAGAACAGCTCATTGAAACTACTTTTTAACAGGACTTCAGGCTAGTAACTAAATCATAATTTAAAACAATTGTTTGACATTTTCAAAGTGGAACGTTTGATTTTTTTTTCCTAAAATGGTATTTCAAGGTTACATGGAAACATAATTTTTCAAATCAGTAAGAAGAAAGGACTCTTTTGTTTCTTGATTGAAGCTTTTGGGGGAGATGAGTGTTTCATTTTGAAAGGAAATTTGCCGCAGGTTGACTCAGAACTGTTCCCGAAGTTCCTCTGTGTCATCACCACCAACAAAGATTTGTAAATCTCTTTGTTCTCTATCTGTAGAATAGCTAAGAGGGCATTTCAAAAGCATCCCACACAGCACCTCTGTAAGGAATAGCTGGGTGCAAGAGGTGATTATTTTATGCATATTCCAGAAGTTGCTATGATAAATATACCTCTCTAGAACCTTCTTGTGGATTTACAGCTGCCTTCTTTTTTCCTTTGAGCATGGCCTTTGTTTGTGCGTCAGTGTGCAGCCAGACCTTGCAAGAGGCAGATGGGCTTTGTCAGTGTTCTCTCTGCTTGTGACCTTTTTCCCCTGACCAGAGCTGCACCCAACTGATGATTTTGCTACCCTCAACTGGAGGAAAAGTCCTCTCTTCTCCAGTTAAAAAAAACCCAAACAAACCAACAACAACAACAACAAGAACAACAACAACAACAAAAAAAAAAAAAAAAAAAAAAAAAAAAAAAAAAAAAAAAACAAAAACCTACAAAAAGCTTTATGGTAAAGTTCTAGGAAATGGGATTTTAAAAAGTCTTTTACAAAGATTCAAAGTGATTTTCCATGGGTTCTTTTTCAACTTCAAAGTTCTCTTCAAAGATTACCCATCGAATTCTTTACTATACTCAGTGGTTATTTAACAAGCACTGCTTTTCCTGTACCATACATGAAGAAGAAATGCCAGCGGGTGTGTCCCACAGCTCATCCTGCTCAGCCAGCAGGTTTGTGAGTCCCTGCCCTGCCCGGTTTATGAGCCCTCCTGAAGGAGCTGTAAAGCACTGCCACCCCTTCCAAAGCCCACTGGGAAAACCTTGATATCCATCTCTCTCTTCTGAAAGGGTCGATCTGCATGCTGGGGAATACAAAGCTAAATTCCACATAAGTATTTGAAGCTTTCAGACCTTAACATCTGCCAAAGCTGCACCACTGTCTCAGCTGTGATTTGACTCACAGGTTTTTAAGTCTGGGAAGGACCATTAATCTGAGCCCCTGAATAGAGCTGTCTGGCAAAAGCCTTCATTACTCCAAAACAAGAATGATATTTGCATCTCATTAAAGCACATCCTCCAGACCTCATGGTTCTTGTAACTGTTCTTCTTCCTCCCCACCTGCTATCTCTGTTTCTTCACTCAGTGCAACATACTTAATGCCCCACTTTGGCTCTGTGGGAAAGAAATAATTTTGTTTAAACTGTACTGCTAAGAGGCCAGGATATATCTAAGTGATGTAAAAAACCCTGAAACCAAAACAAACAGGAAATTATAAGAAACAATAGATGTCCAAATTTATATGCTATCTCTTTTGAAGATACATCAAACTATTTTATGAATTCTCAGTACCACACCCTCCATTCAAGTAATTTTTAAATGTGAATAAACAGACAGTCAGTATAGTGGAACATGAGATACCTTTTGTCCATTAAAACCTTCTGAAAATGCTGGAATATAATGAAAACCACTATACTTTTTAAAATGTCATTTCATTCTTTGCTAACACAATACTTATAGAAAACTGCTGAGGGCTAAGTGGAGTTTAATAAATCTCGAAACCACAGCTACTCCATCATTTGGAAATTGTAACAGTTCAAATGTAGCTAGAGCAGGAATGAATAATTAATTCATAGCAACCAGGTTAAGGATTTTGAAAACTAAAAATTATCCAATAATGTCTGTAGCAATTATAAGGTAGTGAAATTTTCCTACCTCCTTGCAAGAACTTCATGGGGTAAACTATGGCATGATACCGGTCTATGCTTAGTGACACGAGGACGTAGGTTGAGGCATAGAGAAGGACCACCTGGGGCAGAAAGTATAACAAGACAACAGTTGAGACACATCTATTGCAGGAGGTAATGTCAAAGAGAACTCTGAACTAACAGTGTTGCAAAACTTACTAAAAGAAAAAAAATTAAAAAAAAAAAACAACAAAAAGCCCAACCAACCAAACCAAAACAAAATAGCACCTTGTATATTCACCCAGGTATTTTTCCTTTTTCCTGTCCACAAAATTTAAAAGATTTAATATGCTTTAACTAGCCTGTTTCACCTTTAAATGAAAAATTTCAAAATTTAACACTTTTGCTGCTAGAAAAAATTCTATGCAGCATTTTTGCCAGAGTTTACTGCCATGGGGGCGACAAGGATGAGGTTTTTATACCTGGAAGTAGCGAACGACCCTGCAAACGATATCAGGGGCCATAAAATCTCCAGTGTAGCGCCAAATGATGTCAGTCATTATGTTGATGAGTCCTGTGAATGAATCTACAAAGAAATTAAGTGAAGAAGCATTGAAAGAGGCAAATATGTGACTTCGGGTGAAGCACAGAGGCAGGTAGGACCCTTGTGATGTATCAGCTCTGCAGTCCTAGGGGCAGTCAAGCCATGACCACTCAGCCCAGTATGCTAGAGGAGTTGGGAAAGCCTCAGAAAACACCCCATAATTAGTGTCTAACTGTGTCAGCTTGATTACAGCTGTGACAAATACTGAACCACCTAATGTCCTTAATTCTTTATCTGTTATTTCACTTTAAAAAGCCTCCTGCGAAATCACCTGGAGTGGCAACCAAATGCTGCTGAAGTTAGTGGAAATTTTGTCAGGAGTTAATTTGCAAACTTAATTAATTAATGACTAACTGTGCTTTGTCAGCTTAAAGTTAACCTACTTATGCCTGTACTTTTATATTTGCCAAATTAAATACACCTCAGGCTATCTTTTTTTTTTCTTTTTTTTTTCTCCCACAAGAAAATCTAGAGAGATATTCCAGCCTTTGTTCTGTTTCTTATTGAACAAGTGAGTGCTCACAGAGATGCACATTTTACAAATGAATCACAAAAATTGGTACTCCTGTTTTACATACGGGTGATAATAAGTTTTGTCTTTAAAACCAACCTCTCTCACTTGGACAAGATAAATGTTTTCAGTGCAGTCCATAGAAGAAAATGTGTATGAGTCCAATGTGCTGCCACTTCAAGTAACATGTCATGTTACTCTTCTTGCACAGATTACCACAAAGGGAGAAAACAGGTTAGGAAAACTTTTCATGCAATTTTTCAGGACAAAACCAAGCAACATGAAGAAAAAGTTTCAATCTATATTTAAAAAAAATTAAAATGTTGAGGTAGTGTTTCATTTTGCAACCACCATTTTACACATTCAAAAACCATATCTAAATTTTAGTGTGACAAAGATATTTTAAACCCCATATCAGGAGATTTTGATCTGAAATGTATGCCTTTGGAAACAAGATATTTCAATAATTTCAAAAAAAAGTTTTGAGAAATAAACTGTTTGGGACCGTATTTCCAAGCAAACATGTTTTGCAAATTAGGTTTCTTCTAAGCCCTTTGAAATTACAGAAATTCCAGATATTTTGAGTTGGGAATTGAGATTTCAGCTCAATGCTTCAGAAAAAGCAACCTGTTTGGCTTCACTGGAAAATCAGGGTAATTTTTTCTGTATCAGTAATCCTTTATCTCCTCATTTTCTTCTTTCATTTATCTTCTTCTTCAAGGCTTAGTTCAAAATTAAATTAGTGTAACTACATTACCTCCCTCCTTATGACTACTGTTCAATTAATACTGGTTTGCTCTTTATTCTCGCAGCATCTCCCAGCCCCATTTTCTCTCTCTCCTCTCTTTCCGAGCCTCCAGAGGCTGGATCAGAGACGATCTGCAGAAGGAGGTCTGTGGTTTGAAACATTAAGTTAAAAGTTGTTCATTGATTAGGGTGATGGGGTAAGGAATGATTGTTCCTCTGATGAGTACAGTGGCTTTAAGACTTTTCTGAAAAGACTGTAGGTATATAATAAAGGTGGTCTTTGAAAAAAAACCACAGAGTTTAAGTGTTTCAAATAGTGAAATGCATCCTCCAGCAGTGGTTCCAACCTATTCCTTTCCCTTTCCTTACTCCTGAATTATTGATTCATATTCTCTCTCTCTACAGTAATGAAATATATATTGGTTCAAAGTATTACACATCAATAGAGCTTCACTTCAGGGTATCCTCCGGCTTTTGATGGTCTGAGCATCTGCCAAGCAGGTGCTTAATCAGGGCTCAGCTTTCCTCAGGAGGGGGAGGGCGCAGAGGCTGCCTTTCCTCCTGCCAACCTCAGTACTCTGAAGAGGAAAGGGAGGGAGAAGGGACAGCACCTCAGCTACCTCCTCATTTCCCTCTTCTCATGGCCGTCTTCCTATCCCTTTTCAATGCATCAGGAGAGTGTTTTAGAGGTGCATCCTGCAGCTGTGGCAGGAGATGGGACAGCATCCTGGTGGTTTCCCTCAGGTGAGCAATTTGGCAGTCCCAGACAACACACGTTCAGCTTATGCCCACTCCAGCTTTTTAGTTTGCATCGGGAGTGTGGTTTCAACCTGTGGATGGCCCCCACTTCACTGGCTCTGTGGATAGAAATCCACAGGGGAATGAGCCTTTGTTCAGCTGGTGCTCAGTCCAGAAGTACTCTCCAGGGTTGCCCTGCAGCTACCAGCCAGTTCTCAGGCTCAGGAACCATGGCAAAGTTTATGCAGCAAAAGCAGATCCCTCACCAGAAATATGGAATGTGGATATCAGCTCTGCCTTTTTCATGTTACAAGTCTCTACCCACTGTGTGTCATTACGTACGAATATATCTATAGCCTGAAGTACTTCAGGAGCTTTAAAGACAACTCAGGATTGTCTTTCCCTTGAGAGCCGTTGAGTGAGGTTTTTCAGGTGACTGCAGAGGCTTTTAAATGAGGATTAAACTTCACAGCTTTTTTTGTGCTGGCAGTCTCAGCTCTTCTCCCCCTGCAGTATGTTTTAAGGGCTCTCTGTGCTGATTTTCAGAATTGCTGTGGAGGGTTTGGCATGAGCCTCCAAGCACGTGCCCCTGAACACAACACACGTGTGTACCAAAGCCACTGCACCCAGCTGCACGTGTGGGCCAAATTTAGCCAGATTTCTCAATTCCCTTTAGTTATAGAAACATTCAATGCCCTCATGCCCTCCTCAGGTTTTATTTCTTGTCTTTTCAATCCTAAAAGTACCAGTCTAACTTTTCTCAAAGGATTCTTCAGTCCTCTGTTGCCTGATCCAGGGGCTGTTTCTTATCCCACCTCTGCAAAGGACCAGGCTCTCTCAGTATGACCACGCACGTCTGGAGGATTTGTCCTGCAGACTTTACATAGGCCCAAGTAAATAATGTACTTTGTGCCAGTGATCACACAGCATGAAGGGAAAATGAAGCCAAAGGATGACAAATGATGACAAAAGATTGCTATATACTCTCCAGAGACACAAGTACCTAGTGCAAATATTTATTAGTGATTTAGACACTAAGTATGCTGCTCATTAACCCATTATCTTATGATGATCACACCTTAAATAACTAAACTTTATATTTTTCACTCCTTCACAACATTTTTTATTGCAAGCCTCTTTTTACACAAAGCCCCAATGTGTCAGCACTATAAACCGGGTGCAGAATGAATTGCCAGCAGACCTTTTGCCAGTGGTAGATGAATCCTCCTCACCTTGTATCATCTTGGATACAATTATGACCACAGCATCCTGAAATCCTCATTTGCCATGTAATTTGAATTGCTGTAGTAGAGGTCAGTGTGTGGAAGTCAGCTGGTTTCAGCAATGAGATCTCAGCAGATCACACATTCCCTGGCTGCTTTTGGCAAGCTTGCAGCTCAAACCATCACCGGATTGCATCAGTGCCATCTAAGTGATGAATGTCAGGTACAGAAAGCTGGCATAGCCAACACATTGCTCTGAACCTCAGTGTCCTTATTACTTTGAGGACACCACTCCTTACAAAAGCTGGTGGCACATGTGTTAGATACTTGTGCTCTTTCACTGATGAGTGTTCCTGGGCCAAACAGCACCAAGATAATTTCTGAAAACTGTCCTAAACAACCTTCACTCACAGCTGTGTGCAAGCTTGTCATTGGCACTGCTTTCTTCATAGTCTTCTAAATTTTTTTACTAAGCAGTGGTGTGTTTACTGTGGTACTGTGTCAGCATTGCTAGGCAACAGTGGGGTTATAGGCCCATCTAATTACTCAGAAAAATAGGCAGAAATTCAATTAATAAAATGTATTCTCTTTTGATACGAAACAAAGATGCCAGCAAGTGATAATTTGTGACTTTTAAGCCAAATGTATATTTAAAGAAGAATACAGATGAAACAATACAGATGAAACAATTCCTCGTTGAAGAGAGGACATGTCACTAGTGTGATAGGAATGGAAGAAGATTGGTCTTGAGCGAGAGTGAATTTTCTATAAACAGATGTAAAAGAAAAATTTCATGAGATTTCAATAATAATAAAAAAGTAGAGAGAGGCAGGGAGGAAAGATTGTTTTGCCTGGGCAAAAGAAGAGAAGAACAGCTTTGTAGGGTTTGTGCAACTGGACAGGTCTGCAAACCTTTATTTGCCTCCTCCTCGTCACCACCATGGCCACAGCCTGTCCTTAAAGGCATAACTAGTGTCTGCCTCTACAAACCTGTCAGCATTTCAAAATGCAGCATTTTTAAACAGCATTTATGAAAAAGGTCAAGAAAATGCCTGAGAAGGAGAAGCACCCTGTTGTTCCCAGAGGAGACTGAAACATGCTGAGTATAGAGCTACAGCATCTGTTGTTGGGAAATATGTCAGGTACTGAAACAACCTGTGAAAATCCTGGGCCCTAAAGGCCAACATAACTCAGGTTTCCATCACATTCAGCAAAATGCCTTTGGATTATTTTACAGGCCTGACTGAGTGCAGGCATTGCCTCTACACTTTTGAGCCCAGGAGCCATTTGGTTCAGGAGGCAATTGCAGAACCCTGGGTGATGGGTGCTGCCCCATGATCCCAGAAATGTAAAAAAAATCACTGCCCTTGGAGGAACAAATCTAAATGTCAGCTTGCTGTTGGTGTAAGTGAAACAAATCTTTGTCAAAAAGTCCTCCACAGAGGAAGAAGTCCGTTATAGAAAGCAAATGGAGGTAATTAGCAATCTGGCATGGGAACTGTCAGATTCCATGTCTCAGATAATATGTTCATAGAAATTCATTGACTTGATGGTATTACCACAGGGATGTACCTGTGGAGACTTCAGGATATTCCTTTCATTACAACTAAGGAGGTTCACACAAAAATCTGCACCAGCAAGTCTACAAGAAAATATCTCTATCATTTTATTATTAGTACTGACACCACTCTTCCCTCAAGACCCTCTACCCTTTTCTGTCTGAAGTGGAAAGCAGATTGCTGGTAATCTGTGATGGGTTAAAAAGCTCCACATGTCATCTCAGCTGCAGTGTCATTTTCCCCTGATGAAAACAGTTCTATTAAGTTGGATGTGGTGATCCATGACTTCTCAGTGAAGCTGCGCCTCTTACTAAAATACCCTCTCTGTTTTCATGTCACTTACAGAGTGATTCTATTTTAACGATGTATATTGTGTTCTGCTTAGTAGAGAGCACCAAGCTGCATAAGGCAACACAACATTTTGTAAGGCAAGACAAAGGATCCAAGCTCCTGGTCACGGCTGAGCATTTCATATGGCTCATTTTTTTTGGACCTCGTGATGTACATTTTCATCACCTACCACTCCCAAAGGAGCATATCCTCTGGAAGCATCAGAAGCAGCAGTTCACTAACACCTGTCTGCAATGGAGTGATAGACCCTTAAAAACAAATGTGGCATCACTGCCCTATGACAAAAATAATCACTGTCCATGATTTTTGAACTGATGAGGCAGCCACTGCCCTCTGGCCTTGCTGCTCTGTATCACACTTGATGCACTGTCAGCTAATCGCACTGCTTGCTATGAACTTGCCTTGCAAGTGGGTGCAAGCAATTTAAATTAGGTGTTCTTAGGGGTCCTGAAGGTTGGCTTTAGTACAGTCACAGGGCAGAGAGAGCAGGAGAAGCTGCCCTACCTCCTGCAGACACCCCTGCAGCCTGTTTTCTCCCACTCTTCCCACAGTCTGTGCTTTCCACTGAAAATTTCACAGGTGGCTTTGCATGTATTCACTGCACTAGAAATAATTTTGTAACCACATTTCCTAAAAAACACACTCAGTCCTCTGCTCTCATTCAGGAGCTGATAGTGAAATAGGTTTTACTCCTGATCTGAGTATCTGTAGGACAAGATACTTATGAGATACCTAGAAGATGCCCTTTCAAATTAAGATGGCTCTTTAAACACTGAGCCATGAGAGCCTGGTGTGTGGCCTCTTCATGCAGTCATGGTGCAGCGTGGGGCTGTGTGTGGAGCAGGGTGGGTGCAAGAGTTGCCCTCATGCTTTGACAACTTATTCCTCCCCTTCACAACCCCTCCAGGTGCATTTATCTGAGTTCTATGATGGTTTGCAGCCCCTTGCTCCATCATTGCAGAGCATCTGGGCACCATGCTGGAGATGGGGCCAATAGAGAGGATGGTTGGCAACCCCATGAGCTGCCATGAATCTGCCAGTCCTGGTTTTAACTATTTTAGAAGTGTTGATATGAAGCAGATGCACTGCTTACGCAGTGCAAGGATCCCAGCTCTCTGGCAGAGAATCTGGCAGAAAAAGTGTGCCTTTGGGGTGCCCTAAGTTTTTGTGGGGAATCAGCAAGGACACCTATTGCTGTAGGACACAAAAGACGCCAAATATTTCAGAAGGCAAAAAGTATAGAAAAAGGGGGTTTTATTTCAATTCTTACTACCTTTTATAAGGTGTTCCAATACAGACTTGACATGATTGGTGAATAAGAACAACACCTCTCTAATCCCACTGGTTAACTAGAGAAACAGCAAAACACCAGGTGAACAAAGATTGTTTTGAGAAAGGCTATTATTTACCAAGATTGTTTTGAGAAAAAGCTTTCTTATGAAACTTTCCTTAGGAAAATGTTAGCAGCTGCTTGGCAGGCTAAAATCTCTCAAGCCACAGACATCCACAAGTGTTTTGTTCCATCGTGGTGCCTGCATTGGAGCACACGTTTTGCGCTGCAGCAGGAGCAGTTTTGCCACAGGTACAAACAATGTGTACTGTGCTTCTCTTGGGCATTTTCTCTTTCAAGCCTGGCAGCCTGGAACAGAACACCAAATGTAATGTATGAAGCAAAACCCGCTTGAAAATTGTCAAGAGAAAACCTGTTGAATTGACCTGTTAAAGCTATGTGTATTTTCTTGTGGCAGAAAATGTGCTTTCTTTCTCTTTCTGGCTCATAGGAAGTGACAGGAAATTTTGTTGAATTGTGTGAACATCTAATTTATTCGTTGCATTTCTTATATTTCTGCTCTGAGATCCACTTTCTCATGAGATGAGGCAGGCCCTGTTAGGCTAGATGTTGTAAAGGATGGATGCAGTGAGGCTCCAGCCTCACTCCATAGCTCATCCAGGTGAAAGTAGCATATATTGCACAATATCAACCTCTTCAGAAACAACACTTACAAGAGAGCTGGAGATCAGGTCTCTAGGATTAAAATTCAACATGCCCTGCCATTGTGAAAGGCATTGAGGTTTTGTTTAATTTGCCTTTATTAATATGTTTCTTCCTACCATTATTTCCTACTGCACCATTACTGTGGGGATACAGCTGGAGGGGGCTGGACTGATCCAGCAGTTCTACCAAGAAGGAGCATGGCACCCACCAAAACAGGGCAGGATAACAGGAAGGGCAGCACCACATCAAATACAGTGTGGGGGAGGGGGAGCAAAAAGGAGGGCTTGGTCACCACATCAGCAGTGGTCTCATAATTCAGAAAAACTGATTCCTCCCACAAAGTTGAATAAATGACTGGAGAATTGTTTTCTTGTAAAACTAGGATGAATTATGAACCAGTTAGGACCATAAAAGCAGGTAATTTTTGTTCAGATGCCCCTTCTTCAGACCTCTGCAGATAATATGGTTTGGCAGTTTTGCCATATGGGATTGGCAGTTGCCCTTAGGGGGAATATGCAGGGGCAGATGAAGTTGGTGATAATTCTGAGCCCTAGGACAAAGTTTTCTCTTCCCATCTTGTGTAACTTGCACATAGATGAGGCCTCTGTCTATTAGATGAAATATTATTTTGTTGCATGCAGTTGTTCAGTGGTTCATTCTATGTAAAGAGAATGAGTCTCAGTGTAAATGCAGAAGACACACTCCTGTGGATCAATTTGTCTTACTTGAACACAGAAAAACAAGGATATGCCTCCTCAAAAGACAAAGGAATCACACTGTAATTCATTGCTGCTGTATATATTTCAAGCGGTGCCTGTACTTGTAGAGTTTTGCAGAAAAAAATACCTTCTGAGATAGCAAATACCAAACAATTCCATTTTTAATTATTTCCTTCCCCAACATCTTGTATATAGATGCTTCTGCTGTTTCTTCTGAATCCTCTATACTGATCCTTTCGCCATGTCTTTACCTCAAGTATTTGAAGGACTGCAGGTTCATATCTTGGTCACAACAGAAGCTGTGGGGTTATTCTCATTTGAAAATGTGGACTGTCCCAGTCTGAAGGTTCTCTGCTACATCCTAAGGGTGTTTTCTGTTGGCATAGTTCAGGCACCCAGGTCACTGTAGTCACTGGTTACCCATCCTTCTTCCAACATGGCCTTAGCTGGATGAGATACTGTGGATGCAGATACTTCAGTACAAGTAGGGGTGGTAAGGGTAAAGCCTTCTTTCTTCCCTCACAGCAAACTGTAAATCAGACTCCCATGGTGCTCAAGCAGTAACATTGCATGCTGCAGGTCAATTTTTGTTGAAGTTTAGGCTTTCTATTGATGCCTTAAGTTTTACCTTTCATGTTTTTCAGATTCTGTGCTGCCTAGGGGTGTAGTTCTGAGCTTCATATTAAGTGCCAGGAAGCTCTCTTCACAGAGTAGGTAGACAAAACAAATGCTTTTTCTGCTCAAGACCAAGGACAGCAAATACAACTTTCAGGCCCAAAAGCATAAACAACAGTGGGCTGAAGGGAGGAACAAGAAGGATGAGACCTCACAACCTGAAGCTGCAATTGGGCAATTAAACCCCAATATACAAATGAACCAAAACTTGTAAAAGTGTGAGATCTCGCAACCAGTTGTCCATTTTTGTGACCATTTTAAGTCCACTTTGGGTGTAGCACTGGTCAAGCTCTTGTCCTGACCAAGGGCCTTAAAGACCTTTCAATAAATATATACTTTAGCTCTGTTCTGTTTCAGGTCAGCCTTCCCAAAGCATCACCATTGCAGAATAGTAGAATAGTATTCACTCCATTTTCGTATCTGCTTTGTCCCCCCTGGTGTTTGCTCATAGCATGAACAACAGCACACTGGTAAGTTTTATTGGTAAATTCCCATGTAAAATCATCATGTGGAAAAAGGTAGATCAGGGAAACACACACTGAGCTGTTTTCCATTAAATATGCTGCAGTGTCAGACCAGGCTGAAAATTCATTACATGTGGTCTGGATCTCAGTCCTGTAACTGATCTGAACATGGCCAAAATGGACTTCTAAGCATTTGGTCTTAATAGAGCAACTAAGTCTCTGTAGCACCACATGGTATCTTTGACCTGAATTCTATAAATTCTGTAAATAATTTGTAAACATTTGGTAATCAGCTAGGCAATGGACTTAAAGGAAGTGACTCTCCAGGGAAAACCTGTAAAAAATACACGAACGCGAGTTGAACGTATTGGCAGGTGATGAACAACCACATGAAAATGTTGGATGTGTTGTCCTATAGCCCTTTACAAGGATGGGTAAAGGGAGATGTGTAAGTGTTATTGTTAGTGACACAAAGACAATCTCAGTAAATAAATATCACTGCTTTAACATGCAAGAGGGGAATGGAAAAACCCTGATCTTCTTGATGTAACTTTAGTGCCTGCAAAGGTTATTTCCAGAACAATTGCTGTTTGATTACAAGTAGATGTGCTGCAGTACAGATGATGGACTAAAAAGTGCTAATGATGTATTTGTACTTTTGATGTCAAAAGTGTAAAGTCATGTCTTTTAATGGGAGCTAATGAGATCCTAAGTGATGATTCCAAGTAAAGCGTAGTCATTATGGCCACATTGTTGGCAGCACCACACTCATGCAATCCTGTTTCTCAGCATTCACTGCTGGTATGTGAAGAAGCTAGGTAGCAACCTCCACACACCTAGCTATATTTAACAAGAGAAGTCAAACTCTCATGTAGAGTAACTGTGAAATAAATGTCCTCTATGTCAGGTGACAATCCTGCCTGGATATCCATCAGGGAATCAAAAAAGAATCCATAAAATTTAGAGGTAGTGTTTTTCAAGTAATTCAGAAAGAAATCCATTTTCCCCCTTAATGCTGAAATGTTGGACCCGAAGGATTATACAATTTATCTGCCAAGCACCTTCTATTAAAAGCAAAACCAAAAACAAACATAACACAACTGTCATTAGGATTTGAATGTCTGAAACAGGCTGAAGATAGGAAAACAATAATCAGTCCTTCAGGACCACATAACAATTCTGTAGCTGTCAAAATAAGAATTAAGGCTTCTTATAAACTGACATAAATTGGCACAGCAAAAGCTGACTGCTGCTGATGTAGAAAATGCATGGTTCATTTCATTGACTGTCAAGTGTATCTACAAAACACATTCAGGGCCATCACTGGGCCACAGGAAAGGCAATCAAAATAACATTCTAAGGTTATGAAAATATCCTTCCTAAACCTTCCTCAAGCCTGGTTTTGCTCTGGAGCCCCATAGGAAACCCCGAGTTCCCCTCCTGCCCTTCACATTCCCCTGTGCCTCATTACATGCAACAAGAATAAAACCCCTCCTGTTCTTGCACTCTGCCTTGTTCAAAAAATGTAGCGTTTTGAAGAAATTAATTTATGAAAAGATGCATTAAACTGGACCATTGTTTTTCCAACCGGACTTAGAGATGTGGCTACTCTGTTTTCCCAAACTATGTTACTGACCTGGATGAAGGCTGTGCCTATGTCCCCCATGCACCACGGCTGCACTCTATGGAGCTGGTGTATCAGATGTTGCCAGTGTGCCCAAGTCAGACCTCACTGACAGTACTGGATGTAGACACTCCTTCCCTGCATTCCCAAAGGGTTCATCCTGAGATGATATGAGGGTAGAAAAACCTCCAAGACCTACACAGAGCTTTGCTATAATGGAGTCAAAGTTCCCCATCAGCATCAAAAGTATTTGGATTTCATCTAAATTTTAATTTAAGGGCTAAACCAGCCAGCCAGAAGCTGTGTCAAGGTTGCAATCACAACCCAAAATTGAAACTTCAGCATGCCAAAATCATAACAGACAATAGTTTTTCTAAAATGTCTGGCTTTTTCTCCTGACCAAAAATGCATGGGCATCTTTGAGATTAATAACCAGATGTTTGGTATTTCCCTGCAGGCAATAGACGGAGATTGATTCACTATAAAGAATGTAAACAATGACTCTAATTTGAAAGCTAAAATCTATTGACTTGTGCCTTTTCCCCATCCTGTCAGTCAACATCCTAGCAAAGTACTTCTGAAATTGGAATCCCTTCCCAAATGATGAATTAATATGAAGTTTTGTGTTTATTTACAATTCACACCAAAAATGTAACTGTGGGAAAAATTCATAAAGATGCAAATATGTTTATCTACATATGAAGCAATGAATGGTCAAGAAAGGGATGTGTGTATTTTTATAAACATCTTAGAATCATAGAATTATTTAGATTGGCAATGATCTTTGTGGGGAATAGATAGCATAATCAACAGACTTCATAAATTCAGCAATATGAAGAATTCATTACCACTCTCATTTCAAGAACATTTTCTGCAAGGCACAAAAAATGTATTGTGGAAATATTGTTAGCTGAAAACAATGCTAACCTACCAAAGCACTCATATTGAAAATGTATTTGGTATACTAATGAGTGAGTGTTTAAGGATTTGGAAATAGAGTTGAAAATGCAAAACTCTATCTTGCAAGAGTCCATTCATTTGTGACATTTCAGAATGATCAAATTAGTCTTGAGCAAGAGCAAAATATTTTGTTTGTGATAGTACCTGCACACAAAGAAGTAAAATAGAAGAACTCAAAACCATTTCCTTTTACAGATCCTTTCAAATTCACATTGACATTATAAACTGTGTAAGTGGAGCAGAGAGGTATTTAAAAGCATACCTGCAAGGGGCATGATTTTGGAAGCATGGCTTTGTTTTTCCGACGATCTTGTTGAATCGGTTTTTTCCAGTCTATTTGTATTAGCTGGGTAGAGGATTCACAGAAATGCAATTGTGTTTTGTAATTTGACTTTGATCACAGTAATTTTCTTTCTTGTGTCTCCCAAGCAGTCTTCTAGAAACTACAGCAGTAATGGTATGCAGCAGTGGATATTGAACTGCTTGCAAGCCACTCAGGCAGCTCATAAAAACATTATTAAAAGGCAAATGCCCTTTGTGCTCATAACTTCTAAATTACACAAGCTGAAGTACCCTAATACTTCTAAAGCATTATAATATATTGAGACAAGTTCTCTTGGAGCTGGTGTCGTGACTTTCCAGCTGACAGCCTGTGCTCTCCTGCCAGTCACTCTGGTTTGGTTTGACTCTGACTCTCTCTCTGTAGCTCAAGAAGCTGGGAGTCTGAGCTTGGTTTGCTGAGAAGATCAGTGACTGGCAGGTGGCACATGCATTCTTCCTGGAGTAATCTCATCTCCTGCAGAAGGAACTTTTTCAGAGCATCCTGAACCATTTCCTTTCTACTAATGAGTGTTCTCCCAAGCAACGGGGGCTTTGGAGATGCCCAGTCCTGCAAAGGTGCTTTGGCTCACCTGCTAATGTGAATCTGCTCCCAAGGTGAGAGTTCTGGGAGACCTGCAAAGGCCGCAGAGGGCAAGAGTGTTTTCTGTTCTCACGTGTGTGCTTTCCAGGTAGAACAATAAAGAAACCATTTTAAAGATAATCTTGATGTTCACTGAGAAAGTGGCATAGTGCTTTATTTTCTGGTTGCATTAAACAGCAACCTTCCCATCTCCCAAGGTCATCCCTTGGCCAGCAACATCCATGAATGTTATGTTCAGACACATGAGTTTTCTCCTTCACCTGAAGAATTGGGAGCACATCTGAAGATGTGCTTTCTCTCAAAATCAAAACCTGTGCAAGTGAACTGGAACTTTCCCGGAAAGAGAAGAGCAACAAGATTTGCTGTAGAGTTCAACAGCTGAATAAGTATTGCTAATCATCATAGTGTGCTGGGGAATTTCTCTACCATTTTTTATTTTCTGTAAATGTTGGTGTTATTATCTTCATCTTTTTTTCTATCTTGCCTAGTTCTTTTGTAAACTGAACATTAACTTCCTATTGTCTACAGGGTCCAGGTTTTGTGGCCTCAAGAAATATTTCTGC
The DNA here is from genome assembly GCA_013397095.1 of Sterrhoptilus dennistouni. Taxonomy (NCBI): domain Eukaryota; kingdom Metazoa; phylum Chordata; class Aves; order Passeriformes; family Zosteropidae; genus Sterrhoptilus; species Sterrhoptilus dennistouni. The sequence goes on from VWZU01012524.1 coordinate 1,355,620, forward strand.
AAATTTCAGTTAAAAAGGGTATGTTGGAACATCTAGGACCTTCACACAGACAATAGGTACCATTCTAGTCAGTATCAAATTGTCAACATGTATTTTTTTCAGTTGGCCTCAAGATCTTTATCCCAAATAACAATTTCTGTATTGGCTCAGGAGTTCCACTAAAATGGAAATTACTGTCCTTTCCGGTGTATTTTGGTGTATTAGACACTCCCCTTTAATAGCGAGTAAACTGTACTGTCATAATTTCTTCCTCTCCACTGCTCCCCTCCCCATCCTCCACTTCCAGCTCTGAATGTAGATATTTGATTTTGATAACTTTGGTCTGGATAGGAGTGTGAATGCTCCTCTCAAAATGAGCACTTGAAAGTTATTTTCAGTGGTGGAGTTTGTGCCTCCACCATAAGCAAAAGAAGTTAGTAGGCAGAGGGCTGAAATTCAGTTTTAAGTATAGAAGTTGTTTCATGCTCCATGTCTTTGGACTCACAGTATGGTAACTTCAGAGTGCCAAACATGCTTTTAATGCCATTACTGACAGAAAATCCATACTTGAGGCAACATACACACCCTTTTCCCTGCCCCAGACATAGTGCAAGACAATTCCACACTGATTTCCATCAACCATTCATTTTCTCCAATGCCTCAGAAGATGTCCAACACTGAACCATGTCTCACTCGTTCTAAAACCAGGACCCAGTAAGCTGAGGTGCTACATGCCCACACTACTCAAAAACATCTGGTTTTACAAGCATTTCATAGACATGGAACTGCCTTTGAGAAATACCTGAGGGGTGCAAAAAGTGCTCTATTTTGATCAAATCCAGTTAGTTTATTTACTGCGTAGGAGGCAAACTGGGAATTTGGGAGGCACTGGATGAGTCCCATGTTGTGATGTCCCATTGAACGTGGCAAGCTGTAAGTACCAGCATACCCATGCAGGGAGACTTAGAGATGCTCTTCACTTACAGCCAGATTGCAAAAGCACAGGCTACATAAATGATTTGTTTGTCTATGAAGCTTCAGTGTTAGAGAGTGAAGGTTTTATAGCATATTATGAAAGGACACTTCAGAGAAACTAGGTTGATATGCAACTGATGCAGTTGTCACTTATTAATATTAGATTAGACACCTTAGCAAAGCAAAAGTTTCAGGTGGGTAGTTTTATTGCTGTGCTGTCTTTTGTGCATTAAATTTTCATTAGAGTTTCTGTCTTAGAGCAATGAGATTTGCCACTAATAACTCTTTGACACAAAGAAACTTATTTGATATTTGAGTATCACAACGCTGTAAAACCTCATCAGAGCAGATCATCTGAGATTGCAAATGCATGGATTCCATGAGTGGATTGGTGTTATAGTAGAGTCTTCATGGGTCTCATGCACTCAGTACTGTGAGGATTACTTCAAAGGGAGTGTGTCATCTAACGAGTTCAGTACTTAAAATGTGTCAAGCTTGCTGTGTGCCTGCATGTGTTTCTGACAGGGATGAGCAGGAATCCAAATTTACATTGATTCTCTGAACGAAGGATGTAACAAATGTTCATAGTATCCTTCTTTCTAAAACATAAACAGAACACTGTAAGACCCTTACTTTACCAGGGTTATGTACAAAGCTGTCGTCAGGAGTGGTGACACTGGATTCCATGCTAAGGATGAGAGGAAAAGCCACTCTGCTTTTCAGCCCTTTTAGAGGGAATCTCCTACCAACTTTCATGACCAAACAGCTGTGACATTGCAGTTCTTAAGAAAAGGATTTAAATAAGAGAGAATGTCCCCTTGATTTCTAAAAGTTTTGCCTGTTTCATTAAAACAAAAATGACTGAGCAGAAATGGCATTTCTTGTATTTCAGCTGGCTTATTAGATATCACCAGAGAGGCAGTTTCATAGCGAGTATTGAAATTACCATATTTAATATACCTTTTAAATTTTTTCTCTGGATTTACTAATATTATAGCAGTAACTGCAACACTCTCACAACACATTAGAAAGCCAGTGAATATACAGTCCCTATCTCTGAAACATGAAAAAGCTGTTTTCTAAGAGGGTTCTCTATCCTTTTCATATGTGGCATCAGCCTCTGATTTTGTCCTTGCCTATGGGAGGTGAAAATGAAAAGGTGTAGAAATCATTTTTCCATTCAAGATTAGAAAATTCCCATACAAAAAACCCAATACCATCTCAAAAATGTATGTGGGTTTTGGCTTGTGGTTTTGTTTTATAGGAAACAAATAAACATCTCTTTTTTGTCATGTATCTTCAAGTTCCCACATTTTCAAAGCAAACTGTTTCCCCATGCAGACAACCCCTTATTCCCCTCTTCTAGTGTGTATGTTTCTGGCATATTTGAACAATGTTTTGTCTATTGTGCTCTTTTGCTAGTTTACAATGAAAGTAAAAATGTCTTGCAAGAAAAAAATCCTTTTGTTTGTTGTCAGTAACCTCTAAGAAACTGGCATAATCAATCAACCACTTCTGCTTTCCAGTGCTGTTATCCTATTCCTTAAGAGCTAGCAAAAAGTTTCACTTGTAAATGAAATGTTTGGAGATCTTTCCAGATGTAATTTCCATCCTATTTTGACCGATCATGTTCTTGTTAAGGAGAATCTTCACTCTTCTTTTTTGCTTGCTACTGCCTCTTAACATAACATGAGTGGAGAAACGTGTGATTTACCCACGAGTCTCTTCTGGATTTCAGGGCTATGGTGTGGGTGGGTGGGTGTGGATGTGGATGTATTACATGTGTGCAGAAACTGAATCAGACCCACATTGCATCCTTCAGTAATTTCAAGTGGTTCTTTCCACCAACACAGTGGGGCACAGCACTTACATACACTGAACTCAGCAATCTTGAAATTCTCTCCTGACCTAATTGATTTTATGATCCTAAAGATTCTCCTTCAAGGCTGATCATGCAGCTGTAGTCAATGCACAGGTTTGGAGCAATATTTGTCACTTAAACTACATTTTTGTTCCATATCCCATTTAGATCTCTGCAACTACCTGAAAGGTCATTGTAGAAAGTTGGGGGGCAGTCTCTTCTCCCTAGTATCAAGCAATAGAATGAGAGAAAATGGCCTCAGGTTGTGCCGGGGGAAGTTTAGTTTGGATATTAGGAAAGATTTCTTCACAGAAAAGGTGGTTAAGCATTGGAACAGGCTGCCTAGGGAGGGGAGTTAATCACCATGGCTAGAAGTATTTAAAATACATGTAGATGTGATATGCAGGGACATGATTTAGTGATTTAGTTGGCAGTGTGAGGCTGGATTTGATCTTTTCCAACCTAAAAGATTCTGTGATTCTATGAACAAATTATCTTTTGGGCAGTGCCTAGAAAATCTTGGATGAGTTCCAGATGACAATTAAGAAACAAATCTGAGCACAAAAGAAATAATCCTGGACTTTCCATCAGGTAACATTGCAATACCTTGCTGTGTGTTAAAACAAATGAAGAGGTTCCGAGAAAAACCTTCTGTGTAAAACTTTGTGTTTGGGGATGGGATTTGAGTCAGAGCCTTCTGAGGTCTGATTGAAATGGAGGAAGATTAGGTTCTTAGTTTTCAAAAGTGAATAGTAATCCTGACAGATTTGGTGATGTATGAACACTGGAAGGACTTATATAGTCAGTTTTAGAGATCGAAATTAGGAATTGAATCCTTCTGTGCAAGTCAGTGAAACTTAAGCCCAAGTACAGAGCTGCTTGGAGAGTTTTGCTTTGTGGGCTATAAATTGGGCATGGGGAGGGTGACTTTGTATCTTACCTACCCACAGTGAGGCACCTAAAGTAGATGGCATGAATAATCCCTAAAATTAATACCAGTGTGCAAGAGTGCAGTAATGAGATTTAATCCAATTATCTCTGTGACAGTTATGTCCCATTTTTCTTCCCAGGACTGATGCCAAGATGTGGGCCCTCTTAGGACATCTGCCCTCCACTCTCCCTGCTATTACACAGAATCACAGAATATTCTAGGTTGGAAGGGACTCTCAAGGATCACCAAGTACAACTCTTAAGTGAATGGCCCATAAGGAGATCAAACCCACAACCTTGGCATTATTAGCACCAAACTCTCACCAGCTGAGCTAATCTCAGTATTAATGATGTTGCACAATGCAAAAGATGTAATGTTCCAAATAACAGTAACTTCCTTAGGTGGAGAAGGTCACAGATTAAAATTGCTCTGACCAAAGACCTGCAAATGTAAGTTGTCACCTACTAGGCAACCACCCAGTTCTAAGACAACAAAGGTGTCTGAAGATATTTGCCTAATCTGCATTGCACGTGGCTGACTAGAAAACTTACCAAGATTAGAATTTTGTTGTCCTTTTTGCTGTTTCTTTCAAATACCACATGGGTATTCTAGCATATGAGCCCAGACCACACTGCTTTTTTTTTTCTTACAGCCCTCAAAGTGCTGTAGTTGCCCATACAAATCTTTATAATCTCCACACAGACCAACTGGTATCAGCAGAGCTGTGACAGTGCAGTAATTTAGCCGCACAGTGCAAGTCTCAGCACAGGGTTAGAGAAATTATATTGCAGGTGAAAGTGGGGGGTAAAAAAGCTACTGGCAAAAAAAAGCCAGCTGAAAGGAAATGCTTTCATTTCAGTCACATAGATGTCTAGTTAAGAAAAACATTTGTATGCAAAGATCTGAAGGAATGACAGCTTCTTTTGAAAGGATAGAGATGGTAAATGTGGACCTCCTATGTGGAAATCTGTAGGTGGGTAAGTGGAATCAAGTTTAGGCTGTGTGTGTCTATTGAAATGAGAAAATGATGCCTTTGATAAAGATAGGGCTTGTAAGGTCCATTCATCACTTTCAGAAATTACTTATCAGCCAGGAAAAGCAAACAGAACAACTGATCCCATCTTAGTATAAAATGGCATTGTCTGGGATGAACTTGGGGAGATAGGATTGTCACAAATTACATTACAATATTAATGTTACATTCATATTTCTTGTTTCCTTTTTGGGGATGTCCAGGGGCCAAACCTCAGGCATGGCATTCAGAAATGGTCCTAGATGACTTGGGAACAGAAGTCTGGTGCCTACTTGTGATTTTAAACATACACATACACTGCAAAGCAACAATCATTGTGCACTGTATTGCATATTTATAGGCATGTTGTAGTTAGTTTTTCCCCTGCTTTAGAAGCAAGAGGATTTATGAACTAAATTCTATTAAGTCCCTAAAGTCTATATAAGGAAATACTCAAAATCTTTGTACAAGAATCAACACATCTACTGAAAACACTTTATAACTCAAAAAAATTTACAAATTAAAAAAGGATATATCTGGCTTCAGAGTTAAAGTGATTGAGATGCAGATGAAATGAGGGCATACCATCTTTGCTGCTAAATTCTCAGGTCCCAGGTGGTCCACTGGAATGTTAAAAAAACACTGCATGACCATACTCTACACTAAAAGTGGTACTGGAACTACTGACAAGTAGAGAGTATGTCTGCTGTTTTTCATTTGCAGAGGGAGATACAGTTTATATCCCTAGGTGCTCTGAAAATTCCACTCTGAGTCCCTCTGTAGGATGAACACACAAACTATCTCCTACCAGAACAAGTTAGTACAGCACTTAGGTATTGTACTTTGAGGAAAGAATAGACTTTTTTCATGAGTTCTCCCTGCCTTTGTGAATCGCAGCTCTATGCTTGGGTTTAAGCTGCAGAGTGATTTTTGCTACCTGCAAGGGATCTGAAGACCACTGTTCACAGAAAACAGATAGAAAAACACTGGTTTAAGGATGTCTGCCTAGTGGGTTGTGATTGCATCAATTACAAATCATGATTCATGGACATCTTGTTCCTGCATTTGTAAGATTAAAGCAGGCTATATAAATAAAAGTCATTACAGGGCTTTTAAGGGGATGATCACGCTTGCTTTCCAGTAGCAAATTTGGAGAGCTCATTACCTTTACATTGCCACTAATGGGAGGGACACTGCATTCTACTTTTATATTCTAATTTTATAGTTACTGCGCATCAGCTTTTTTTTTTTT
>VWZU01012524.1:1361679-1406554 GCA_013397095.1 Sterrhoptilus dennistouni
TTTTTTTTTTTTTTTTTTTCTTTTTTTTTGGTGCTAGTGCTGCTGTTTCCTACTGCAGAGAGCTCCAATGGATAGAGTCTTAGCAAACACAAATCCTGTGTCCACCTCTGGACTTTCCAGTGAACTCCTGAGAAAGTATTTAATTATATAAAACTACATGAACATTAAGAAAAATACAGCATAACAGGCTTTCTTCTGTGGGCTGGTTAAAAACACTTAGAATTAGGTTTGGAATTTGATTGTAAAGCAGAAGTTGTTGTCAGCAAACCTACAGCTCATTTCTGCATTCTCCAAATGTCCCATCTCTACAATAGCTGCCAGCCAGGTTTTTGGGTACCTCATTCTGGCCTAAAACTCTCTGGTTACTGCATCAAGATTTGATCCATTGCTGTTCCATTTGATCCATTGCTTTGTCTTTCCTCATATACTTGCCTGACTCCAATCCTTTCGGGCTCACGCAATAAAGTAAAACGTGTTCCAACTGCCTTAGACCCCAGGATTACTGCCAAGTCTCTTCTACCTTTTTTTATTATAGTCTCAGTCTTGTGGTATAATAACTTTACCTTTTCAAGGAGGTAAATATTGCACCAAAAGAAATTTCTTTTGCTTTACACCTCACAGGGAAATAGCATAACTCCATGGATTATTTGAGCACTAGAACCAAATTCAATGTTCCTACACTGCTAGACTGAGCCAGAGCAAAGTATTTTCAGGATACCAAATTTTCTATGTCAGACCTCTTGTTTCATGATTTCACCTCTAAAACATGACATCTACTCTATTTTCTGTGAGCATTTTCCTTTGGCTGCCTGACCAAACACTGTGAAATAGAGACCTTGATACCCCTAAAGAGAACAAGCATATCTCCTTCACATAAAGCTTCTTTCTGTCTCTCAGTTTTGATGCTGAAGTTCACTTCTGGTTTCCTTTCCTATCTTCTGAGGATATTCCACCTTTTACTCCATCTGCTTCAGGACTGTTTTGGGAGAAAATGCAACAGAGGGATGCATGTATTGGACATTTTCCTCAGGAAAATAGAAACTATGTTTTGACTAACCATTTATGCAGAGATAAATGAATACACACAGAAATCCAGAAATACTCATGGCTCTTTACATAAGAAATCTTAGAGTATAGTAAAAGATGATTCATAATATCAAGCTGGAATTGTACAGCACTAGTGTCCAAGTTACATATTACAAACTAGGGAACTATGACTCATCTTCAAATCTGAGTAAAAGTTCAAAGGAGAATTTGAGTTTCTCCTCCTAGATGTTATTAAATCTCCAGGAATGGCAATGGATAGCAAATCTGTTTTGCCTCGTGCTGCCGCAGGGTATTGCAGGCTGTGACCACATTTATCTTATCCTGCCTTATGTCTCAGTTTGTGAGGGCATGCTAATACATACCTAACTTAAAGCGAGCCCCATGCTACTTTCTTCTTACTGAATTAGTCTTCTTGGCAGAAACAGGATGGAAAAATGATTGCTTCTTTTCCAGGCAACTAATGCAGCCATGCAACAAATTTTCTTATTCACATAGTTTCATGGGATGCATTGAATAAGCAATACTAATATTGCTGTGTTTACCCCCAGAGACCATTTTTGCTCTTGGTAAATTGAATCACATTTATTCTGTGAATGAAAGTTGTACTAAATGCTATAGCTTCCATAGTCTACAGAAGAAAAGTGAATGTAAATCTATTTCTTCTCTGTTTATCAAGCCCTGTGTACAGTCGGGTGATTTGCAGAGTTCTTAGACTTCCACCTAGGTGTTTGGGAATCAAGCTGCTTGCAAAAGTCGGGAATTTGGATGCCATTAGGTATTCTGTAAACTTTCTGTGTCTGTGGGAATATTAATGAATTACACTCTTTCTTCCCAATCTTGACAAATGTTTTTCAGCAGCGATGGTAGCATGCAGTGCAGAACACAGATGATCCATTAGCAGAGACAGTTTCCTTACATTAATTACACTTTCAAGTGGCTTTAGGACATAATGAATATAAGAAATACACATGTCCTTCTTTCAATTTTTACAATGAATTTTGCAGTACAATTGTAACTTCCTCTAAGTTTTCTTTTCTGCTGGTGATGAAACCTCTCACCTTCCTTCAGCCTTCATATTTTTCCTACAAGTTAGCAGACAATAATGCAGAGAGGAGGAAGATAGATTTCTGGGAATTAGTTCAGTTCTGTGCATTAAGTTTCTGTGTCTTAGGTGGCCAATTGTGTAAATCATATTGGCAGGTTCCAGCCAAGACCCAGCTGGCAAGATAGGCAAGTTTTCCAGTATAACTGGGAACTCTATAGACTTTTTGGCTGCCAACAGTCCACCTTCATTAAGGTGACCTGCTGATTTAGCTGCTAATTGGCTCTGTGCAATTAACTTCCAATGTTCATAATCACTGTGGTGTCTAAGGTACTTGTAAAACTGATGAATTTGTAAGTATAATTTCTCTAAAGTGCAGAAATATTCCAAGTATCATTTTCCAGATGAAAAGCTGGAACAGACACCATTATCAGTTAATCATGTTCTACATGTTAATTTTGGTAATGGTGTTATTATATTAAGCTTTTCTACAGATCATGGAGTAACAAGTCATCTTCATTCTTTCAAGTCACATAGAACAAAGAAAAAAATTATTGAAGGACAAGCACACTCCTTTGAAGCTGTCAGTGCCCTACTGGTTTTGGTGTAGGGAAAAAAAAAAAGAAGAAAAGAAGGACAAAATTTGTTCATGTTTAGCTCTTGTAGCTGCACAGTTAGATACACTCATTTCGTGCATTTAACTGGAAAATTAGTTGGTAGTCTCTGCCTTCGGTCATCTAATCCAAAGTCCCCCTAGAAGTCAGTGATTGAGCCCAGCTGGTTTTAGTCTCAGTCATGCTCTCTCTGGGCAGAAGCAGCACAGAAAGAAAACAGCACACTTTGCTTTTGCAGGGTCCATTTCCACCTGTATGCTTGCATTGCCCTCTCATAGCAGGTTCTCAGTGTGTTGGATTTTTACCAAACACTAAACAAAATTAGTGCAGCTGATAAGGACCAAGGCCTTCAGCTTTCTGGGAGGAACTGAAGAAGGTGACAATGATACAAATATCTTCATATCATATTTTAAATTACCTCCTTGACTTTTTAATGTCATTCTCAAGTCATCCCTTAGGATTTGGTATTTATACCATAACATGGACTGTATAGCTACATATGTTTACAGAATATATTTTGATTTCCTGTTTATATGTAAGTTACCATACAACTTAGGTGATGTTCCTTCTATTTTCTCTCTTCATTACAGCCACAGCAACACCCATGTGTGCACGTATTTCCAAACAAGACTGCCAGACTACAGCTATAAATTTGGCATGCAGTAAAGTGCCTACATGTATTTCTACCCCTAACAAATGTAACACCGTTCCTAAAGTATTGATCTCTGCTAATGGAATAGAAACACACTGAGATAAAGGTCATGACATTTCAAGTTCCAAATTTCCAGATGTTAATGTTGGAAAAAAAGATCTAAATAAGCTACCTATTTCTGGTCAATAATAAAAGGAACTTAAATACATTCCTCTGTCGGTAGTAGTTAAAGCTGAGTGGAAAATAATGAGAAGCAAAATTCTTTCTTTTCATTCATTCTTTTCAATTCATTTATTTTAATTCAAATTCATTTTTTTTAATGTATTGCTTGATTGGTTTTGGAATTGGTCAAATAATAGTTCTTACTGTATTAACTCTTTGGCCCATGAATTACATTTCTTATTCACCACTACTCAGATAATTTGGTTTGATATATTTGCCTCATGTTCACTGCTTTTACATTTCAAGAGTAAATTTAAGAAGGCTTTCATTTGGTAGAGCTGGGTAAACTGACCTATACAGATATAAATGTGTGAGCAAACCATCTTTTCTGGAAACAACAATATTTCCCTTCAATATTTCTAGCTTTTTATGGTGCCTGTGAACTCATCACACTCTTTGATCTTGAACCATTTGGTGATTTCAGTTGGGGGCAAACATCTTAAATACACTAAGACTCTGAAGTTATGTGAAATGACATCAGGTGGGGGAAGATGTGAGAGACTTCCTGCCAGGAGAGATAGCTATGCCATGAGCATAACTTGTGCTAAACTCAGAAAGAAATCTGTTTGGGGAAAAGTGTTTAGAAATACCCTCCTCGCAGGGTAATCTTCAGAGCTTGCTCTTTCTGAGAAACTAAATTACCTTGGAGATAGAAATCTGTAGGAAATCTAGCTTTAGTTTCAGTCTGCACAGATGAACTTGTTTCTAAGAACATTTTTACAGAAGAGGAATATGCCCAAAGGCAAACTGAAAACTGAGCACAAGGCAAATATAGCAATATCCCTCTTTGTTAAATTAGCTGATGCTGAGTGATTAGTACTATTGTTTAGCTCAGCTGTTAACTCTTAGCTGATTTCCTAGCACTTAATTCCCAGATAATTTCAAAGAGATTTGTGCACAAACTGAGAGCTAGACATAGATTTAAATGTGGTACTGACACAAGCACTATATAAGTGGATATTTAATGTGAAATGATGTGAATCCAGGCTTCAGGAACATCCTTAAGCATTCTGAAGTTGAAGGGATTACACACATTCCTACAGATCCCTGCAACCTTGAGCACCATGTTGAATTATGATGTAGTAAAGGATCAGTAAGGGTCTTCTCTAGATTTGCAGAGAGGGCTGAACCACTGAATTCTGTTGGTGTTGAAGGAAGCCTCAATCAGTTAGTTATTTCTCATCTGCATCTGGCTTGGCAATCAGTCAAGAGGAGTAACAACACTCACTTCCTATTCATGTATTATGTACGATTTTGCTTTGAATACCTTGTTTATTCTAACATGAATTTTAATTTCATTTTGGTACTACATTAGTGGGAAAATGTGAGAATTGGTGGGAGCACCACTCAACTATTGAGCCACAGATCAATAGAGAAAAAGTTTTTAAATGGCTTTGAAATGCCTGCATTAATAAAGCTATATCCATTATTCTTCTTTCTGCTACTGGGCAGAAATAATAAATATTTTAAGAATCTCAAAATAGATGGAAGTAGTAATATTGACTAAGCAGAAACTGTTTGCCAGGAGATTAGGCTTTAGTTGGTAGGATTTAAATATGCTTGGCATGTCAAAGCAGTGTGACAAGTCAGTGCTTTCATAATGTTCTGCGTCTACCTCATAACTTGTTGTGAAAGGATGATGGCTGTTGCCAGCTTGCTTTGTTCTTAATAATATTTTTAAAGATAAGAAAGTGAAATGGCTCCATTTCAGGAATTAAGTCATTTCCTTGTGCCAAGATACTGACAAGCAGTCTTGGTGCAGGAAGATAAATTAGAGTTCTGACTCCTGCATCACAAAACAGATATCGACATTGTTTGAAAGGAGTCTCACTGTTCAAGCTGGAGTTACTTCTTTTAACACTGCAGATGTGAATGTCAAGTGAGTTTTCTCTGTGAATGTTTGTAATATGAAATGGAACAGACTGTTGAACTCAGGCAATTTTAAAAGTCAAGGATAATTTTAGAGAAGGGGAAGCCAGAAGAATCAGCAAGTGAAACACACAGTCAAATTATAACATCAGCTGTATAGCACTATTTGCTGCCCACATCTAATGGTATGTTTTCCTTGTTGTCTTTGCCACTGTCACTGATTCTTTCAGCTCCCTCAAAACTGCACTTCCTCTCCCTTCATGCTGACAGCATTTAAACCCCTAGTGAAGAGTTCTCCATGCACCTCCATTCTAATACAAGAAGTCCTCTTTCCTATGGGTACAAAATGGAAAAATTCCCACTTATCCAGCACAGCAACAGCAGTAGACTCCTCCCAGTACACCTGACAGTAAGTAAAAAATGGATAATGTCCATCTTGGGCTTTCTCTCCTCTTCTGTCCTTTGCCTGTACTTCTGCTTGGCTGCCTGAGTACATTCCATTCACCTGGGATCAGGAACTCTTTGAGAAGAGACTGTTCATTTTGAAACTCCTGTGAACACTGTAATGCTTGATCCGTGATTGATGCTTCCAAGCTGTGGGGTGAGACTGTATTGACCTGCCTTACCTGATGGAAAATACCACTGGCACATGAAGGAAGTGGCATAAAGGTCATGACTGAGATAAGTAAAACCATTCATTACAGGTGACTCAGGCAAACAGGAAAACCAGCTGTCAGCACTTGAGAAGAGGAGTCACTGCAAACCTTCACCTCCTCACCTTGCAAGGATTCTTACATCACCTGTTACAGGCCTGCCTCTTTGCATCAATTTGCACACCCTGGTCTAGCTGTTTCAGCTCAGAATAGTTCTTCAAGCTGAACATTCTCCTGAGCAGATGTGGTTGAGACCATGGAGTTCATTTATTTACAAAAATGCGCATTAAAAATTGGGCAGTGTAGTGTTCTGTTTTTCCAGTTTATACACAGGTACAAGAGATACCAAAGGAGGATGTGGTATTGTTGGAAAATCATATATTAAATGGCTCTTTGAAAAAGTGCTGTAATTCCTATCATAGATTAGGGGGGGGGGAGGGGGGGAAAGCAATAGAAAGCATATAAATATATCCTATATACACAAACAGTACAACACAGATGTCTTGTAAGCAGGGATTAGTAGCAGCACATATTTTCCCTTGGGAAACCTAAACTCCCACAAATGTAGTCCATTCAAGACCACAGAGAAACAATGTGCTGCTTATACTCATTTCCTTTCCTTCTTGCTGAGACTGACATTTTACAAACCAGGCTTCTGTACATTTCACATTCTGTTTAAAAACTACAAAGTCCTTGGATCCGCATCCCTTTGTCCATTATAAAAGAGAAATCTAAATGCATTCCTCTCCACCTTTATATTGTTATATTTCCCTTATTTCGTTAAACCGGACAACATGAAGTTATTTTCACTTTTCACTGCAGGAGCATAATTGATAGAGTAGTTTTAGTAGAAAAACACAAGAGATTCATCTTAAACTAGTTTAATTTAAGCAGTTCCATGACAACAGCTGGAGGCATACCTTCTGGGAAATGCAGATGCAAACTCGGACTGGAAGATAAGAGTTAGTGAGTTGCAGCTGCTGCATACTACTACACTTAGCAACATTTTTTTAGATCAGAGTCCGACTGAGCCCTAAGATAAGCAGCCATCCATTTGCTTTATGGCAAACTGCAACTGGACAATAGGTGGCAACTGAATTCTTCACCATTCAAGTCGCATTTTCTTATTTGTCATTTAAACAGTGATTCTTGTGCAGGTCAGGTGCCCTTTCCCCTCCCATACACTACCTGTGATTGCCAGCTGAGTAACAAAGTAGGTCATTCGAGATTTCCGCTTCCTCCTCCAGATAGAGAAGAGCACGATGGCATTTCCAGCAATTGTAACAATAAAGAGAATCCAAAGGGTCACCAGCTGCTCTGTCTGCAATGGAAAGAAGGGAAAAAAGCATATAGATGGGTGGTTGGATGGACAGTCAGACAAACGAGATGAGAATGGAAAACAGGAGTGAAATTTGAGTTTTACCAATTGATTTCAACTATTTAATCTAAAAGACATTCTTGTTTTTTTCAGAAAATACTTAACACGCATCACTGCTAGCAAATATCACCAGTTTGGTTTGCAGTGGCTGTATATTACTCCTCTCTTCACAAAACCACTAGTGGTGTATATATTCTGCACTTAGTGCTAAATCGAGAGTCAGCTCTCAGCTTTCTTGTGCTGCTCCAGCAAGCTGTGAAATAACCAGCTGCCTCACTTCATAAGGAATGTTGATAGATGGGCTCCTTTGGAGGAATGGGGGAAATAAATACTTCTCTCTTTCCCAGCTTCAGTAAGTCTGGGTCATTCATGAGCCCTATGATATTCAGACATCCACTCCATGATCTAGATGCGTACCATGACTGAATAGGAAGCATGACCCACTAAGGAAAAATGTAATTGTGTAGCTACTGAAACGTGATGACAAAACGTCCCCTAGTGGTGTGTGTACAAAGAAAACAAAGTAAGAAAGCTGTCCATGCTCTCAAAGCATCAAGATGCTCTGGCTGCAAGATCACCAGGGTATGTGTCCACGTTTGCTTGTTTGGTGAGGGCACACCTAATCTTAACACCCTAGCAACTGGGATGAGTCCGTGCAGCTGCTTGGGATCTCTCCATTCCAGACAGCAAACCCACAAGGTGGGAGTTAGAGGAAGATGGAGGAGGCAGGTAAAGGCTGCAGCTGAGGAGGGGTGTCAGGTGCTAGCCCTACAGACGTGGCCTCAAGGACCTGTCCTTGAGAAGGTTGGGGGAAAGATGCTGTCGGTAAGACCCCACTTACCTGACTGGGCTGATGGTAGAGCAGAAGCCAGGGAGAACATTCATTAAAAGCATTTTAATGCCACTATGGGTGAGCAGAAACCAGACTTCTTTCTGCTCGCAAAGAAAATAGCTCATTTCACATGAGCATGGGGAGGGAAGGTGAAACAAAAGGAATGGAGCAGGAACGTGGAACTTCTTTCTTTATAATTAGCTGTAGTGCCTTCTCAGCACTTAGCCCCATTCCTGGCCAGCAGTCATTGCCCCTCCTGGTCCCTCCCATTGCCCCCCCTGGGCAGCCTCTCCTGGGAACCAGCCCCAGCTTTGCTCTGGGTAGGGAGCCACACTGCCTTGTGGGTCATGCGGTCATGCAGGGAAAGCAGGACCTGATGAAGAGCAATTTGATGTTCCACTCTGTGCCTGAGCCCAGAGATTAGTTTAAGCAAACAATGAAGCCCGTGTAAAGAGGATTTCACATTTCCCAGCACGATGGTTTTCACCAGCATAATCTACCATTCATGTCATCTCACCTAATTTTAAGGTTCTGAAGAGACACAGCTATTCTAAATTGTCCCAGTATTGTCTAGGTAATGACAGTGTCTCAGAGATGACTCATCTCACCTACCTTGGGATGGGTTGTTTCCACTGAATACAGAGTGACCTCGATGAGACAACCTGTGTGGGCTAGATACTTGGAATTTTTATTATTTTTTTTTATCTAAAAGCTAAATTTTGGGGGTGTCTGCAAATCTCTTGAATTTCTTGGAAACAAATTTCCTTAAAAATGTGTGGCGGAGTTACGGTGAAACTATTTTTATGGGCATGACTTTCTTAGAACAGGAATTGGAAGGAAATGTCTTTTTGGAAGAAGGATCTCAAACCTTATGATTCCCACAGAAGAATAGCTATGGAGCAACAGAGGCTGTGTTAGAAGGAAGTTTCCCCACCCTAGGAGCACAGCACAAATGCTCAGATTAAATCCCTTTTGCCAATTTAAAAGCAATGCTTAACAGTTGAGCAATGTTAGACTCCAGAAATTAAACCAGACTGCAAAGACAGATAACTTAAAAATGCAAACACTGAAAATAGAGGTAAGTCTGGCAGACAAAGAAATAAAGGTGAATTTTTTATTAATCTATTTGTGGGGACTGCCATTCAGACAAAAGGGAAAAAGATCTAATTCCTGGGGATTAAGGAACCATAACAATAGGCAACTTAAATCACCATAGCCTCTCTCAGTCTGTATTAACTTGCAGAATGAAAACTTCCATGGTTATTAATAGGATGCCCACTGTGATAAAGGCCTTTGCAGAAGCTAGGATTGGAATTCAAAATTATCTTCATGAATTGGAAACATGTACTGGGGAAAAAGCAACAGGCTGTCCAACAAGGAGAAGTTCAGCACTGCAGTGTAGTGAATGTAAGAACACTTGGTTGGACCAGCCTTCAAAACATCCACCCTCACATGCAGCACACGTGCAAAGTGCCCCAGAACATCATGGCATCACCCTACCATGACAGCAACAGCCACCACCACTTTGGGATCCACATCAGTCTCATGTGCCTCTGCTCTCATCTTTCCACTGGGCCATGCCCACTCCTGGGCACAATGCTTCAAGAGAGACACACAAATGTGTTGTCATAAAGCACATAGACAAAATGACTGAATGAAACAAATTGCTAAGTCTAGGAAAAGCCAACTGCAGGAAAAGATGAACATAGCCTTGAGGATACGAAAAAGACTAATGTAAAAATGTAAAGGACTAATCTCTTCTTTAGATCCACTGCGGACTGGATAAAAATCAAAACTACGGTACAGAATTCAGGATGAAAATTTAAAAAGAAAAAGAAGGCTGTAAAATATATCATAGATACAGAGACTGATTGAGCCAGTAAAACTTTTATCTGTGAAGGCTTTAAAAATAGTTATTAGATCAGAGAGATAGATAATGGCTCTTTGAATTTCACTCCAGCTGAATTTTCTCTAGTTTTATTAATCATCTTCAGGTTGTTTAGACATAGAAGTGTTTAATTTCATGTCTTGTTCATTCATCAAACAAAAATCCTTTCTTAATAACAATCCTGGATGAGGTAATTTACAAAAAACATTCCTCAATAATATGTTGTGCAAACATCAGAAGCATTCTGATAAAAAGAAAGATAATAATTTCCCAAACCTCTGTTGACTAGGGCTTCTTTTGAAATGGACAATAATAATTATGCTAGATGAGAATGCCATGAGAGACTAGTGTCATACAGCAGTTATTTCAGATTAGAAAAGTTAGAGATGCTTTTGACATTATTAAGGTCACCAAAAAATGGAAGTCAAGAGGATTTCCTTGGCTTGACTTGAGCAATTGCACATGCTGCTGTTCCACAAGGCTGCTGTGTCTGGAGCACGGAAGTGCTTGACATCCAGAGAGCATATTCATGTTTTGCTGTGTTGCTCCAAGATTAAAACCAGCTTAGTCAATGAAGAAAATGCCTCTTCATGGGTGAAATGCAAGCCAGAAAACCTGTCTAAAGATTGTGTGTATTTTCCTTTGGCTATAAAAAAAAGGTCTTGTCATTTTCTTTCTCTAATAAAATTTCTGAATCCAGAGGCTGCGATAAGTCTAACCAGAGGTGTATTCTGCTTTATATTTGAGGCAAAGATCACCCCTGCAAACCCTTTTAATCAAGACCACAGTTAAATCCTTTTGGAGATGTAGGGTGGCATTTTGGTACCACAATGCCATCACTCCTTCCAGTTCTCCCCAGCCAACTTCCTTGCTTTGTCTTCTCTCAGGATTTGTAACGCTTTTGCTGGGGAGGACCAGCTGTGACTGTGGAATGGGGATGTACCTGATAGCCCACTCCAGTGGAGGTGCTGTTCCTCATGTCTTGAGGTGCAGAAGCCTTTGTCTGATATTAGAGACGTTGCCTAATAGAAAGAGAGGTTCAACTATCAGTGGACAAAGTTTATTTGTACTTGAACGGGACCCAGTCTAAAACAGTCTAGCTCTAGCTGCTGAGCTGTTTGGGAAACAACCTGGAAAAAATAGGTTTCCAGGTAAGAAATGAGCAACTAGAAAAAGAGAAGGAGACATATTCCATGCCTAGAGTGGCTGACTGGCCTCTTAGTATGAGGACTGCAGGCCTGTTGTAAATTCTTGGTCTTGCTGACCAGGTGTCTTTCTGCACCATGTTCTTGGTCTCTTGATCCTTCATATCACAAGCCACTAGCAGCTTAACTCTCTGAATAGCTTTTTCTTGACAGTTGATAAACTCTGAGGATGCACAAATGATCTTGCTTTTGGTATATTTTAAAAATTATGGGGTTAGCATTGCAGCAATTGAGATTGTAAGAGAGCTGCAATCATGGAGAAAGCCAAACAATTTTGTAAGAGTGTTCTTAATGCATGAGAAGAATATATAAATCCCCTTGTTAAATTGGCTAACTGTCATGCTCATGGCCAGGTTCACCACTAGTAGATTGCATTGCACTTTCTTGAAAGAGGGATAAAAGGAGAAAAATATTTTCCAATTCTCTAAAATGATCACATTAATTGCAGACCATGTAGAAAAATAGAGCGGTCTTGATTAGCAATTATTTTTGATCCTAATGTAGAAGATCTGGAATCTTGAACATTGAAAACTAAAAATGGTCAAGATGGATTTGCCATTTTAACATCCCCCATTTAGAATGGATACTTAAAAACCCTTTAAAAAAACCCACAAAAAAACAAACCCAAACAAAACCTGACAACCCCCCAAAAAGTCCCAGAAAACCAGGAGAATTGATTTTCCAGAGGCAGACATGTGCTATGCAGTTTGACTGATTTCTGCCAGGGATTTATAATCAGCTTATCTCTAAGGCAAATTGCACTTTGGACTGCAACACTGAAGGGAATCAAAATACACCCATTAACCCAATTAGAAAGTTTTAAAAGTACTGGCTAAACTCTGATACAATTCATTAAATTTTTAAATAAATAAGGCAAAAATAATAAAACACCTCTTTTCCATACTGCCAGATTCCCCCACAGCAGAAACCAGAGAGAAGCCTTCAGGGGTCTAAATGCTGCCTACAATTATCTGGGAGGAGGCTGCAGAGAAGATGGATCCAGATTCTTCTCAGATGTGCCCCATGAAAGGGCAAGAGTCCACAAACAAGGGTTGCAACACAGGACATCTTGGTAAGAAATTAGGAGAAAAGAGTTCTTCATGAGGGTGGTCAAGCACTAGGATGGGAACCCAGGGAGGCTGTGGGATTTCCACCCCTGGAGATATTCAGAACTCAAATAGACACTGCTCTGAGAAATCTGGCATTGTTTGGATTTCCTTTCAAGTGGTTGGTTCAGGTGACCTCCAGAAGTCCTTCTCCACTTGTATGATTATGCACATACACAAGTATGCATAAAACCTTAAGAAATATTCTTTAAGAAATATTCTTAAGAAATATTTCTTTAAGAAATATTCTTAAAACTAAAAAACACTTAAACAGACATAATCAGATGAGTGCTTTGCACACATTGCATATTATTTATTATATCACAGAAACATGAACAACTCAGATCTTTCTGGGAATCTTTATATAAATTAAAATTTTGTCTGCAAGTAACAAATACAGGTGTAAAGGCTACAGGCATGGAAATGGCAAAAAAACATATTAGTCTTAGGAAAAAAGACTTTAAAAGTATAAGATGGTATTTTTCTTATATTTATTTGAAGTCCTGAGATGTAAAATTTCTGCCAGGTGTGACCAGCTTAAACTGTGGTCTTTTAGAAATGAAGTGTGATGCCACTGAAGGGGTCATGGCTATGGTTATGCTTACCACCTGCAAAATAAATGTTCTTTAATGCACAAAAAGAAAAAACTTGGTTAAACTTCCAAAACATCCATATTTCTTCCTGTGTTGAAACTTTCTATGCAAGTTAAGTTGTGTAAAAACACCCACAACCTAACAGCAATCTACTTGAAGAAAAGCTGTGGGTGCACTGTGTATACTTTAATTGTAGACAGCAGTTCTGCCTGTCAAAAACGAAAAAAAGTAAGGGGCATCAAACATCTAACAAGAAGAGGCACAACAGACTACCTGGGCTAGAAGCAAGCTTCACAAAGGAAATGCTGATGACCTGAATGTGAAGATTCAGATGATTAACTCAAATTATCTCCTAATGCTCAAGAAAAGAAAAGCTGAAAAAATGGCTGAAAAGCTCTTGATTCTTTTGCTGATAGGCCTTGTCTCAATAAGAAAGAAACATGCTCAAGCAACTGGGAAGGTCACTGAAATCTTCAGCCTTAGCTGTCACAAGCAGTAGGAAGTTGTACTGTCCACTGCTGTAATACAAATATGTTTTGAAAGAAGGTTCTCCATCCAGCAAGGCAAAACTGAGAAGATGTTTCTACACAGAGTTCACACAAGATGTTCCTGAAAAATTTGGGAAAACAATTTGATTGACACTTAAAAACCCAGGGAAAACTCATGTGAAGGTAAGAAAGACTGGGAGAAAAGGAAGTTCAAAGCTAAGTTTTATATTTTGTCATTGAAAGTGCTTCCATTATGATTGAATTTGAGAGAAACGCATTGTCCTGGGTTGCAGTGTAGGATGTACACAAAGTATTCTATCACCATATTCATGAACTGTTAAACAAGTGGGGCAGTGCTCTACTGTTTCCAAGCCCCTGCCTTTGGGGTGTCTTCTGCTAATGGCCCATCAACACCTTGCCCATGACTCACAGGTAACTCCCTCCAGGGGTTATCTCTGTTTAATGGGCCATCAAGGACCCACTTCACAACTCATCATCCCATTGTGAGATGCTCTGCCCAGGGGGAGGAGCCAAGCATTCTCACCTGGATGTAAGCTGGTATGTGGGACAGAGCAAGGGCACTTACCCACTGGATTCCCAGAGGACCAGAGCTACCAGACCTTTCTACAGGATCACTGCTTCAGGAAGAGCACTTCACCTGGACTGCTTCCACCACCCTGCTCAGGTTGTATTCTGACTCTGTCAGTGGTCCTTTGTGTTANCCAATCCTCCCTTTGGGAGTGTTTTTTTTTTTTTTTTTTTTTTTTCTTTTTTTTTTTTTTTTTTTTTTTTTTTTTCAATTAGTGTGGCCTGGAATGGAGCCTGATTCAAAGTGCATAAACACCAGTTCAGCCCCAGGTTTGACTCTGGGACTGCTGCTTTCTCATTTAAATGCTACTGGTTGTGCTTGATAGCTCTCCTATCCCCTGTGCAGAGGCTGCCTCACTGAGATGCTTTCTAACTGACTGGCTGGGTTATCCTCCCAGCCCAAGGTTATGGAACATTCTGGCAAAGCTGGGATGCACTGCCATATGAAACTTTCACAACATATCAAAAGTACCAGCAACAGTCACTTCTCAAGGAGTCCTTTTTGTTGGAAAAAGCACACAGCTGGAAGGAACACGAGTTGATTTTTTTCTGTTCTGTTGAACTTGAGGAGCAGTTTTGTATGAGTTTGTGTCAATATGGTATTCCACTCATTGTCTGTTATGTTTTTGTGTTACACAGAGGAGAGATCTATAATATTTTCTACCTTTTAGACTTAGGGAAACAGACAAGCTGAGAAAGTCTATTCACTAAACCAGGACACTTTCTCATGGAAAGGGGCAATTTTGTTATCAAGATTACTTTCTCATCTTTTTGAAATCTAGCAAAGCTGTATGGGGGTTTTGTGTGAACCTTTTCAGAAAACCTATTTCTTAGCTCTCACTTCACCACCATGAATGAGCAGGGTCCCTTTGGTACACACAATCTAATGCGTGCTAGTTGCAGTGAGTGATCTTTCCGACCTCAACAGCTGAACAAGCCCCTACTCTGCCCCAAAATTCTCCATAGGTGTGATGGTTACAGTCAGTAAAAAATGTGACTAATTCAATTCTATCACTAAATAGTTCTTATTTGCCATTCTGTTGTGATTTGATACAAGATAGATAATAAATGCAGGCAGTACTGCTCAGTTATTGCAGGATATTTTACCCATTGCACTCTAGGAAAATTCCACAGAATTAGACAGATATTCCTGATTTAAATGTCATCAGAAAACATAATTTTTTTATGTTATCTGGGTTTTTTTTGTAGAATATTTTCTATGTGGAAAGATAATATTAGGTCACTCACAGGTCCATCCATAATTTTATGATTTTTGATAGCCTTGTTTCAAACCCTGAAGTGTTGTTTTTCTTAATCACTTAAAATGACTAAATATGCCTAATCAGTAAAATAGCTCAAAAAATTATACTTTCTAGGCATTTTTAGCTAGGAGATGCAGACAGATGCAAACCACATGCCTGTGTGGAGCACAGGGACAGTAGTCCAAATCGACTGGCTCAGAGCTGCTCCCTATTGGGCTGTGGTACTGCCAGACCACTTCTGTGTTGTGTTTAAGCTGCTGGATGAGGCCAGCCTGGCCAAGAGCACTGGAGCAGCAGTTTCCCAAGGAGATCACTCTCAGTGCAGCATCTCAGGAATAGCAACAGTCATTACACCATATTGCAGAGGCTGTGTTCAGGAGTCCCTGACATCTTATTTGTGTAAACTTAATCCTCCTCCTCTCCCCTCACTGAAAGATTGCAAAGTTACCTCTGAATTATTTGATACATCTATTTTCTAAAAGTGTGATTGCATTTGCAGAGATTACTCCAGAAATTTGACAGCACCCATTATTATTTTCCTATTATGTATTCAATGATGGGATGCTCTCTGATATTTCCTTGAAAATCAGAATGAGCAATAGCTTAAGCAAATGCTTTTCAAGAGATAGAGCGACTCCTACATTTGGGTGAAAGGATAGGGACATCAAACTCTGACTTCAGCAGTCTCTGAGAACACTTGGAGCCAAACCCATGTAACAGGATAGTCCTACAAAACCTCTTAGCATGTTGGTCTCTTCAGCTCTTTGCTGGTGATGGTAAACCCCAACCTTTGTAAAGAGCATTAGCCCCGTGGATAAGTAGCCCACATTCTTAGAGTTGTGCTTACTTGAGCTATGTCTGAGATTCCAGCTTTTCTCCAGGCAGGTTTCTGGTTTGTACCTTGTCAGGTTTGCAGAGTTAAGAAGGTCCTAAAGTAGAGGAAGGCTACAGGTATTTAGATGATTTCTGCTCTTTTTGGACTACTGTATTTGGCAGGTGCAGTTGATGCTTACTTAGAGCTCTTTTACACATGGATTAAGCACATATGGAGGAGATTGTTAAGGAATATACTGAACTCTCCTTTGTCTTGGGAGGTTGGAGCTGTAATTAATACCAATTTGCACATCTGTTCTGAATTAGTTGCTGAAACAGCCAGCAGAATTCCTTGCAGTTTAAATCAATAACCTACCTTGATACCCCACAGAAAAGGCACCCAGGAAGAAAGATGATCTGCGTTTTCAGGGACAATTTGCTATAACACAGCAGCAAGACCTAAATGGCAGTGGGAATGAGACAGTGCCTTTGCCATGGGAATCACCAGCTCATCTTGTTTGTTGAGTGATGCATGGATACACCTAGTCCTGCACCAAAAGCTGCCATTCTGTATGCCAAGAGTCAGTCTAGTTAGCTCACATGGCCCCAAATCAGACTTCATTAGCAAAGCTTTGGTGAGCAGCTGGCCCTGGTAGTAATGACTACCGGAAGAAAATCTGCATTCCTCTAATTTTTGAGCAAAAATAAATCAACAAAATCCCAGGCTTCCCCCCCAAAAGACAACAAAAACCTGAACTGGCAAAACACTATCTTATCTGAAACTGTGCAGGGTTTAGTTGTTAAGAAGAGGAATAGACAGAGGCTCAATTTTTTCTGAAAGAGAAGCATTCACAGCTCAGCCTTTAACAGGACTTAGAGCACTGAAATGCTCTAATGCAAATTATTTAGTCATGTTGCTACCACAGTATAACAGAGACACTACTGGGGGTGGGCACTGGCTGTCCTTCTGCAGTTTGGGAGGAAAAGAAGACACCAGTGCATGTTTATGTAGTTTAAGGAGCATCTGAGATACGCTGGCAGCTGTCATTGGGCAAAATCATTAAAAAGTCGTTAACACAGGTATGGGGTGTCACTCCATAGACTTCGTTTATCAGTTTAGATCATGTTTTCCTATGAGTGCTTTGATCAGATAGGTTACACCTGCATTTTTCAAGCAGAAATAGCTTGTGTGCTCTGTCTGCACCCTGGCATACAGGGGTCAACCTATGTAGTGACCACTCACCCACCCTGCCTTCATAGTCAGCCACAGGCGACAGTGTGTTTGAAAATCCAAACCCTATTTGTAAGCTACATTTTGAACACTGAACTCTGGTTTTCAAATTTATTCAACCTGTTCCAAACTGAAACTTCTTAGATTGCTTTAGCTGCTTAACTACAGCATTGTAGAGAGGAAGACGATGCTGCTTGGCTTGCTGAAGTGGGCAAGGAAGCAGCCACACAGCATGGGCAGAGCTGGTGGAGGATGGCCAACTGACTCAACAGGTATCAGCAGCATCTTCCACATGTGAGTTTTACAGAGTACTGAAATTGCTGTCAGGGAGCCCTGTCTTCCCTGCACTGTAGTCATCAGAGCAGGTGCTTTCTCCTTCCTTTCCTACAGCTGCACCAGCTGTCATTCATCTCTGGAGTCAAAATA
This sequence comes from Sterrhoptilus dennistouni, assembly GCA_013397095.1. Classification (NCBI taxonomy): domain Eukaryota; kingdom Metazoa; phylum Chordata; class Aves; order Passeriformes; family Zosteropidae; genus Sterrhoptilus; species Sterrhoptilus dennistouni. The sequence goes on from VWZU01012524.1 coordinate 1,379,589, forward strand.
TTTCCATTCCTATCAACTGCTAGTAATTGATGTGAAATCAGTGAGTCTCCTTGCAAAGTTCATGCTACATGTGCCAGAGCCAGGCATCTGGCAGAGACTCAAGTGCAAGTCTAATGAGAAGCCCTCAGCTACAGAATCATTTCCTTTAGCAATGGAGGAGCATGCATGACTATCCTTGATTTCTTAATTACTGTAATTTACTCAATCTCTCCTATTAAGGAGCATTTTTCTGCCTGGGGACTTTCTAGTCATGGAATTAATTGTCACTTTTACCATTATAAAATAGTTCTCCCATGACATAGTTCAGATTTACAGCCCTAACTGTGAAAAGAAGACAGGAGATAAAGAGAAAGTTGCTAAAATATTTTTTCTTGTTTCTTGTGAGTTCTTTTTCAAGAGCAGTTTAGCAGTCCAACATGGAGAGGGGAAAAAAAAGGAATAAAAAGTAATTTTCATCCTTGAGATCCTAGGTTACCTTAGCAGCATGTTAAAAGAGACCCTCATTAATTAAGACTAGCACTATGGACCATCTCTTTCTTTATCGGGGCAGGGAACCTGCTGTAATTCCACTGATTCCACTAGGATTGTGTCAGAGCACTACCAGTCTCACAGATATAAAAAGTGCTTCTGAATATATCCCCTTTTACCTCACATGTTGGCAAATGATAGAAATGTCTGTATCTTTCCAGCTGAAACTGATCTCTTTGGAGATCCAAGATCCAGAAGGAATGGCAGGGTACTCCTAGTCAGACTTTTCAACAACTTGAACTTGTACAACACACCATAACAGTAAAGTGACACATGGAAATCAGAATGAAATTAAGCAGTAGCAACAGGCATTGAAATCTGAAGGAAGTATGAACTTCAGAACTTCTCTAATTTTTTCCCTACATTCACGTATTGCTAGAGTGATGTTTAGTTTTGGAGATGACTGAATACACTTCCCATTCAATTCAACAGCATTAACTACTGAATGACTCATCTGGTGCATTCTTAACAACAGTTTTCAAGAGACACTGCAACCCCTGCTCAACGTACCAAAAAACAAACAAACAAACGAGCAAACAAGAAAGCAAATTAATTAGAACCTGTCCCTCATGATTAAAAAAAACCCAAACAACAAAAACCGCCTCTCACTTGTGTATGATGTTTGTTACAGCTGGAAAATTGAAAAGAAATTCTCTATGTCAAGATGATGCCTCTAAGAAATGAAATTTTAAAATTATGTTAAGAATAATACAAGCTTTTGCCTAAAGATGCATGTATAATTACAATACCACTAAAAAAAAACAACAGTACTGTCCTCTCTTGGAAGGGGATAGAGTTAGCTAAGACATGTAAATCTGAAGTCCAATTTCTACAAGTATTTTGCTTTTCAGTAAATGCCTCACACATGCTGCCAGCTGTCTTTGCAGGGGAAAAAAACCCCACCAATATCTGGAAAAAAAAAGTCAACAATCTTAGTTACCTCCCCACATATATGCTGAAAATGCTCTGAAGCTGCAAGCATTTGAGAAAAGTAACGCACGCCTTAAATTAATACCTTAAAGGAATAGTAAAAGGATCCCCACTCCTCTTCTGCCACCACTTCTGTGAAAGTCACCGTTTCAGTGTGGGTGACAAGGGTCAGATCCAGACAGCCGGTGCCTCCCTGGGAGCTGCTGCTGGCTTCTGTGGAGTTGACCTCCATCACTGGATTTTGCTTAAGTTGTCTAGATACTTGTTTTACTAAGAGTTAATGCAGCCAGGCTTCTCCCGTAAAAGCGCAGCACAAAACCAGCTTCTCACTGGCTACCAGAGGTGTCGGGCTTCAGTGCAGCTGAGTGATAGGGAAAGAAAAAAAAAAAAAAAAAGCCAAGCTGGCATTCCTTTGAGCTTTCTTTTGTTATAACTCTGACGACAGCCGTCCACATGCTCTTTCCAACAGCAACAGCCAGTAACAAAGTCAGCACGCATGGACCCAGCCATGTGCTCTGTCAGCTCTGGATTACCTTGCACCCCAAGCTGTTAGCTCTAGAGTCAGGCACACCTGTAAAAGCATGGAGCTCCTCCCTGCACTAAGCCCAGGAGCCTGGGTATTCCACCCAGCAGCATTGCTTAGCCAAGCTCACTATGATTTTGATTACCTTTGGCCTTATGGTATATCCATAAACAAGCACCAACCTGCTCTCCCATATTAGCAAAACCCAATTAAGTTTGTCGGCTTAAGGTATCACAATTTCCCTGTCAATATCTACCGGACTTCATAAACAGACCTCTCCCCCACCTTTGCTGTGAGATGGAGTGCTGCACAGCCAGGAAGGCAGTGCTTTCTTCACTATACGGAAAACCTGTCTGGAAAGGCACAGCTCCTAGATACTTAGAGGCTCCAGACTCCTCAGAACAAGGTAATCAATTATCTCTCTATTCGCAGATTTTTTTGGCACCAATCCCACATACTCTCTGTTTATGCAGATGTTTTTACCCATCTCCAGTGGTGTCACCCCAGCTTTACACCAAGGTGAAAGATGAAAGTGCACTCACCTTCCCTGACCAGAGAATAAAGTCACTTGTAAATACAGCACTTGTTCAGCTTTGTGAAGATGCTCTGCCTCAATTACAGCACAATCCTAAGCAGCACTTGATATGTTCCACACTCTCACCCCACCAATTCAATCTCTGCTCATGACAAAACCCAGTCCTGTGTTTATGTAGGCACAGATGGCCATGGGTGAGCTCAGGAGTCTTTAAACGCCTCTCTCTTGCTAGCACAGCACACCTTCTCCCCAGGTGCTGGAGCAGGGGTCTCCATAACATGCCAGCCTTGTCCATGTCCCTGATCTTCTTGGGACATTGCCCATCCCTGCGTACATGGGCAGTGAGAGAGGGGTCAATAAAGGGCCCTCCAGCTCCCAGGGCCTGTATTAGCAGGGGAAAGTCAGGGAAATCCAGGTCCAGATTTTGACTCTAAACCCTCCCAAGTTAGGACATGTCTGGATCCAGGGCTTTGGACCAGGTTGTTCTAGAGACTGCAGAAACCTCAGTGTCTAAGCAATATTCAGACTCTATAGAAGATGCTGGAGTCATCAGAGTCATTCAGCAGAGTCATTTAGAGGAGGGAATCAATCTAGACCAATACAGATAATCAGTACCAGTCACGATGCAACCAACTCTGACTAATATGCACCAGTGATCAATATTTAACAGTGACAAATGATTCATGGGCTGGAACATGAAATAGATAAAAAAAGAAATACTATTAAAATATAAAAAGAAATATTATAGAACCACGATATTTTGCTGGAAACCACTGGGGAAATACTCATATATATATTATATAAAAGAGAGGGGAAATACTTTTGCATTTTTTTCTGACTGATTTTACAGATTGACTTTGAAACCCTGCTAAGTATTTAGGTAACATCCAGCTTCTTGAAAACATTTTACCATTTTTTCCCTTCTTCTTCCTTCTTCATATCTTTCTTTCTTATATTTACAGAATTCTCTTAGCTAGAGTTAAAATTTATTACACTGGACTTTTGGGTTTGGTGGGATTTTTGTACTTTCATTCCTATGGAGCTGTTAAGCTCAAGCATATTACAGGCATTAAGAGGCTTTTCAGTATCTACACCACACACCCACTCTCTCTAGGTAGTGCTTATGGTGCTGCAAAAGGTTATACCGTGACCTGTTTCAGCACTCTCCAGTCCACACAGGGCTATTTCAGGTTTTCCATCACTGTTAGCTTTTCTGCCAGTGAGTATTTCTCAGTTCCTGTCACTGCCATGTTTTGTTGAGGGCTGGTTTTGTCAAAATGCTCGTTAGCCACAGAATTTCAAGCCGTGGGTTGTCTGTGGCACCACATCTAGAATTAAGCTGATTTTCTAGAATAAAATACTTTGTTTTTAAACCACTACAATACATCACAACTCTTTGAAATTTGGTGTTCAGAATTTTTTCCCCACCCCACTTGCCATGGTGAGATTAAGCAAATTCTGAAATGAATAGCAAAGTAAAATATTTTTATGACTGAATCTCAAAAGCTTACAAAAGGCAAGATGAAATCTTAGAAACTCCTCTGTGCTGAAGGAATAGCTGATGGATTCTGGTAGCTCACTTTGTTTTTTTTTCCTCAGTTAGGACCTTGAAAAGTCTCTGAGAACTTTCAATGTTTTAAGAGATCGAGACAGTTCTACAGGGAGAGAAATTCAGTCTTCTCTCTGCTTTAATATAAAATGCTGTCCAATTATTATTGTAAGACAGTTTTTTATCTAATGTATAATAAAATATGCTTCCTCCTTCTTAACCTTTAGAGAAGCTTTTTTTCCTAAAGTCACTGTACTGTAGCACTGCACCACAGCACGCTTCCTAAGTTGGAAAGATATTGAAAAAATCCATAAGCAATAAGAACGGATTATTTGAAAGAAGAATAGAGAGGACCTGCTTTAGAGGCCTCTCCATTTGCCATTCCCTTTATCACAGTCTCGGTAGCTACACACATTTAGTTTTCTTCAATAAAACCTTGAACCAAAGGACCAGAAAACCTGAGAGCATAAATGGTTCCGCTGAAAAGTAAAGAGAGTATTCTGCATTTGCTGGCTGTAACAAAACTGATATCCTCCATGTGCAGAAACATGGGGGCAGATGTGCAATGCCTATCTTTTACCTCCCCACAGTGATATGGCACTCCTGACTGGAAAGAAAAGAAAACCCTGTGCAACTGTAGAAAGTGAAACCAAGAGATTGATGTGATGATGTGGTATGATGATTGATGTGATGTGATTGATGTGATGTGATATGATGGGGTGTGATGCAGCAGATGTAGGTAGGTAACTCTGGAAAGAAAAGGTAAAAAAAATGGAAAAACAAGAAGCAATGAATCAAAGTTTTTGAAGATCAGGTAAAAATTAGTGATTTTGATTATTTAAGCCTGAAATTCCTCATGCAAAGACTCTGGTCTTTCCTGCACAACAGCTGTGAAATGCAATACATGGGAATGGGTCATTTTGTACACCTGACTGTGGATACTCCATGGCAGCCATCACAGGGGATGTTACTCTCCAAAACTCAGCAGTTGTAGGAGGAGGGGCTATGCAGGAATATCTGGTTCCTCTAAGCTGTCCATTTCTGTATCTTGACTTCCCTGGCAGAAACAGTTGTGTAGCAGTATTTTTGTTGATGATGTTGATAACCTGCCAAAAGTCAGCCAATATAAATATTCTAATGTGTCTAATTGTTAAAAAGATAAGGCACATTTGAAATAGGCAGAAAAAAGGTCTGCTCAAGTGTATATTATTTTTTACTGAGACTTTATGGTAGATTTCTTTTTGCTATATTTAGGCATCTTCAGAGTAAAATTGAAAAAATATTTGGTTTTTGCTCTTTGGATCTTTGGTACCCTGGAGTAGTTGGGCATAATCATATTAAATGCAAAGAACAAATAATGGTATCAGACTGTAGGAAGAAAGAGAATGAGATATTTCTTAGTTCTAAAAGAGCAGCAAGTTAATTGCTTTTCTGTAAAAAAACATGCTTATCCAAATCTTTACATGCCAGCTTTGGAAGGGAAAGTTTAGCCTGCTCTTCCCACTGCATAGTTCTTCTCCCCAAGAGCTGAACATTTGGGGCAATTCAGAGGGACTCAGCTGCTGGCCCTGGCAGCACAGCACCACTTTACAGCTGTGTGCCCTCCTCCTCGGTGCACAGGAGAGCAGAGCTGACACAACGGTGACACAATTCCTGTTGTCTGTCAGAAACTCATTCTGCTTTGACTTAGCAAGCTGCTTATCATGCATGTTGGTTTCCTTTGGTGCTGTGCCTCCAGAGGGATGCAGACCTGGGCATCACAGGTAGGCAATGCCCAAACAGGCTGGACTGATACACTCAAATCTGGAACCAAAACTGTCTTCATGTGGTCCCAGTGCCTGGGATGTGGCTGGGAAGGGATGCCCGTGTTTCTGGACTCTTGCGGATCACTGCTGGGTGTGAAACATAGGACTTCACATATGTGCCTTACTTAGGATGCAAGTATTATGCCACACACTTGCACTCACATTTATACAATTTTTGAGCCCCCTCAGGTGGAGATGACACCAAATTTTTAAATCTTTGAGACTTGAAATAGCAATGATCTTTTATAGGCTAAATACACAATTATTTTATTTTCTTGACAGAAACTCCTAACATCCATTCCAGAATGAAGAGGCTGCAACTAAGATTTAAAGAATTGGGAATCAAAGTAAGATTTCAGGAGCTGGTTTTAACCTCCTCCCGAGCATTTAATTTCAGGATCTGCATCCCAAAGCAGGACCTGGCAGCAACGTGTTGACACTGTCAAACTTAGCCATTCCCAGGATGCTCTTTGTGAGGTTTGAATTTCAGCTACATTCGGCAGAGACTCCGGGGTTGTGACTGTCGCACCTGCCCTGCATGGATCACCTTGAGCCACAGTGCCAAATAAAACCACGCTGCATTCACTGCATCCCCAGATTTCTTGGTTCTGGACTTAGAGGCTAGCAACTACAGCTGAAAAGCTCTTCCCTTTGATGGAAAAATTTGAGTTTGATTTTCATCCAGAATCTGAAAAAACTTAATTTTGAAATATTAAAAGCATCACAGAATGAGATAACTGGTTTCTGCTGTGCTCCAGGCTGATGTCTTATCTGTCAAGTCCCTATCCAGCTTTGAATCAGATCCCCAAACTGACAGCAAGTTGAATTTTCCTCTTAATGTGAGTTTTGAATCAGAACTTTTGCAAATGCTTAGATTTTACCCACAGTAGAACACTAGAGTTGTAAAAATCACAGAATATTTTTGTAATAAATGATAAAATGTGAGTTGATTGTTTATCTTTCTTATAAAATTTAAACAATTTTTTAAAGAGGAGATTTTTCCTCATCTTTATTACTGTTTGTAGTCTTACTCCAGATTGGTTCATTTTGCAAAAGGGATACACAGCCATTTCTCATTTCTTGTTAAGAAACTTTTGCAGAAGAATGGGGAATCCTTAAGGGATTACATTTGAAAAGAAGCAAGCAGATAAAGAAAACACAGAAAGGAATACCATTAATTATGAATATTACCTTAGTGGAACTGTCAGACACCCTGAGATTTCAAATCCCTTCACTCTGTTCCCCTCAATATCACCATCAATGAAATCATGTATTTTTCAAGGGCCTGATTCTCCATTCATTTAGCATGTTGCAGAGCAGAATTTCTTGCTGTTCTGTGACTAGAATGGCAAGTAGCCTCCACAAAAAGGAGCCAAGCCCCATGAACTGAAACAGATGCCTGATGAATGTGCATTCCTACAAAATATTAAGACAGTCAACAGAGTCACTTGAAATGTTCTAACTTTTAAGGAGCTGAGCAGGTGGCCAGAATGTACAGCATCCTTCAGGTGCTGGCATGTAGTTATCTGTACAAATGCCAGTAAGTAGGTAGAATAAATTCACAGCTCGCATCACCACCAGAAAGACTTTTCCTTCAAAATCTTCCAATTGCCAAGGCACTCCCTGCCCCTCTCAAAGCGCTGCAGCTGGAAAGGGAAAAATGCACAGAAATAAAGCCAAGCTGCCTAAAGAGGAAGGTGGCTTCAGGTGAGCCCTGGCCAGCTCCCAGCAGAGCTGGCAGGAATGCAGCCAGCCCGGCACACCGTATGCTCATTAACAAGGCAACGGCAGGGAACAAAACACCAACCATATGCTTGTCCTGCCCCGCTCCTCCCTCTGCTCAAGGTCCCATTTAACTACAATGAGCACCAATATACCCTGAGAGCCGGGCCAGGAGGCTGTGCACACGCAGGTACTAGATCCCATTTTGTCTACAGCTGGCATCAGCAGCTGGTTGTAAAATCTCCTGAGCCACAAGCCAGAGCCTCAGCAGCCCAGAGCTCTGTTTCCCAGCGTTCAGGAAGGTCATTGGAGGAAAACTGGGTTCAGAATTTCCACAAGCCAACTTCTTAGCCACTACTGACACATAATGTGTTTAACATATATAATTTCCAATTCTGTTTTCTCACTGCTGCTCAGAATAAGTTTTCTTTCCTTTTCGCGTGTTTAATTGAACTAAAACCAATTTAACAGGCTGTTGGACAAGATGATCATTGCAGGTCCCTTCCAACTGAAAACAGTCTAGTCTAGTCTCTTCTATACCAATGCTTAATTCAACTTAATCTATAGAGTGTGGGTAACATCGTATCTGCCTTGGGAGAGAAATGCTCCTCTCCTCCCATTCCTTGCCTTTCTATCTGCTCCTCTGGTGAGGGCACACAAGAGGTCATTCCCATTTTTCCCATTCAAGCCTGCATTGATATAGGAATAAGATTAGATTTCAGACGATGCCTGGGTCTGATAAACCTCTCTTTTCTTCTGCAGAGGGTGATCCAATGCCTAAGACTTAGGCTTGGACTTCAGGGAAGATAGTAAGCATGTTGCTCTTCTGCACATTCCCATTCTGACCATGGCCAAGAGATGTCCTCTCCCCTAAGGAAGAGCTTTGGAAAAAGAATATGTGAGAGAAACTCAGGCCCTTCTAGATGTCATTCCTCTTTCACTGGGGCACTCCTGCCTGCATAGTTATCCTCAGCTCTGGGCACACAGAGCAGTTGCAGCTCTGTGTTGGTGTTGGACAGTAATTTTTGACAGATCCTCTATACACAGGGACCTGACTCTCTGTTTAAAAAACCCCACAATTTTGGTCCTCACGTGTCAAATTGGAGCTAGTGAAATCAGCTAAAACTGTGGTGAGCCTTTTTTGCAAAGAAGGAGTAGGTAAAGCCACACAACAAATGAGCTGTTCATTTCACAGCAAACAAGTTTTGTTATCAATTTCTATTGGGCAAATAGAAATTCTTGCAATTCTAGGTCAAGTTTAAAACAGAGTTCAAAACATAGCAAAAGATGGTCATTAATACATAACATGTTTTCAGACTACACTGCCATCTTTAATCTGCGATCAAATAGTACTACAAACACTACAGGGATAGAAGAGGGCAACAAAGGGAATTAGTCTAATCCATCAACACTAAAAGCCTGAGAAAAGACCAGCACAAACCACAATGCAGGCCAAAAAATGTGCCCATAGAAAGGTAGTGGGAAGAAAAGAAAATATGGGAAGAAAAAATTTTAAATGCCTGCATCCCTGCTCTCCTTTCTATGGAAGAAGTTGTACCTGAAGTAATGAATACACTCTGTCTTGTGGCGATGAGCAGCAGAGTGGAATTGCAGATTTATAACAGAGGTAGAAAGCCATTAGATGGATTGCAGGACCTTTTATTACCAATTGCGATTTCATGGCAGAGTTATTATTTATTAAATATAGAAGCAGCCAGTTGAATTCTAACTGCTCTTTAGTTTAATTCCTCTTATAAAAAGGCTGAAGAAATTACACAGAGCAGGCTAAAAGTGCTCTGCAGTAGCAGAGGCTTCTTTCTCACTGCTTTCACATGGATACACACACACACACAGAGAAATAAAAAAGGTCATTGTATGGAAGGAGAACAAGTTACACCCAATTTCTCTTTAAAAAAAGCCTAAGGTAGAGTAAAATAAATGTACTGTACTGCTATCATTTCTGCACCTGAAGAGCAGTTTGGACATTGTAACACCCTCAAGTACTGAAGCTGAGTTTTTTACCATCTGAAGAAAAATATACACTTTACCCCCTGCTCTCTCATACAAAACCAGTGTGCTGACAGAAAATAAACCCATGAAATGACATGATCCAGGCCAGAACTAGTACATGAGCGGAGGGGAAGAAGACAATATTGGCCATAATATACAATTGCATTCCAGGTCACCTCCATGAAGAGGGATTACATATATTTTCAGGCAGCAAAAAGATTGAGTTATTCAAACCCCAGCAGCTTTGTGCCAGCACTTACTTTGGATTCACTGAACTACAGAGCAGTGGAAAGGAGGAGGAACAGAGAGAAGTGGAGAAATACCCACTGAAGAAACTGTCTCAGCTTCACAGAGAGCTCCCATGACTCAAATCTCTAAGGCTTTTTTCATGCTTATCTGTCACTTCACACTGGCACAAGCGGGGTGTTTAATAACTTACATTGGCCAGAAGACCAAATGCCATAAAAAAAAAAATTAATTTTTTTTTCTTTAGTGTTCAGCAAATAATAAAAACAAGATTAGGCAGGACCAAAAAAAACCATATAACATTTCTATAACATATATTTTGTATATAAAAAAGTAGTCTTCTGCAAGCCAGCTATTTTTAGATTAAAATGCAGATGTAGATTAGTCTGGTGATATGAACTTTCATTTCCAAAATAATATAGTCTTTTGCAAATATATTTTTCGGGCATACATTTTTGGATATTGTCTGATATTCTTTAGCAGTACATTGATGTTCCTGATCCCACTATGAAATATACTTTCATTAAAAATGTTGAAATTGCTATCATTTCCATTTCTGCACAAATAAAATCATTCAATTATGGTTCCAGTCCAATGAAAAAGTGAAACAAGACTGCCTCACATGCTGACTTAAACACAGAAAGCACAGTTCAAAGAAACAAGACTGCCTAAAGAAAAATACAAAATTTAGCAACCAGTTTAAGGTTGTGGATAGAGCTGCTGTAAGTGTTCACACCTCAGTGACCAAACAGGCAGCAAATTCTAAATAGGCAAATAAATATTTTTATGTCCCCACATTTTGAGACTGCTGTCTCTCTTAGCTCATCCGCATTGCAATAAGGTGACAATGATGTGGATATCTCATGCTAATGATTCTTTGCTCGCCATTGTAAATGTGAGTATTATGATAGAAATGGTCAGAGAAATGTGAACTAGGGTGTTGTTTTTGGAGTGGGTATGATTACCCTCACAATGGCATTGCACACAGGCAGCCCTCACCAGCTAGCTGAGGACAGCTGCTTTATGTGCAGTAAGTTGAGGACCAGCAGCGCCAGATCTCCATGCAAATAAATGGGATCAGCCTTTTCCAGCTCACAGGTTGTGCCAAAGCATGCGAGCAGCTCATCTGGCTTGCTACATCTGGGAGGTAAGCTGTGGATTCTTTTCACATTAGTAATGATATGCGCATATGTATAAGCAGAAATAATTTACTGTCTATACAGATAAAACAACATTTCCTTTAGTTAGCTGAGAAATTTCCAGTGCTTGTCCAAACATACCTCTGAAACAGGTAATATTGTTCTTGTAATAAAGTAATACAGGATAAAATAATAAGTATCATCTAGGAAGCAGGAGTGCGAGAAGTTTCGAGTGCATAACAGTGGTGTGGGTGGAATATATGAAATAGCAAATACAATACCTAATTTTCTAAAGTCATTAGAAGCAAACCAGAAATCAGTGTGGGAGACATTTGTTGCGCCTGCTGCTCAGAGCTAAGTTTCCAGAACTTTTAAAAAGACCAAAATTGTTGAAGAGTTCCTTAGGTTTTATCTTTGGAACAGAAAGAAAATTGGAAGGGAAAATAATTATTGTTATGCATCCACATGTATCAAACCAGTGAGAGATTAAATGAAGGAAAAGGAAAATGTTTCTACACTCAAAGCGTTCAAAGCTTTGTAGCACAATTTGCTTCAGGAGAAAATAATGTTTTCTGTGGTTATGAACATGCAAAAAGATTCCATACTTTATATGAACTGCAGCTCAGGGATTAGATGAGGATTTAATATCTTTCTCAGAGAAAGGATTAATTAAAATCTGTCTTCTTTGGGAAGGTGATGAGCAAAATAATTTCATATGCATATAGAGCTTTTGAATTTTTTCTCCACAGAAATGAAATGTATTTGATGACTCCTCATTTCATATATTTTTCTTCAAAAAAGGAATAATTTTATATTTTTATTCATAGGACTTGCTGAAGGGATTTTAACGTGCTTTCAAAATGTCAAAAAAAAATTGAATCATGGGAGTCTCCTTTAGAAAACTGAAAATGTACTGTTAGGAGCTGAGGAAATACTGCTTAAACAGAATCTGTCCTTTTGCTACATATTTCACCATGCTTAACCGTGAAACTGGTTAGAAAGTCTACTAGCTAGTGATAGACTTAAGTGTATTTTGAATTTCATGATCATACTGTGAAAAGTTTTACTTCTCTTTCCATGAAAGGCCTTGATTGTCATCAAAGAGCTGAAGCATGCCCACACACAATTGTTTTTTGCTCATTTGCAGACCTTAGCAGCTGGTATTTTAGAGAACCTGGATGAAGATCCAAGTCATCTGGCCCTGCCTCAGGGTGTTAAAGTTTGGAAATGTGTTTCACCACCTTGTGAAAGAAATGACACAAATTAGAGCATCTCATAGGATACCTGCTGGTGCCTGGCCCCCTCCATCCTCTTTCTCTCTATAAAGCAGCAATCCATGACAGCTGCAGTGAAAAAAAAATAATTAAAATCTTCCATTATTTGTTCCATTATAGAAATGCCAGTAGACATGTCTGAATTCCCTCCAGCGCTGAAATGAAAGAAATAGGTATTTCACTGAACAAAAAATCCTTTAAAAAATGCTAAAAATATTCATTGCGAGCCATCAAGACTAAAAAAGCTATGTTTCTTAGCTTTTTTTAAAAACTAACCTTCTCTTTTATGAGGAGATTGACACCTGCAATCCTTTAACTGTACCATTTTTAAAAAAGAAATATCTGGCAAATTTACATAAATTTATATATACATATACACACATACATGTGTGTATATATATATANTCAGACTAAATTGCAGAGCTTCCTGTACTGAAAATCATTAACACACAATGGATAATTAAAAAACAAACAAATAAAAAACAGCAACCAAAAAAAAACCCAATCCTACCATACTAAATTAAACCCAAACAAAACCAAGCAAACAAACAAAAAATCCAAACAAAAATAAAACAAAACAAACCACAAAAACTCAAACACACACAAAAAAATCTATGTAATAGGGGCATAACCCATACCAGAAGTGTAGGAAAGTAAGAAGCAGAGTGACAAACTGAAAGATCTAAAGAAGCAAACAAACACAAAGGCTCTACTGGAGAACTTTACAAACTTTCTTGTACAGCTTATGTCCTTAAAAGCTCAATTGGATTTTTTTTGTCTTTCATCTCTCTCATTTCTTCAGCCTCAACATGCACAAAGTCTAAGGCAAAGGCTTACCAGCTTCTGCTGCCTTGTTTGATGAGCACCAGTGTCCTTTGCTCAGGTGGTCAAGGTCTCTGCCCTGCAGCACAGCACAAATACGGCCAAAAAAAGCAGGTGGTACTCCCCCTGATGAGCACACTCGAGTAATTACCAAATCGTTAGTATAGCAGAGAACAGCATCTCTTGAATGGAGTAGAGAACAGAATTGGATGAGCTGGTCCACTGATTTAAACATGGCTCAACTCCAAGGAGTGTTTGCCTGAACTTTATAAGGCAATCTTAGCCCGTGTGTTTATCATAGATCCAAGGAGCTCAAGAAAGGCTTGATAGCGTGCAATTTTACAGTCACTGCATGGTCCTGTAAGATGAATATGGATTAACTGTCCTAGCATTAAATATTTAATGTAATAAAATGTTTTCTTAAAAGTATGGAAGTGTGACTTGGTCCTGCATTTTAATTATGCTTTAAAAAGTCCTGTCAACATCTAATTTGTTCTGTTCAAATCCCGACACGCTCCAAAGATAAATCTCTTCTGTTTGAAGAAAGTTGAGAGAGTCAAAGGAGAAGATCAAATAATTAGGCATAGGTGAATTTAAAATCACTGTTCCAGACTGTCAAATACATTAGACTTCAAAGACAGAACAGTAAATTATACATATGTATAATATATATGTGTAATTTCTCATTCCACTTTTGTAATTGAAAAAAGAAAAAAAGAAAAAAACGTTTTATTAATTCATCCCAGACTCACTAGATACTCAACACTAGATCAGCAATTGCATTAAATAAGTTATAGTGAAATCTTTGTGGTACCTGCCCAAAATTAACCTGAGCCTGTACTACATTATAGCAAATCCATAGCTCTGTCTAGCTGAGACTGGGTATGCATTTCACCTTCTGTACCTTTTCTCCTACCCTACTTTTTGGAACTGTGCTAATAAACTATGAGGACAGGAGGTATGAGCTCACTCATAGTGAAATTAAAATAGAAAATTTCAGCTGTGTTGCTTTAGGTTAGGTAACAGGGGTTTTAGTTAATTACAAGTGGATCAAGCTATAATGTTTCAAAACTTGTAAAATGAAGAAAATTAAATATTCCACAGGGAAAGTGTTGAAGTTGAAACTTCTCTGTCCTTTTATTTTAGCTGAAATAAAGTCTTTGCTAAGTTGAACACTGCTTGTGAAAGCAAAAAACATTAAGATTTTATCACATTGGCTCTTACTGGTTCCTAGCGGTTTGCCTGCAGATGAACCCAGATCTTATCTGCATGTTATCAATTAAGAGCAACACCCTTCAGTTCAGGTCAGAGGCAGAATATTTTTCCTCCTCTCCTCTGTTCCTGGTATCAAGCAGGCTGATGGGTTAAAAAGAGCTGGATAACAGAGAGGGAGAATCCTCCCCTTTTTGACCTGGGCACAGCCCCTTTGCCCACAGTGTAACGCAGCTCACCTCCAGTCCTGGGTGTTCCCCAGTAGGCTCAAGTTTCCCAGCTTAGGGAACACAGCCATGCATGGTTAGGGATATAGTTCCAATGGCAGGCAGGTTAGGGTTTTTTGGCCACCATTTACAGCTTCAACGTAGTGACTGGGTTTTTAAATGCTTTTTTTATGGCAGAGACCATTAAACCACAGAATGTCCCTCCTGAACACTATAAAGGAGATAAATAATGAGTTCAGCTATCAGTGGTTTCTGCACCTTCACTGCTGCCTTTCAAATGCAAGAGTGAACCCAACAATTTGACACCAGCAATCAAAAGGAAAAAGGTAAGCAGCAGTTAATTTTACAGCATGGAGCACCCTGAAAGCCACCCAAGGTAATACCTGCTAGTGGAGCCAGGTTGTAAAGTGACCACACTGCCTGAGTGGCCACATTCTGGTGGTATATTTCACTTCATAAAGACTCCTCATTAGTTAAAACATTTGCTTTTGATTGCTGATGGCAGGATTTCAGCAGTGGCAGGGCAGACTCTCTGGGGACAGGGAACTTGCTTGTAGGAGCAAACAAATCAAATCCATTCATGGAGGTGAATTGTCAAGCTTGCCTTGGTGTATCCCTTACACCTGTGCAGTGGGAAAAAGGCTGCTTGTGACTAGCATGACTTTAAAATGAAGCTTCACACCTCTTGACTCCTATCTTTCTTCTGGAGACCAAAGCAAATGCAATTTTTTTTTTCCCATTTCACAGTGAAAACTTAGTTTGATCCTCAGCCTGAAGAGACAAGATGAAATTTCATCTGTGCACAGTCATTGTCCCATAATTATATTTTAAAAAATCAATAGGCACAGCTGTTCTCTGGCCTGCCTTTATTGTAAAGTACATTAATGCTACCAAAAACAACTTTCCCAGCAGCCCACTACCACAATCAGGTATAAGAAATCTTGGATATGGCAGCTTGCAGGTGGCTGATCAATTTCTAGCATTTTGCAGTATCATGACTTTTTTTTCCTTCCAGATGGCTTTCCAAAGACCACTTTGGTGGATTCTCTGAAAATTAAGCACACAGTAAAGGGTACGCACTTTAAAAGGCAGAAATCGGCTGTTCCCTATGTGTGAGGAATCATGCTTGTTTTCAAACTCAGGTGGAATTTTGAGGACAAATCCAGCATATAAAAGCCAGCTAAACATTGATGGGTTGCTTTGAAAAGCTGATAGAGACTCGACAGACCATTAGTGACAGCAGGACGAGCAGGTACTCTGTGAGTTTTACCTGTGAAAAAGATAAAGGACAACTGTCTCTGCTGATGTTTAAAAACGAACAGCACTCATCCTCAATATCTCCAACAGAAGCCCTACATTCTGCCAACTGGAACCAGAAGAAAATACCCTAGAGATGCAAAATGCAGCAGGGTGGGTTTCTCAAGGTAATTACAGGTTACTGACACACTGATCCTGGTGTTTCCAGATGGTTCCAGCTACAAGCTGGAGGAAGGACACAGCTGACAAATTACATAAAACTCACCACAGTATTAGTCACACTACTGCACAGCTAGTCCTCCCATATAATTGAATTTTCCACTGTCTTGTATCCAATGGGCATACCTACACCTTCAAGTATTTCCAGTTGCTGCACAGACACATTTCATTATCCTAGCTTCAAATGGAAGAAGATAAAAAGCAGGATTCCTAGCTCATGGAAAGTTTCTTCCCTTCACTGCCCAAGTCCCTATTTTTCCACATCATGTTTCCAAACTCTTGTACAAATTGACAAGCCAAAGGTCTGACAGGGCTCTTCACTGAGCAGCTGTCTGTTGAGAGCCAAAAGTTAATGAGCTTTCGATTTCCTAAACTCAAACACAGACACTTCAAGCTCTGGCATGGTCCTGCTGGAACTGCCTGGGATTCAGAAAACGCACACTAAGCCTGATGTGTGAGAAATCCAGTACTTCAAATAAATCACGGCCTTCTAATAAAAGAGAATCATACCTGTTACTTTACTAGCAGCTCTTATGTCAAGTTCTGCCTGTCATGTTCTGCCTTTTTACTGTCCATAAGATGTCAATGCCATAAAAGGCAGTGTCTCCTAAATCAGTAGTTTGCTGGAAGCATCTTCTCATCTATAGATCCCACTCAGTCCAATAATAAACCAGCTCTGTCAGAGCAATTATGAACTCACAAGAGGACTTTGAACTGCTCTTCTCCATCAGCCCATATGACACCCAGCTAATACAGCAGAGACCACTGATTTCAGCAGGTAAGATCCACATATATTGTGACAGAAGACATAGGTGTTTAGAGCAAAGATCTTAAAAGTTAACAAACAAAATGACAGAAAACTTGAGCTGCTTAAACCTCAGCCACATTTATGTATTCTCAGCTGCAAGAAACCCAAAACTTGCAGCCCCTCCTTTAGGTGTAGATAGGCATCAGAGCATTAGCACACAGCAAGATGAATTCCTCATCCAGAAAATCTATGTAATAGACAGGAACAAAGCAAGACAAGACCATCAGCTTCAGTAAATGGTCCAAACTTTAAAGGTCTGAATCATTTGCAGCTATAAAACAACTGTTCAGTGTTTTGAAACAGCTATTGCAACCATCATTATTCAATAACACATCTTCCCTTAGCAAAAGAGGAAAAAATAATGCTAGTGCATAGAAGATATATGATATATAATGTGAACATTATTAAGTACCTTATTTAAGCATTAATCTTTAACCTTCACAAACTTTGTGACAGCATACAATGATAGTTGCTGGAGGCAACTCTTTTTTCATATTCACACAACAGCATTATTTATAGCAGCAATGCACATCTGAACAACAAAGGAGCAGGAAAGGTAGTGATGAAAGATGCATTGTAACAAGCAATAAATCATACAGCACTGAATCATTGAATGCTAAAGAAAATTAAAATACCTGAAAATAACACTGTGATTTAGCAAAAGTGCTTTAAGATGTGCTTAATGTTAAGTACATATTTGTTTCTTACTGAAGTAGTGAAAATGAAGCTTTTATACAGAATTAAGTATGTTCTTAAATGTTCTGCAGAGTCAGGATCCAAAGGAGGATGACATTTATGGTGATTTCCATCCAAGTCTACAGGATAAACAATGTTTTCAGGGAAATTCATAAAGCCATCAAATACATAGGCACATCTCCGTTGATAACAACAAATATCACTGACAAAATAAACTCTATTAGCATTCCTTTCAGATTGCATAAGTGGCATTCCTGTAAGCTTTCATTTTTCAACTTCCACTAAAATGCTTTTGCTGGTGAAAAACTGTTTTAGGAGACTTAAATATATCTAAGAGCTGTTACAGATAAAGCCATTCTTCTTTACCCATCATTTTCATGCCTTTCTAGGGCAACAAATCAAGACAGTCAGGAATGAAACATTGAATTTATATATTTGGTCTCTATCTTTCCAGACTGCCTGTGATTTTTATATGTGTGGAATTCTATGTTTGTATTGTGTGTGTGCATGCATTTGTATTGCCTTAAATAACATTTAAGCATCTATCTTAGATTCTCTAAGGATTCTCCCTAATCATCACTTTCATTAAAAAGGCTTTGTTCACCAAGCCATGAGGATTGTCTGGTCTTTACAGTATTTAGCATGATTATTTTACAAAAATAATTACTTTTTCACTGATTAAAGACAAAAACTTGTAAGAGTAAAAATGATCAAAATCTCAGGGTGTGTGACCTATGCAAAGACACAAAAGAGCAGTTTAATCTGGGGAGGAAGTGAGTGAAGAAAGACACAGAACCAGTCTTCAAATCCATCAGCGTGGGAAGGGATATGACACAAATTGCAGCAAGGATTTTAAGGTGGACATTAGGAGCAAAAAAATTTTCGCATTATAAGCAATGGAAATCTCTGAGACAGGTTGCCTGGGGATGTAATGCAAGCCCATCCCAGGGGTTTTTCTAGTTCAGCTAATGAAATATCCATCAGGAAGGGTTTAGGAATAAATTTGTCTTGCCATGAGGATAGGAGATGTCTCTTGACATGCGGTTCATCCATTTTTTTAAGGTTTTTTCCTAATTCCAGGGTAAATTTTAAGCAGAAAGTAATAGAGAAAGGAAAATGGAGGAAAAATCATGCTAGTTTCTTTATGCCAGACTGAAGAGACAGATGCTACTTTGTTCTTGGAGAGTTGTGGCTCTTCTGAGTACCCCTTAATGATGCACACATTTTTATCACCTCAGCAGTACAAATCAGCTGCCTAGATGTCCTGGAGTCTACAAAACACCACACAGGGCTGGCACAGGCTGAGATATTTCTCACAGATAACTTGACAAACCTCTAGGTAATTTCCATTTATTAAGATAAATGCAAAAGCACCTCCTGTGTGTTAGTGGAAGCTTGCTCTCTGCTCAAGAGGGACCATAGGTTTCCTTGTCATTTTCATATATATACACATTTT
Source organism: Sterrhoptilus dennistouni (assembly GCA_013397095.1). Taxonomy (NCBI): domain Eukaryota; kingdom Metazoa; phylum Chordata; class Aves; order Passeriformes; family Zosteropidae; genus Sterrhoptilus; species Sterrhoptilus dennistouni. The sequence goes on from VWZU01012524.1 coordinate 1,398,547, forward strand.
TATGTTTTAGCTTAGCAAAACTAGCTCCTGCTGTTGGTCTTTGGTGATGTAAGGTAATAGATCTGACCATGGGAAGCAATCTTTGATACAGAGAGCATCCTCATTCATTAAATTAGTTGCAGCCTGAGTCTATAATAATGTGACAGTATCTTCACAATGAAAGCCTTTTGACTCATACTCCCTCTTTAAATGTTGAGAATCCAAGCAGCTGCAGAGGTCAGCATCAAAGTGTGAGTCATAAAATGAGTTTCAGAGTCAGTTATATAATGAATCTGAGCACACAGCCTCCTTTGCACAAAAATAAAGCAGAACTCTATGAATCAAATGAGAAATGGCCAGAAGGAGAAAATGTTTTCTGGTCTTTGATGTAAGCCACTGGTATTTTTCAGTTTGAAGACCCCATAAAAGTTTTCCAGTAAAGCTGTGCACTGTCTTCAGTGAATTTCAGCCTCTGCTGATAGCTTTGCTTTGCTTAGTACTCCCACTGATCCCTTAGAAGTTGAAGAACACAGGTATATGCGAATTCCTTAAACTCAGTGAAGTTTAAAAAGGGACAAAAATTATGTTCTTCATAAGCCTGCCTGAAAATGTTTGCAATTACCTTGATGCTCTGGTTGCAATTAAGAAAAGCTCATCCTGCTGTCCATAAGTAATGTAAAATTAACCTTTTCCCCTCAAAGACACAACACCTAAGGATGTAAGAGCGGGTGTATTTCAGAGTAGAATTAGGCTCCAAATAAGATTTCTGTTGGCAGCTTTTCCTATGCTTTTATATTGAATTAATTTCAGAAGGTTTTTAGGCTACTATTCCAATCAGTGATATTGATATTAATGAAGAAAAAAGACCAAGTAGTTGCAGGATTAGCATGTTTTCAGTTTTCTGTGAACAATTAGCTAAAGACCAATACATTCAGGGCAATTTCGCACATCTGCTCTATGCGAGGTACTTCTCTCGTAAACTCATTCCAGATGCAATTACAGCAAACCCAATTTTAAAATTGTTTCAGCAAACAATTCAGTGTGTGAATCTGTAGGACTCCAGCCACCAAAACCTGCAACCCTTTCTGCAACCTGGAAAGAACCCCATGCAGCATTCTGAAGAGCTTTTGTGATGAACAGAAAGGTTCACACTTCAACTATCAGACATCACCTCTCCACCAGTTGGTGCTTTGATCAGCTCATTACAGCGACGCGACAGAAGTGATGTACAACATAACACGGCATGGTAGCTATTTTTACATGCTCTGAACAGCTGCACAAAACAACACACTGCAAAGAGAAGACAATGAGATTTGCCGTGTCCTCATCTGGGGCTTTTTACTACCCATTTATTATTTATACCAAGCTGTAAAAATGGTCTGTGCTTGGCAGTCCTAACAGGATTGAAATTATCTAGGTGACACTGTTCTCAGCAGTTGACCTTCCTGCAAGTAGGACATACCTTATGCATCTGATTTTAATTTAATAAATAGTGTTTTATTTTCCGATAGGAAAAACATTATTGTAATTTTCTCCAGCTGTACCTCAGGATACATTTTAAATATGGTGCCATTTTATTTAAGGTTGCAATCTATGTACGTATTTGACAGTTTTCACCCAGAAGCAGCACAGAAATATTAGAGATCATTATAGAACTGTTTAATTTTTACAGGGAATGTTGCTGATAGCAAAAATATGATAGGGTAGTAATCCTTATTTATTGAATTTCTCTGTCTTGCACTGAAGGGGACATGCTCTCTTAATTCCTCTTCTGTCTTTAGCAATTCACTTCAAATTTATTCAGTTTAGAGCTTTTCTGTTCACATACTGGGTCAAAATCTAAACAAAACAAACTTTCAGGTTCATATGCAAGCTGTGAATTCTATCTTAAAATCCTCCATCTTTCAACATGTGTTTTATGCTACCCAAAATCACTCTCATAACCATTTCCTTTCCTCCTTTCAAAAAAAGAGCTATTTTAATCCATGACACCATCTAGGTATTCTCTATTTATGCAAACTGTCTTATCCTTCTTCTGGATCTTTTAATGGGTAAGGATTTGGATATTTTTCCTTTTGTTGCTGTTGTGTTTTAATCTGCATCTCATAGGAGATCTAGAATTAAAATATTAATTACCTTCTAACAACAACAACAAAAAAAGCTAAAGGGTCTTCTGAAATATATGGAAAGCTTCCCAATAAATTCAGTGGGGTGACAATTCCATCCTGCAAAAACCAGCAAATTTTCTAGTACTGGTCCATTTTAAACACGCATGGATACATATTTTTCACTAGGTTTTAGACCTATGTATCTTAATGTCTCCATCTATGCTCAACACACTATTTCAATTTAAAATAGTAATAGGCATTGTAGAGAGAGAGATATTAATTCATCATCTAAGAACTCCAACAAAACCCACCATTAAAATATTTGGAAGCACATTTTAATACCACTTAATATACTTTTAACAGATAAAACTGTGCATGTCACGGATTCCCTGATTTACCTCCCCTCAGTCCAGTTATTGCACATTTCTGACATAACACTTTCTCTAATGAGACAGGGAATCCTTTCTGTACTTGGACAGCTGTGAGAGGCATCTCAGCTGTGAAACTGTGAAGCATCTCAGCATGGACATCAGAAAGTCCTACCTCTTAACCCTTACCTGGCCACCATGTCACTGTTATACACTTGCTAGTGGCCAAAGAGAGTTTTCCACAAGAGCACTGCAAGTAGGCAGGTGCAGGGGTTTGAGCAGGGAAAGGCAACTTAAATATGATTTTGTTTTCCCAGAACTCACACAAATTGTACTAGCTGCAGAGCTCTTTATCAAAGACCTTTAGTTTGCCCTGAAACACAGCAAAGCACTGTTACTTCACCAGCACATTTTGTTGCTTCCTGTTGGTGCCCAATTGCCACCATAAGAAAAAATTTTCCAATTACAAATTATTACCTAGCAGATATTTTAAAAAAAAATATAAAAAATTTGATTAATTTTATAACATTTCTTAAATTGCTTTTATTTTGCTATAGGTTTCTGCACATTCCTCAGTTTTTCTCTCCCTATCTTTGTAGCTAGTCTACAACTTTTCAAACTTTCGTTTGTTCACTTATCTTTCCCAAAGAACAAGATGTACTGTTATTCAGTTTTCATTTTTGTATTCTGATCTCTTCCTTTCTGAAAAGTCAGCCAGAGAGTAAGAAAGGGCACAGTGAAAACAGTATTGCCAGAAAAGGCACTGTATTTTAAGAATAGATTGGCATTTTTCGCATTAATTTAAAAGATATCTAGTCATAACTTCAAAATTGAATCTAAATCTAATATCATGAAGCATCATCTTTCCAGTAGTTTTCCTAACCAGTCTTTTTCTTTAGAAGTTTCAAACTGGAGATCATTTTCAGGTATGGTAAACCTATATAGCAATACCCTTCTGCAGAAAAGAAGCAAATAAGAGCCACATGGATTCTGTCTAATCACATTTCCAAAATTTTTTCAAACAGAGTTTTTTTCCACCACCTGTGCTAGCTTAAGAACATATTCAAGATGCACCTTTTATTATAAGGTTTTTACTATGGTATTAATTTTGGGGGTCATTTTGATTTTCCCCTCTTTTCTTTTTCTCATTTTGTTCCTGGTAAACTTGAGGTGGGAAGGCTTTTAAACTAGTGTGTCACAGCAATTGTCTTGCTCCTATTATTTTATTTACTGAATATCTTCGTAAAATCAAACACCCAGAATTTAATCACAAATATTTTTACTTTGTTAGAAAAAAAAAAAGTTGATTTTCTAAACTAAACTGACACACTCAACTTCTGTTGAGATAATGTAAGCAAAACTCTGGAAATTCTGATACTTTGATCCCTTAGGTTGAATCATTAGATTTCTGGTTTTTTAAGTGCTTTGCTCAATCCTGCTAATGAAAGGCAATGCTTTTTAATGAATGACTAATAGGAATGACATTCAGAAAGCTTCAACTGAGTAGCCTTGGCAATGTAACTTTGGCTCAGGGTAACTGCAGAGCTTCAGACCTTAGCTGATTAAAAGCTGAGCTTCTCATGAAATCTTTAGGATATATGCAAACTATTCAAGCTGCACTGTATTGTAATGCAAATGTAGCTTAGTTAATTATAATGGAAACTATGTTTTATTAAACTGCTACATAGTTTTCTCATTTTGCAAAGCAAATGCAAAATAAATGTTTTGCATGATTCTCTCCTTTTCCATTTCCTCTAAATTCACTGCTATAAGCCAATCTGCCAGAATATAGTTTATTTATTTGTCTGTTCAAGCAATGGCACAAGAGAGAAATGTTAATGCTTTGCACTCCTTGCTCCATTTCAACTGCAGTTCTTAACCTCTTTAGTAGAGCTTGCAACCCTACCAAATAGTTTTCAAATGTTTTCAAATTAGGTTTGCTTAAGAGGCAAGATACCCCTTCTCTTCCACATGTGGAAGTTTTTCTGGTATTTATTTTCTCTGCCCATTCATTTTAAAATTCTGACGTGGATACACTTAGCTGCTGAAATTGTCACTGCTTAAAGCTTCTGAATTTTATCTCCTCTTCTGTTCAAGGGGGCATGTTTTTATACAGCCCTAAATGCCACACTGAACCAATCTGAAGTGTCAGATGTGACTTACTTGTCCTTCCAGGCAGCTCTTTTCCACCAGTGGCAGAGAGCCAGAAGGGTGCATGGTTGCACCACCTCTCCCAGGACTGTTTCTAAAGACTGCTCAGAGACCATCCTGGCAGGACTTGTCACCCACAGGGGACCCACATTGGAGCAGTCCATTCTCAAAGAACAGGATATCTAGAAATGATCCATGCTAGAGAACTTCTTGAAGTACTGCAGCCTGTGGGGAGATGGAGCAACACAGAGTGATGAAGTGTTGTCTCCTATAGGTGGAACACTATATGAAATAGGGACAATATGAGAGGAGGAAGGAGAAGAGGAGAGAAGAATTGTCAACAGATCACAGTTCCCATTCCCCACTCCCATGTGACACCTGGGGGGTAAAGGGGAGGTGGAAGAGTTGGGGCTGAAGTTGAGCCTGGGAAGACTGAGGTGGGGTGTGGGAGGAAGGTGATTATGTTTAGTTTCTCTTTATCCTTCTTTGTTATTAACTGGCAATTAATTAAATTGCTATTCTACAAGGTGAGTCACCCACGAGAGTGATTGGTAAGTGACAACCTTGTCCTTATCTCAACCCAGGAGTTTTTTCATCTTATTTTCTCCTTGTATTCTGCTGAGGATGGGGAACAGGAGGTCATCTTGGTGGGCAAATGACAGCCAGCCAAGGTCAACCCACCACAGGCAGAGAGATCAGAGAGATGAGTGGAGGGTGAGTGGAGGAATCCTGCTCTACCTGAGATACATGGGACTCATTTTCTCCTTTTTGCTCTGAACTGTACCTGCTAATTGTCGGTATTTTAAAGCTTAGCTTGCTTGCTGTTTGTTACTTTGGGCAACAAATTTAAAAATATAGGACCTAAGCAAATTGGTCCAACATAAAAATAGGAAAATCCATTGAACAAACCAGTAAACATCAGCTATTCTTAATTGGAGTTCTTTGTTTTTCTTTTTTATGTGACTTTCTTTATACATCTATTATTGTCCCATAACACTATAAGAAACATTTCCCTCCTCAGGTGCACTGGAAAGGATAAATTCCTGTAAGGTGGCAAAAGCACATCAAAGGTCAGCTCTACCCTGAGAGATTGAGTAACTTGGTGCCTTTTGCCCTGCAGAGAGACATTATAAGCTCAGATGTGCTAAGCATTTCACATCCTTGAAAGAAAAGTAAGGGTCTTCCCTGTGTTATGACAAGTATGTTTGGAAAAGAAACACAGCTAAAATAACCTTTAATTTTGTGAGAGGCATCTGCACTTAAATTTTCCAAGGAATTTGGCAGAAGCCACAGATCCAACCTGTCTCACATGCTGGTGTGCATGATGGAAGGGATGCAGGCTGGCCCAACCAAGGAGGTGTGCTGCATTCCTATTTAATGTGTGTTACCGTTGCCAAGTAACATAAATTCAGCGCCGCAGTCAAATACTGCCATAAGTCAACAGCTACCTTCCAGCTAGGCATCAATCTTGAAATTAGTTGCTAAGATGCAAACATACCCTTTTCATCATTTCCCTGCAATGCAATATTGTTTTGTCCTTCCTATTTTCCTCTATTTCTTTCTCTTTCCACCAAGGTATGGGGTTTTGTCACAAAAGAATGTGACAAAAATATTTGCTGTCTGTCAGTAGTTTTTGACACTAAACAGTCTGTCATAATTTCTTTAGCACTAAGTCAACAGTTATTACACTCGGTTCAAAGTTTTGGCATGTTGCTTCCTAACCAGCTGGTTGAACCTGGAGTCAGGACTTCCAAGAATTCCCTTCTTTCTCCAGTCAACCAAACTGGCTGGGCTGACATGATACAAAGCTGTGCAAGTTTTGAGTCTGAGATGTTCGGCAAGAAATTATGGAAATAGGTAGCCAAACGGAAGCACAGAATTAATCCCTTGTTTTGCTTTGCCTGTGTGTGCGGATTTTGCTTTTTTTATCAAGCTGCCTTTATCTCAACCCACAAGTTTTTCTAGCTTTTGCACTTCCCATTCTCTCCCTGATCCCACTGGTGGGGGAGTGAGCAAGTGGTTTGTGGGGTTTGGCTACTGGGTGGGGTTAAACCACAACACACCCTTTTGGATATGACCAAGCAAAGCATTTACACATATAGAACCTCAAAATACACAGTTAGTTTGGTTTCAATTAAAAGGTAAAGACTTGTTTATGAACCTCTGTGAAAGTTATGCAAGGTTTGTTAAATTTTCTGATAGCTTTGGGTGGTGGCACTACGCAAGTGAAGGCCACAGGAGCCATCTTATCTCCACTGAAGCCAAGGATGCAAACAGTTTCCACTGGAGAGCAATAAATGCTGGATGTTTTGAGCCAGGATATCCAGAGGCTGGGATTATAAGTAAGAGAGTGCAGGTTTAGGTTTATTTAGGTCTAACACAGACTTTAGTTAATTAATATTTAATGGATTCAGGTTCAGTCCTGATGGAAATTCAGGTTCAGAGATGGAAATTAAAATGGAAATATTACAGGTCTTTTGACTATTTTTAAACTTCACAAGTAACAAGACTTTCACAACTGAAAATGTACTTAAGAAATCCATCTAAATACTAAGGAACCTGATACAACATAAATTTGTATTTGCTGAGTTGTTTTACCCCTCAAAAAGACTCATAATACTAAATGCCAACAACATGAGCTTACATAGCTGGATTAGACAGAATAATTTTTGCTATCTGATATAGCCAAGTTGCATCCTTTCAGCAGTGGCTTCAGAGACTTAGTGTTGTTTCTCGCTTATTGCCATTTGGCTAATCTGCAAAGCATCGGCTGGATTCTTTTACAGAGCATCAAGGTCTCTGTATAAAGCTCATGAAATCTTGAAGTAGGAAGAAAGAAATTTCAGTTCTTTAACTATACTTTCAAGGTCAGCTCTGTTTAACATTGATTCTGTGATGCCATTATGTTTCTTTTATGAGCAGAGGATGTCTCTATAATGTGTGTGTCAGACAAGATTTTGTGCTACCATTCACCAAATTTTAGAGTAGGACTGCTCTATCTGTGACCAGTATGCACAATGCACATCTGATGAAATGCATAATTTCATGCAGTTTTTGCTCTTTATATTTTTTTTTTCATTGACATTTATAAAGCTTCAGGAGAAGAAACAACCCGATGGTTACAGCTGACCTTTTAACAAAATACCATGAGGTTCCTCATAGCACTGTTCACATCAGAGAGTCTTTGTTGTTGTCTTAGCAGACTTCATCACTTATCCCTTCACTGGTACCCTACGCTCATTTCTGTTTCAGGATGTGTACTTCAAGTCACTTTATGTTGCAGTCAGGTGTCTTATAACATGGCAGGAATCCATTGGCTCAAAATGTTGCTTAAAAATACTTTAATTTAAATGCTAATTGTAGGACAAACTAAGAGGGCTTTTAGCTCGATTTTCTAAAAAA
>VWZU01012524.1:1406593-1449169 GCA_013397095.1 Sterrhoptilus dennistouni
AAAAAAAAAAAAAAAAAAAAAAAAAAGAGAGAAAGCCAAAACCTGTAATCACACTGTACATCTTTCCAATTCTTTCCTTTTGAGTCCACTGGCAACCTCACGGAGCACTGGATGTGTCTAAGACATGAAGATTCTGCAACTTCATGAGCAGCAGCTACAGAAAGTACTGTATTTTCTCTTCACAGAGGAAAAACAAAGGAGAATGCTTTTTTTTTTTCTGCTGGGATGATTTTCAGTTTTCCTGAGCAACAAGAGGCCACCCAACATATACGCAGATGAGTGCACACAGAAGCTACCAAAATGTATGGTACAGCCACCAAACTGGATGAACAATTTATTGTACATGGTGGTTTCTCCCCTGCCAAAGACAGAGGAGAATATAGGAGAAGAGTGCAGTGAATACAGTATGATATTTAAGGAGACATAGCTATCATGCCTTAAGAATTCTATGAGAGATTGCATTAATTTTAACTTTGAAGCATAAAGGGAAAACACCCCCCTCTTATATAAAATGCATCATTTTTCACGCCCAGAGAACATTCTGTTCTGCAACAGCACACTTATTTCTTTAGTCTTGAGGGAAAATGCTCAATCAGTAAAATCAGTCTTCCCTTTATTTTTGTTGATGATAATGACCATTGTTACTATTCTTATACATCTCAAGTGTTCAGAATTTCAGCATTTGTTCAAAGTTTCAAGTCCTAATAGCACTGAGTCAATTATTTTGCAGGATAATGATTTGTAAACACTTAGAGTGACCAAATCAAGAAGAGGACACATGAAGCAATTTGCAGCACTTTTTGTAGTATTGACTATGAAATACAAAGAAGTGACAATGAAATACAAACCTTGTGTTGCAGTACTCTTCTTGGATATGGATTTAACTGAGAATATGTAGTTGAGGGAAGAAGATACTTAGGATTTTAAAGAAAATCCAGTAGTATTCTCAGAGTGATGTATTCGAGCAAGTTTTCACAGACTGGTTCCCGCACTTAACTATTGATTTTGCTTCTTTAGTTAATCACTGTTATACCTCTAAGAACATTCTTGGGAAACAGGGTTTTTTTGCCAGTCTCTACCATACTGCAGCTCAACTTGCTGTAACTTATACTGCAAGCACCATTTTATGAATTAACCAGAGGCTGGAGAGGTGTTTGCTTACATTTGCACAGAATGGAATTAAGGACAGCAATGTGGCTTTTTAATAACATAAGAGGTCTGAAATGCTGAAGAGTGATCTGGATCCGTACATGGTCCTTCCACTTCAAATCCCAGTGCTGTACACAAGATTTCTCCTACCCTTAAATGGCCAAGGGAGTAGATTAAGTAAAAAATGCCCTCCACACTGCACCTCAAGTCACAAATGGGTGGCCATGTGCTTTTCTATATGACCTCTATTGCATCTGTCACCCCTAGCATAGCTGAAGAAAGGAGCTTTTACTAGATGGTACTAAAGGAAAAAAAACCCAAACAAACAAAAACAAACAACAAAACCCCAAACAAACAAAATAGGCAAAAAAAAAAAAATAAAACCAAAACCAAATAGGCAAACAAAACCAAACCAAAAGAAAACAAAAAAACCCTCCACAAACCCAAACTACCAAAACACACTTTCAAGCATAAGAGAGTTTTGAGGTGGGTTTTTTTTTTTAATGCATCTAAGATGTTATTCTCTATACATGCTCACACACTTTCTTTCTGGTTTGAATTTGACAGATATACTGTGGTCCAAAAAGAAAACTGCATCCCCTTTGATCTTCTGCTTTAACTCCTTGCTGGACTGTAAGCTGAGGAGAATTGGATAACTTCAAAAGCTGTGACTCACTGAATCCTGGATAAAGGGTTGGTCTTTGATCTCAACAGCCTTACAAGGTTATCTCAGGTGAGCAACTTTCTCTTCCCCAGGCACGTGGGATCCAGCAAGCAGCTTGTTCAGCATCACATCAACCTGCAGGCCTCAAAACTCACCTCTTAAAGAGCTAGCCAGCATCCTACTTGCTATGCTGGTAGCATATATCCAGATTTGCTGCCTAAACAGCTCTCGTTTTCACTTTCCTCACTTTCAGAGTCTAGACCTGCAGAAGCCTCCTCAGACAATTCACTTGACAGCTCTGCTACACTATAGGGGGCTGGATGCTGGATGGGGCTTTGAGCAACCTGGTCCAGTGAAAGGTGTCCCTGCCCATGGCAGGGGCTCGGAACTAGATAGTCTTTAAGGTCCCTTCCAACCCAAACCATTCTATGATACTATGAATATTCCTCCTGGCCCAGAGGCTCTTGGCACAGCTCCACATATTCTCAGCTGAATTTTTCTCCAGCTGCTCTCTCCTGACTGGCTCCTCCAGCAACCTTCTGGGAACACTCTCCCTAAGGGAACTTGTGCCCCTCTGCCTCATGGAACAAGACACAAGACCACTTCAATATAATAATAACACTGTCAAAGTTCAACAGCTGCTTTACCCCTACTGGGACAGTGCTTCCACATTCAAACTTGTATCTGTTGAGGTGCTGCACTAGACTTGTCTGAAACCAACATGGGACAAAAGCTTTGCAACTCTTCATTTACTTTTTACAAGCCATGTTGCCCATTAAGGTTTCCACATGACCACTTTACTGAGCAATTTTAAAGGAGTGTTTTCATTAACAAGTTTGATGAGTTGATTTGTGTTGGGCTCCAATCATTAGAATACAGTCTGTGCACAATATAACATACTAGACATGTATTTCCTCTAGTGTCAGAGATAAATGTTATCCTACTTTAAATATTTGGTTTTTAACTCTTTCCACAGTACTGATCATGGAAAGACCTCTTCAATATAGATTAATTTCTCTGAGCTCTATGTATGTTTTGAGCTTCAGGACACCAAGAGAGCAGGAACTGCAGGTATCTTGAGAGACAAGGAAAGCCATCTTTTACAGCAGACCACTCGTATTAAACTAAATGTGCATCCAGGTGTTCTTTTTGATGGATAGGTCACTTCCACAGTGTCTCTTGGTGCTCAGCTATGTAACAAGTGTTTTTTCCACAAGTGTATACCCACTAGTCACAATTAGTAGATCATTTTCTATCTCGCTCCACTGAGAAGAGATAGATCCTATATCCTCTGTCCCATTTAACCACAGTCTTCTCTCAAGACCACCTGAAAGACTTTGTTCAACATTTAGCATGTCACCAGCAGGTCAAGAGAGTTATTTCTGCCCCTCTTGACCTAGTGAAACCCAGTTTGGAGTGCTGCATCCAGCTCTGGAGCCCCAAACATAGGAAGGATGTGGACCTGTAGGAGAGAGTCCAGAGGAGGGTCAGGAATGTGAGCAGAAGTCTGGGGCACCTCTCCTATGAGGGCTGTCTGAGAGAGTTGGGATTGTTCAGTCTGGAGAAGAGACTTTATGACATCCTTCAAGAAAGGTAGAGAGGGACTTTTTACACGTAGTGATAGGACAAGGAGTAATGCCTTCAAACTGACAGAGGGCAGGTTTAGATTAGATATTAGGAAAAAGTTCTTTACTGTGAGGGTGATGAGGAACTGGAATAGAGAAGCTGTGGATGGCCCATCCCTAGCAGTGAGAAAAGTCAGGCTGGACAGGGCTTTGAACCATCTAGTCTGGTGGAGGTTGTCCCTGTCCATGACAGGGATGTTGGAGCTAAATGGCCTTTAAGATTCCTTCCAACCCAAACCATTCTATGACTCTGATTCTATGTTCGTCTGATCAAACAGCATGTAGGAAGGTCCAGATGTAGCTACCCAAGAAAGCAGCCAGATCACAGCTTCTGTCTACATATATTTAATCAAATCTTCAAACATTGCATCCTGTACTTTCTCATTAGTTAAAATGCTTCATTTCATTAAGCACACAGTTGAGCCTCAGTCATCACCAGCCATATGTGTTCACCTTAAACCATGTGTCTTCAAGTGCTGTGTTTGGCCACTTCCAGCCTCCATATCCCCCATGCACAATATTGCAAGCATCTCACCCAGAACTCTCATTTTTCTGACAAGGTCTCAGTCTTTAGCCTGCTATCTGCCTGCTCACCAGTTGCACTCCCGACAGTCACGCTCCATTACCTCATCCATATTGCTGTAATAATTAGCCTTCCTGTTTACAGGCACACACAGCATTGCTACAGCATGTACACATCTCAAGAAAACATCCAGGAAAGTAAAACCAGTACATATCCAAACCTAATGCAAAAGCAAGAATACAATAACCATTTGACCTCTTGTATTGGATAATACACTTCTATCAGCAAAGATAACAACACTGCCTTTGCTTTGTGTTTCACATTCACTACATGATCATAAGGAAACACATTTATTGACTTGTTTATTTATAAAAATATGTGCTTTTATGTGAGTTGAATTTTCCCTTTGTTTTCTTCAGTGTGTTCTAACAGCTGTATATCAGGACACAGAACTTGAAGGAGCATCCCGAAGAATCATTGTATCCGGTCCCCTCCTCTTGGACGCACAGCCTCTTACTAATTCCTTTCACAAAGTATTATCCAGCTCACTCTTAGACATGGATTTTTGCCCCCACCCCTTGTCAGAAAGCTAGTTCAGAACCTCATGCTTCTTATGGCTGGGAATCCAATTTGCACCTTCACATTATTTATGCCTTTTTAATGACCATTTGTTCACTCTCTGTTGTCACTTCTCTCAGATTTGTCCTTCTTGTTGGGAACTAACACTCTTGAGCATTGACATGCTAATGTTCCATCGTGTTTTTATTTTGTTTGGCTAAAGAAACAATGTCTTTTATGTCCTCTACGTTGACATCAGTCTCCTCATTCCACTCATCACCCCTTCTGTCACTGCCCCAGTATGACTTCATTTTTCCAGAGGAAGGACTACAAGTTTACACATTTGTCCTGATAATATCTTAAAGTGTCTTGTCACATGATCCAAACTCCTTCCCTGTCTTTGTTGAAAAGCTACTCCTGGATTATTTGTCTCTATTCCTCTTTTCTTTTCCCAGCTAACTTCACATTTTTCAAGCCACCATACCACAACTGAACCGTCTAAATATTCCCCATGAGATCCTGGTTTTCAGAGGTCATTAGCAAAACCCTGCTGAACTTACAGAAGGGAATTAATTTTACATTCTGAATTCCAATCAGTGGCTTCAGCTTCCTCCCACCACCCAGACCATGACACACAAAGAATAACCTTCTGTAATCATGCACAAAACTCCAGCACACAAACCTTAATTCTTCCTTGCACCCCATTCATCTCCCTCAGCTCTTACATGTTTGAAAGACTTCTTCAAATCAGTTCACCTTCAGTTGGTGGAAAAAACCCCACAGTACAAAACAGGCGAAAGCTTTAGTCAAGAAACACTGGAGGGTGTTTGAGCTTGTGCTTCTGCTCCACAGGAAAACACAATTAAAGCTGATCCATTTGCTTCTGGATTAGAGTTCCATAAGAATCCCCTCGGAAATTTCATAGCAGAAACAGTGCCACAGAAAACATAAACCAGAATTTTCTTCCTCTGGCAAATTTCATTTAATGCAGATTCTCAACTCCCTGTGTCTTCAGGAATTCTTTCAGTTTTCACATGCCCTTAATGATACTTGAATAAAACCAGTAATTTGGCTTTCAAGCAAACAGTCTGTGTGGGCTGTTAGACTGCAGCAAATTGGCCTTTCTAAAAACCCCAACACACACAGTGGGTTTTATCAGCAATTAAATACAGTACTTGAGCCATGACTGGACATTTAGCTTGGAAAAATAGTACTTTTGCCAGCACTGTGAGAAGAAATAAATGGAAGACCTCTGTAGAGCTTTCAAATCTGTGCAGCAGTTTCCTACACTACTTAATAAAAATCGTGACAAACAGGGAGAAATTGCAGGTCCATCTGGGTTAGCCTCTTAGTTCAGGTCAAGAGTGCCTTTTGAAGTGAACCTCCTAATTTCCCCCCCCCCCCTTACCACATTTTGGTTCACATGGCTGAGCAGTCCTGTAGAACACAAACTAGGTGTCTTTCAAATAAAACTTACCTGTAAGAATTTTTCCATGACTGCCCATAGGGCACTCCAGTCACCGACAGATGTGGACCCTACAGGACAAGACTAATCCAAACCATATCCCCCTGAAATGTGTGTCTCTTGCCTGCTGAATTTGCAGGGTCAGCTCTTTTCCTCTGCAGATCCACCATTACTATTCCACTGCACTCACTGATGCAGGTGGACAGCCCAGGTCAGCCCAGATGTCTTGCTCCTCAAGCATTTCCTCCTCCATCTTAGCTTCATTGCTGTGAACTTTCAGAAATTTCAGGGCTGGAATTCAGCTATGCCTCAGAAGGTTTGAGTTTTTCAGCAAATGCATTACCCCCTTGCCAGAAATGTGTCATTTCTGCTGGATGTAATGTGAAGCAGACCTTTCTGAAGTTTGAACAATTCTCCTTGCACACCTGGAAAAGGAATGATCACAAAGCAATAAATCACAAATAACTAACATCACTCAATCTGTTTGACTAGCAAGAATCATAATACACAGTGAAGTTGGAGATGCTTAAGCCTGCTCATCTTCTGGCCCCAGCTGAAAAATATATAGTCATGCATTGCTTAAGATCAGCCTGAAGCCTTCAAATGCTGAAAGGCTGTGTGTATTTAAGTCAACCAAGTCCCTTATGGACATCTCTGAGCACCCATCTGGCTTGTGCTGTGTTAATTTTTTACCACAAGGCTCAGAGGGATAAATGTACATTGTGGCAGGTGTAACACCACAGCAGGGACACTTCTACCAGAGCTCAGTGAGCAGCAGTTTCTGGGGTAAAGCCCTGCAGAAGCTTAGAAGTATACAGCAAAAAGCAACAGCTGGGCACAAGCCACACAGCCTGATAATCCTTACAAGAAAGACTCAGAAAGGCAGCATTATAAGGCACTTCTAATACCACCAATATGTCAAACTCAAAGCAGAAGGGCTTATTCATTTAAGCAAGGGAATACAAATATAACCACATATAAGCAGCTCGCCCATCCCATCCTGTCAGACACAGAGAAACTAGAGCTACATGCATCTATCCCCTGCCAAGAACAGTCTCCAAGGAGAGATTACCATGTGCTATCATCCTGAAATGCATTAATTTGATTAAGGGAAGTTATTAATAGTGGCCAACTTCTTTAGCAAATTTCAACCTAATTTACTGCTAATACATTATCTACAAACATCTAATAAATCCCAAACTACTGATGGCTCTGTAACTCTTGATAGCATTAGAGCTGCAGACAGAGTCTTGAGGGTATGAAAAGCCCTTTTGTCCCATTCTGACCTCTCTTGGTGACACTCCTCCCTCTCAGCCCTCCATGAATACCACTGCTATAAGTGCACTTGCTAATACATGTTTGCAAGATTTCTCACACAGTAGGACCATGTGTCCCTTTGTGTGGCATGTGACCACCTTTCTTAAAATAGCTCCGTTAAGAATAAATTAACAAATTTATTTACAAAACATTGAAAGTGTTTTGTAAAGGAAATGCAAAGGGAAATACGACAAGTAAAATTCAGGGCGCTGGGCCAAATCAAATATCATCCAGCTGAAAATAAGTATCAAAAAAAAAATACTAAAAATAAGCATCTTTCACATCTCAGAAGCCACTGTATAAGGCAAGAGGAAACTTTTCCACAAATGAAATTTGAATGTCAGTCTGAGAAACCTGTAGAAAACTGGATACTTCTATTTTCCCTGTTCAGCCTGAGCAATCTGGGAACAGTCTAATTATCCAAGAAGTGTTGCCAAATATTGAGAATTAATTCCTTTTAAATTGTCATCCTAAATTCAACACACCTAATTTGAAAAGCATCCGTCAGTTCTGAAAAATCTTGATTTTCATCTGAGAACTTAGCAATACTAAGACATAGGGGACACAAGGAAAGTTAACATCTGGGTGGCAGAATCACTAATTCAGTGATTTTTTTTATAGATGCCTAACCTTTTTTCTACTAATATGACATGAGGGTTGCCATGTGGAATTCCAGGACTTGGTGAGACTCAGGCAGGGACACTGAGTAATTTAGTATAAAGATGGCTCAATAAAGGTGGTAAATTTGTATTTATTTGGAATAAAAGGCAGGATGTCTGCCAGAGTCTGCACATGAGATTTGCAAAAAAGCAAAGATTTCTACAAAGTCTGCAGTAGGATGAACTCCAAGAAAACATATAGCTTAGGATAAAATTATCAAGTACCATAAGTGGTGAAACAGATGAACACATTAAAAGACTTTTTGGGAATCTAAGCTCAGCTGGGAGCTGTATTTAATTCCCTTCCATAATTTATATATAGCCAATGTTCTTCACAATTCTGCTGCTGTAATTAGTGCATGCAATCGGGGAAAAAATTACTGAAGGTAGGTCTTCATGAGAAGACATTTCTAAATGTCTGAGTATCAAAGCAACAGTGAAAGAAACAAGGGGACTTTTCCCATGCTGCAACCTTAGCACAGAGGTAGCCAAGTGCCCATAGACAGCTGGGAATTATTGGGAGACACCATCTTCAGTGTGTCACTTGGCTTTCTTTTCCACCACCACCATCCCCTCTTGTTTTTATTAAGTTGTTCCTATCAGTAGCCCCAAAGGACATATCTGTCAGCCTTTTCAGAAGATGAGAAAATAAGCTCTCCCCTGAACTGCCAGGCCACAGTATTATAGTAGCCAGAAGAGTCTTTAAATGGAAAGAGAAGAAACATTCCATGAAAGAGATGTCTCCAAATTTATGATGTCTGCAGTAAAATGCATACAAGAAAGGAATTTAACTTAAACCAGAACTAATATCCTAGGGAAAGAGTAACAGTCTCTCTTTTAACAATTCCATGCAATCACAGAATTGCAGATTATTCTGAGCTGGAAGGGACCTTTAAGGATTATTAATATCCAACATCTGGCCTAGCACAGAACAGCCCAAAAAGTCACACCATGTGCCTGAGAGTGTTGTCCAAATGCTTCTTGAACTCTTTCAGGCTCAGTTCTGTGACCACTTCCCTGGGGAGCCTGTGTGAGTGTCCAGCCACCATCTGGGTTCAAAACCTTTTCCTGCTATCCAGCCTAAAACTCCCCTGACTCAGTTTCAGGCCATTCCCTTGGGTCCTGTCCCTGGTCCTGAGGGTGGAGAGTTCAGTATCTGCCCCTCCACTTCCCCTCACAAGGAAGCTGCTGACTGCAATGAGGTCTCCCCTCAGTCTCCTCTTCTCCAGATCAGGCAGAACAGATCAAGTTCTTTGTATGGCTTCCCCTCAAGGCCCTTCACCCCTCACTGCAGCTTCTGCTAAACCATTCCCAACTGGATAAGGACCTGGCAAAGGAGACTGGAGAAAATTTGCTTATCCTACAACCCTACTTCCTTCCTTGTCCCAGCTCAAAGCCAACACACAAGAATGCTGAGCCTCCATCAACCTGGCCCCCTCCTGTCCTGGGGATGAGGAGCGAACAGGTTCACACCAGTGAACACTCTCTTCCTTTGCCTTCCCTTTGGCAGTGAGAGAGCAGTGATGCTGTCTTGCTCTGAGAGGCTCCCAAAGCAGGTGCCACTCTGCACTGCTGTTCCTATGGGGCCTATCCTGCAGGCTCTGAGCATCCATAAGTTGTACAAACCAATACTCAGGAAGGAGTATGTCATCCAAGAAGATTCCTTTTCCTATGACATTCAATGCATTGACATTCACACCAAATTCTACAAATAATTCAGGTTTACAGAAGATGAAACCACTCACCCAAGGCAAAATGTCACCAATCCCATACATAAGCTTTGAGTCAGAAAGTGAAAAGAAATACTTTTTCAGGGATTAATAATCAGATTTTCCATGTTTGATTCATTATTTTTTAAACTGATTTTGAGGAGAGCTCTTCAAACTATGTATCTCAGTCTTTGTCACAAGCCCCGGTAATGAACATGATGAGAGTATTTGCTCTTCCTCTTCAAAGTGTTATTAACAATTAAATAAAATCTACAAAGATTTAGTGTGCCAAACACAACATACTCCAAGAATGGAGTTGTATAAAAGTCTAAAACTTAAACATGATGTTACCTTGGGCAATACTCATAACTAAGATATTTTATAGAGAGCCATGCCTAGGTTCAAGAATATTCAAGAATAAATTCAAGAATAAATTACTTTAGCAGAAGTTACATGAACAAGGATACATGGAGGTATACAACTTACTTGTTCATATCCTGCATAATCACTCATTCCCATCTCATAACCAAGTCCACAAACTTAATAAACTAAAAGAAAGAAGGACCAATAGTATAATTTTGCAGGCAGCCAACAATGTACTCCATTTAGGGTTTATTTTCACTGGATGTGGGGGGTCATTCCACAGTGAAGCTATATTAAGAGAAATATAAAATGTTATTGCTTCAGGCTTGTCTTCACTGCGTATCAACATTAGGAACAGTCCTGTCATTACCACCATAGGAATACCAGCTCCTGCCCACACACAGAGATCTCAAATCTCCATTTAAACCGTATCACAAATCCTTCAGACAGGCAGAGGAAAAGCAAACTGATAAACTTGCAGAACTAGAGCCACAGGCCATGGCTTGTCTTGGACTAATTAATCAGCTGTTAATACAAGTATTTAGTCTTGCAAAAGTTCCTTCAGCATGTAGCCCTTCTTTCTCAAGTCAAAGTAAATCAATGCAGAACCAGGTCCGGAGCACTGCAGTCAGGCAAGCCCTTTTCTATATATCACCAAATGTAGGGACTACAAGAACAGCTTATCTTGAATGAGATGGAAAACCATCATAAAGTACCTGCTTCTACTCCATGCTCCGATGCAGGTAAATGCACCTGACTAAAACACAGATAACCAGTTTGTTATGCTTTCTGCTAAAAGAGCATTTTTAAGCTAATAAAGAAGACTTAAAGACAAATCTTTATGCTTTCAGCAGCAAGGGAAGGAAAGTCAATATATGCAAATGCATGGTTTAAATCTGTCATATTAATTCAAGCCTTTAAATATTAATCCATCTCAGTGTTTTAGTAGTACAATTGTCTTCTTTATCCTCAAATTGCTATTTATGAGTCAGTATGTTTCCAAGGGATACCATCCTAAGAAATCTGTTTCAAGGAGGTAAATGTGTTGCTGGATCCTAATCTCTATTACCAGTGATGTGTTTCTGTGAGACTGCATTCATGTACGGCAGGAAGAGCTGGTTTGCACTCCTCTGACAGTTACATCTGCTTTCCTAAAGATAGGATAACTTCTGTAGCAGATTAAAAGTGATAAAGATTGATGTAAATATGATATAAGGGCAAAGAAAACTTTGTGCAGGTATGATCTATTTATACCACCCATCAGACACTCAGGAAACAGGGGCAGAAGGCTGAGCTCACATCTACAATAGCGAGGAATGTGACCCATGGGGGTTGGCCTGTAGAGTGAAACAATTGATGTTGAGGGCCTGAATTCCCAACTCTAGTGTGCTTGTGTTTACTTTCAGATTTTTTCTAGTCTGGCCTCCTGGCCAGGATGCCCATTTGCAGCTGAATTGCTGCACTTCAGAACATATTCAACCTTCATTTCTTCTTGAAACAACAGAGCTCATGAGCTCTCCGGCCACCCCATGGTACAAAATTAGGTGCAGGGAGTGAGAGAAACAGGAGGTTCACTTAAAACTTCACTCTGATCCAAAAAAAACCATTAATCTAAGTGGGCCCTTAATGCTCAATTGATGCTAGCAAAATGCAGCTTTAGTCCATGATACACAGGGTGCCAGTGAGAAAGGGTACAGGAGAGAGAGGCTGGAATAGAGGAATCCACTCGGAAGTTTGGCCGACTTGAAAAAATTTCTGCCAAGAAGTGAAGAACTAATCAAACAGGTCATAATGGAATCATATATCTTTTCTTCTGCTGAGCTGCCCAACTTTTTTTCCTTGTCATTTATTGCATTGACTACTGGTTATGCTTTTTATAGAGAAATCATACCCAATATTGAGTATTTGAAGACTGTTGGGATACAGCTGGAAGAAAATAAGATTACTTTCAGTAATCACACTAGAGGAAAGGGGCATCTAATTCTCCATCAGAAAGAAGAGCTTCTAAATTAAAATATGACATGGGAACCAGAGCAAAAGGACACAAAATGGCAATGAGTAAACAGTCTGGAAAAACAAGAGATTTATAATCATCAGAGAACTGGAAATGTGGAAATAATTTCCAGCAAAATCCAGGACACATTTTTCAAGTGAAATCCAATAATTTTATAGAGGAAACTGCCAGATATCATTGTCTACAATGCTGGACTACTGTCATAAAGTCCCTCCTAGTTCCATAAGAACTACATCAAAACCTAAAATCAGTAAAGGGCGTGAGGGACA
The DNA here is from genome assembly GCA_013397095.1 of Sterrhoptilus dennistouni. Taxonomy (NCBI): domain Eukaryota; kingdom Metazoa; phylum Chordata; class Aves; order Passeriformes; family Zosteropidae; genus Sterrhoptilus; species Sterrhoptilus dennistouni. The sequence goes on from VWZU01012524.1 coordinate 1,418,909, forward strand.
GCTCACACCCACACAAATGGAAGGGATCTTTCTGTTCTCAAAGTGGAAGAGTGGTGGATTTGCATCTTGTCTGGATGAGTGCTATGGACAGTCAAAGCACAGCATTAGACAGAACTCTTCACATCTCACAAGTCATTGCCTGCCCCCTTCTTTGGCATACAGATAGATGTTCATGGGCTTAGCTCCAATTTTGGATATAGATCTCTTGCTACAGAATTTATTGCTCCAGCTTGCCAAGAAGCAGATTACTGTCTTTGGGAATAACACTACTATCTTGGGAACATGCAAATGCCTTTCCTTGTAAACTGTAAACTGCCACATATCTGTTAAGATTTAGACCAGACCTGCAGCAATGTCAGTACCTACCAGATCAATGATCTGCACTATCTCACAGGGCTTTCAAGAAATACTGCCTGAAGATTAACTTGGCTCCAGTGTCCTACTTGCTTTCAAATGCCCACAGTCTCAGATTTTACCTGTACAGAAAACTACCAAGTACTGCTTATGGATATATAAAAATCCCCAGCCCTTCACTAATGATTTGTTACTGTGTTCCTATGGAAATGGAAAGAGATTTGTCCTTGTGCTTGGAATTAAAGAGATGCACTGGACTGTTGTTATGGAAATGTTTTGCATTTTTTTGTAAATGCCAATTATATGAATACAAAAACCAGGCTTGAAAAGTATAAAGGTATTTTTTGCACTGTAATATTTTAAAGGGATATATTGACAGTCCCTCTGAGATAATGGACAAAAGAAAAAAACGCAAATCAGGAATAGCTAATTGCTAGGTTAGGTCTCAAGTAAACATCAAAAAGGAATCAAAACACAAAAGGCATCAGCTAAATCATCATAAGCTTCTACTCTTGCTATCTTCCTTTTCAAAATATTACTCTTTCTTAATTGGTTTAATTATGTTATTGCATACGCACACACTCTGGCACACAAAACTATGATTTCTGTGCTTTGGTCAAGATAGAAAATTGTGAACAATATGTTAATATTGCTCATATTTTGTTTCATACAAAATCGAGTTTCACTAATGACAGGAGGGTCTTGCACTGTTTTCCAGAGGTACACTCATGGAGGCTGTGAAGAATGCAGTGCTTTTATTCAAAAAGAGCTATAGTTCTTCTGTTTTCATTTTTATTTTTGCTTATAGATAAAACTATTCACCGGCTTCTGCACAAATTCTTTCAGCTAGTCTGAAAGCATACATCTTTTAAAACTAAAAGGCAATTTGATCCAAATTTTCATCAAACTCCGTACAGGCACACGCAGTGCTATTACACCAATACCACAGCCCTTGCCACCCCTTTGTAAGCGCCTCTTGCACCCATGGCAACCTCATGACTAAGTAATTAACTGCAGTAATACAATATTACAGTCACTATTTTAGGGAAAAAGATTTTTTGGGGTCAAAATGTGGCAGGCAGCTTCAGAGCCACATCAAAATTAAGTCAGCAATGAAAGAAATCATTACCACAATTTCGAACTTGTTAATTACCATTACCAACCTGATCTTTGTAACAATTTCTGTTATTATTCAACTGCATGTTGATGTTTGTCTCAGTTTTGGATTTCAGGGGAGGGGGTTTCGGTATTCCCTTCTTCCAAAAGAATTAGAATCAAATCAAAGCACACATTTCCTGTGTAGGCTCATGCGTTAATATTCTACCAGTACAGTTTGCTTTTAACCACTTTTCCTCCTCACCTCCATCACTGCTTTTCATTTATCATTCAAAAAAAACATGCTTTTGAGAAGCCATAGCATTTAATGGCATCATTATCAGCACAGCCTTCTTTTAGCATTAAAATTCATTTTTACACCGGTAAATAGGCAAGGGAGCATGCCAGGGTGAGAAAAGGATGTGTGCATATCTCTGCGTGTGTGTGAGTGTAAAATGAACCATTGTGGATGGATGAGCACAAGTAAACTTCTCACAGTCCCTGCTTGTGGGGACAGCCAGACCTTCCTTTGGCTGCTGATGTGCCTGTTTCACTGCCTATTTTTGCCATATGAAGGTGGCTCTCTGCAAGTAGAGAGATCTATTGCAGGTCTCATATACGCACGAGATCTGAAAACAGCTTCCAAGGGAGCAGCTGTTGGACCAGCAAAGAAGAGTATCTGTGATCAGGCAGAACCCTGGTTCTCCTGGTGCCAAATCCATGCCCCATGTGCTGCACCACATTACCTCCAGGCCACTGAAAGGAGATTCTTCAAACCTGAGATCCACCTCTCCTCTCCTCATGCTACAGAAGTACTGTGGCTCCCTGCAGCGCTCACAGAACAAACTCTCATATTTTATGGTACACATGCCTCTTCCTCCCCCACATTTTGGAGTTGCATAGTTTCAGCCCATAACTGTAACATGATTATTCTTCTGAGGAGCTGGAAAACACTATTTTTTTGGCTTTGGCTGAGTTTGGCTACTCAGTGTTGGATGCTGTAAGCCCACTAAAATGTTAAAGGCATCAGTACAATCTACAGATCATTTTAATGGCAATTCAGTCTTGTAATGCTTAAATAATGAAATCTCATTTTCAATAGTGACATTGTAGGAGATTTGTTAAGGCCCTCCAGTGCTTTAGCCCTCAGACATGTTTCTATCAGACATCTTTGAAATAAGGAGGCACAATAGTCTCATTAAAAATAATTGGAGTTGAGAATATAGCTACTTTGGAAAAATCTTCCGAGTACCTACCTGTATCTTTAAGCATCTAAATACCTTTAGAATCTGGGCTGAAGGGAATACAAGTCATTAGCATTTCCTGCCAAGCACCAGTTTTATTTTTTAATTAAAGTGATGCTATTTCTGTTGATCCCGTTGGTCCTTTCAGTGACCAAATGCCAGAAACAGCAAATTCTAAATTAGTGCTCTGAAGGTGCAATGGAGCAGCACCAAAAAGTTGCTTAATGAAACCTTGCCCTCTCCCAATGCCCTTGGGACATGCAGCAATCAGCAAAGAAGGCAGAGAGGTCAGACTTTTCCTCCTATCTAATTACCTTGCCTGCCATAGCCCTGCAGTATTCTGGGGTGTCATTTATACCCTAAAACATGGTTCAGAGTTTTATAATCTGCTGGTGATCTACTTGGGGTGTCTGAAGTGGGACAGATTGCCTGGACTCCAGTGCTGTATGGCACCCAAGTATTTAATTATCAGCACTTATACATGCCTTCAGGTTTTTGGATCAAATCACAGATGATTTGAAAAAGGTAGTTTACTTCTAATTCCCCTAAGTTCAATTACACCAACATATACAGCCTTGACGAAGGAAAAAGAAAATATTTTTCAGTGAGCATAATGGCATTTATTTCTAATGAACAATAAACTGCTGCCAGAAAGTTTCAGTGGGGTTGCTTGTAACACCTCAGTGTTGCTAACACACCTTGTCCCCAGGACTATATCAGTTTCTAGAGGCTCATTTTGCTAAGCTGACCCAGAAGTAGGCATATAGTGCACAATACAATGCACAATGCTTGTATTATCTTGTTTTAAAAGATCCTGAGTACATATTCATCAAGAAAAAGAGATTCTAATAGGCTGTTTGATGCTAATAGGTGAATGCCATTGCTTAGAAAGGGAAGTTTCAGTCTTTCCTTTAGAAGGAGCTGAGATCTCAGTTGGTAGCTTTGCTGCCCATGGTAGCTGCTGTCCTGGGAGTGCAATGTACAGCCTCTCACAGTACTTCCAGCTATGCCATAATGACCTACAGGCACTGTAAATTTTTAGTGAGCTGGTCTTGGAAGAACATCAGCTTAGCTTCTGTTGCTATTGCCAAAGAGCCATCCCTTTCCTCCCTGCCCCTGACATCAAAGAATACTACCACTTTTCATAACCAAAGAGTTCAGCACCAAACACCATGTAGCTCAAAAACTCTGCATGCACAGATGATATAAATGGCCACACTATTTTTTCTTCAGAACAGTAACCACCAACACACTGCTGTGATGGTTCAGTGCAGATATCCAGATTAAAGCTTTGTCATGCAGAATTGTTGATCATCTAGTTGGTAAGGAATAGGTCCACTGAGTCCTGCCTAAAAGCATTAAATGCCTCCAATATTTCACAATTTTACAACCTTAACAAAAAGATTTGAGACTGAACTCTTAAAATTCACCTCAGCCTTTTGAAATGGATTTGCTAACAAGTAGGCTCAGATTTGTTCTCTGAACTTCCCAATCAACTTAATTTTGCAGTGATACATATTTAAAACTAACCTGGATATCTGTCCTTTCATTCCAGTTTCTTTACCTTTGCTGTAAATACCCTTCCTCTGTTAGGTGATGAATTTTGCAGGCTCAACTTGCTGCAATCAGTAAAGCATATGGTAGTGTAAGCCGCAACACAAAACAAAGCACAAATTCAATATATTCAGGGAAGAAAACAAATACCTAAAATGAACATATGTTTCCTTTTAGAGACTTAGCAGCTTACTTGACTGCTTCTGCATTTACCATGGCTTTTAAAAATAACCCACCCGAGATATTCCAGTGCGCATAGCTCACGGCCTTCAGAGAGTCCAAATTCACACCTTGAGGAGGGATATATAAACTAAACTATCTCCCATTTACAAGTGGCAGACCAACATATCGACAAAGTATCTTTGTGCTGCACACTTGGGAACTGAGAGCACAATGCAACTACTCCTTACTCACCTGCACCCCTGCTTATACAGATCTCCTGCTGACCTACACATAAAATCTCCAAGTGTCTTCTTTTACCCCACTGGTCTCCTAACTTGACCCCTCCCATGGCCAACATTCCTGCTTTATCAGTGCCAGGCATGTCCACAGTGCTCCTGCCAAAGGCAAGTTATTCCCAAAGCAACTTTTTCTCCAATAGTTTAGATGGAAATTTGTGGCCTCATCGAGTGGAGATCTGCTGATTTGACTCAACTACTTTTAGTGTCTTCACAGTCAAAGTGTTGTCATGTATCAAGATGGAATTACCTCAAGAGACCTGTAAAACAGCCTATCAGATTTACTATTTTTGTGTTTTATGCTTCCTTGTTTAGTATTTTCTCAGCCTCAAACAATCGATTCCCTTTCTTGCAGGCATCCCAGTAAGGAAATCCAATCCTTACACTGTATTAAAGTAGCACTTTAATATATCAATAATGCCTGGAATTGTTTTTATTGTACAATAACAAATCTTCTGGAAAAACTAAAATCTTGCCCAGCAGATTTATCATCTCTAGTAGTCTGTGTGAAAAACTACAAGCAGTGTTGAAGTGTATCAATATCAAAACATAGTGAAAAAAATTAAATACTATTATCTCCACTTAGATAAGAAGAGGGCAAGGCTAAAGAGCTCTGGCATGCAGGGATTTTTGTGATGCAGATGCTTTTGTGTTGCTGATGAGTTCATACATATTGTTATATTGATTGCACTGATGAATGTAGCAGTGCAAGTTCAGGGGAAACCTGAACTGAAAATATTAAACATTCTTTTGTTCTATCACTTAGATGTAGGGTTTATTTTTCCACTAATGCAGTAAAAAAACAGTTTCTCTTGTTCCTCTTTTGCTTTCAGCTATGACCAATCTAGCCTAACACGATTTTATTTGGGGACTGAAGGAACTGAACTTCTCCATTTCCAGGAGACGTTGGCTGCTGAGCAAAACCAATATTCATCCTGCTAATGTTACCCTGATAGGAAATGCAAACTCCAGACTTAAAAAAAAACAGGTTTTCAGGAAAGAAAAAATTTTATAGAAAATTTCCTCCCTCTTCTTGGATGTGTTGGATCACCTTGGAAATTGCATTTCTCTGCCTAGCCAAGGGAGAGAGTCTAGATGAAAGCTCAGTCTGGACAACCAGCTTTTAAAAGCTAAACTAAAGAACATTAGTCTGTTCCTTGGACTCACAGCAACTCGATCCTGCCAGGATGCTAAAGAAAGGAAGAGCTACTGGGCTACTCTCAGCTGCAGTGCTGGAAAAACCAGTAGTGGAACTATGTACTAGAAGGAAGGCCACTTGAAAGCTTGGTTGTTCGCTGTTTATTCTGTGACAATACAGAGAGGGGAAAAGAAAACAAAAATATGATGATCTTCTAAGCTGGAGAAAGAGCAGGTATTTTACTGTTGTCAAAAGGAAAGCATGAAGTAAAGAGACTGCTGAAATGACAGGAATTTCATGACAACATGCAAGTAGGGTTCATAAAAAATACTCATTTAAAAACTTCAAAGAGAGCCTTGCCCTCTTCTTATCTAAATTTAAACATTAAATATGTGCACTTTTCTGTTAATCTTTTCTTTCACCTGTAATAAGGCAGCTGTTTCACTGAAGCAAATCACCTGCCAAAGGAAACAGACTCTGGTAACCCTCTCCCTCTCCCAGGAGGCAGGTTTAAAATCAGAAAAAAAGAGCTGATGTGTAGCTGAAGTATCTGATTACAGGTAGACTCCTAGTTTGAAGCAGCCATGGAAATCCAAGTGCTAAGCCTACCACTAGAGAAGAGCTCTGCTGAAAAAAGTACTGAATTGACCATCTCACTTGCCTCCTTCTGTGATTTTAATCTCATGTTTTCACAAATTAAGCAGAATCCTCTTGATTTCAGCAGGGACCAGATGAATCCCATCCATGAGAGCAGTATCTGAGTGTTAAACATCTGCCTTTCCCAAGTCAGCCTGATAAAATATCAAAGAGCATACGGACCATTTATTCAAGTAAAGAGTGTTTCTTTGGTTATAGATGTTGCAGCTGCCTTGAGACTACCTAGAAATTAACTGTTCAGAATTTGGATGACTTTAATTAGCCCTGCAGAAAGGAAATGTGTAATCTACCACCATGACCATGAATGGGAGAATTCAAGAAACAGCAATTTACACAGGGCTGCAGCTGCAGACATAAAAGAATGAGTGTATGTACAACCCATGCCTATTCCTACAACAAACAAACACTCAGGCTTCATATTTGAAGCCTTTAAACTTTGTGAAGACACAGAAGAAGCTGGGAGTGATGTCAAAACACCTTAGCTCAAATTGCTGTAGCTACTTAAATTGATTTCAAGTGTCTGTTAAGCTTGTTCTGAAATTGCCTAATAATACATTGCATATATAAAAATCACAGCTGAGAATGGGACATCTCTTTCTCCTGATGAACAGGGAATCACTCCAGGGCACTGAGCTATGTTTAAAAGCTCCCGCGAACTTTCAGAAGAGCCTTGTAGCTGAAAGACACAGGGAAGAGCAGGACAAGAGTTCCCAGGGAACTGTTCCCATGGAACAGCTGGGCCATGGACAATTTTGTTCCACAGTTTTGTTTGCTTTTGGAGGATCAGTTCTTCTGAGCTTTTTGGCAGGTGGACATTTCAGTGAAATTATCTTTGTGCCACAACAAAAAAGGCAGGAGCAAGAACCCTGCCCACTGTGACTTGTGTGAGATAAAATTGGTACTAATGCTAAGCTCTCATTTTTAAACTCTCTTGATTTTTTTTTAATTTTTCTTTCTTAAAATTTGACAGAGCTCTGGAAAATGTGAACATTTGAAATTGGTGAAGTCTTGGAAAGGAGTGCAGTTGTTAGTCTCTGGTTCAGGTAATGATTTTAGGTCTCATTTTCAGATTTCAAATTTTATCATAATTCTTAAAATAGGCATTTTGCTTCCTCTGTGACTGAGAGTTTCACATAATAACATGAATTAAGCTGCTAGAACTTTAAAAATAACACTGTAAAATATTATACCAAATAACACAGGACTAAAGATTTTTAAAAAGAGACTACCACAGATTACATTGCTTGGGTTCCTGACACAGCACTGCTGCTCCAACAGGAGACCCCTCTGTCCTTCCGTCCCCAGTCCCAGCTGAGTGGAGAATCTTCTTGGTAAGAAAGTGCCGGATGAAATCTCCTCTTCAAGAGAAATGTTTCTACTGGATATTAGCAACCTTTTCATGACTGATCCACTGGGAAAAACTGTTTAATTAAAGTTACTGCCAGTCTCTGGATAGTTATCTAGTCCTAGAAGGATACTAAGATGGCATTGTAATTAGATGCCACAAAATACTTTTTCCTGAAACCAAAACCTCCTGGCCATTCTAGATCTTAAAATTAGTTTCACAAAAGAGGTTTAGAACATCCATATTTGAATTAGACTGTTCAACACATAAAACTGGATTGTCAAATAAATTTAATGTAAAAATTAATGAAATGTGGCACCTTTATCTTGTTCACATAGAAGCCAACCCAAGGAGGGTATTTAAAACCAGCCTCTATATAAGCCAGTTTAGGACTGATCTTTCCAATAATAATAATAATTATGTTATTATTGCACCTATGCAAACTGTTGGACTTCACCAGAGTTAAATTATTCTGACTTGACAATGTACATTCCTTTCCAGAATCTCCTAATACAAAATTCTGCCTTCAGGTTGTCTATGGGTCTTGGTCATTCTTAATCAGGGATTGCTACCTGAATTTCTTTCCTGCTAGGATTGAAGGTCCAAAGCAATAACATTGAGTACAGGCAGGTATGCAAAACACGTAAAATCCACCTGGGAGCTGAGCGTTTGACTCCTGTTAGCTCATTTCCTTCCTCAGACATTCAGGGCTGCATTTCCCCTTTTCCAGAGTTGAAGGCAGAAGTTAATTCAGTAGGAAATCATGGCATTACGTTGCCTACCTACTACAAGCTGGGGTATTCCCAGGCTGCTCTGCCTTGCTCTGGGGTGAGCACCAGTGGCCACCCTGAGCAACAGGGAGACTGCTGAAGGTGTAGAGAGACACATCTGCATTGCTGCTCATCACAGGCAACTTGTGCATGCTGCTGTGTCTCCATCACACTCCCTGGGTGATCCTGCAGTGATTATTGCTCAGCTCAGGCGCCAAAGTTTCTCATATCATGTTTTCAGTTAAAGGTGATTCAAGAGGAGGGAGCTTTGTTCCTGCAATATATCACCCTGCGAGGTAGTAAAGGCTGTTTTCATTTTCATGTCATCCAGAAAAGGATTCTGGAGGCAGAGCACAACCTCGTACATTAGCAATGGTTTGCAAGAACACTGTACTGTTAAGTGTAAAAATCAAACACACATGCACCCAAACCATCCCTGCACTCCGGGCTTCAAAAGGATGGACAGCACTTAGTCATTAACAGAGGAGGCTTATAAGATTAAACTACATTTTTCTAAGAATTACTAAAATAAGGAAATGACAGATAATAAACAATTAAATGTTTCCAACTGTCTGATTGGTCTCCAGCATCCTCTCTTTGCACCACATTGAACAGCCCAGTATTTGAGAAGACTTCCAAAAACCTGGAGACACAGTCTTTCTGACATCGAACCTGGAAACAGTAACAAACTCTGTTGACTTCTCATTTTCCCTCTGGTTCATTCTGCTCATTTTTCTGATTATCAAAGCCTCATTTGGCATTGATGTGCATTGCATGCACAGAGAGTCCCACTGGAGATGGAAGCATGTTCACTTAATTGAATCTGCCTGACAGATGTGACGCAGCGAGATAACGACTACGCAGTTGACAGATGTCTGTGCTATGTACATACACATATTAGGAAGCAGGGACACAGATTTCCTGCGATGGAAAACAGAGAGAGCTGCTCATTGGAGTTGAGCTCAGAGTTGTTGCAGATCTGTTTCATTTAAGAGAATGAAATAGTTGGAGGCTAGGGAGAATTTGGGGTAAGTTCAAGACCACCAGCTGAATGAACTGAGATTGTTTGACACTTACTGCTGCTGGAAAGGGCCTTTCCTTCCCACTGGGACTACACAGTCCCCCTATATGCCTTGCAGACATTCAGGTGCTTACTGCATGCCCCCAGACCAGGGCTCAGCAGGCAGCAGAGCCAGGACAGGAGCTCCCTCCTGCCAAAAGAGAATGATGCTGCATCCATATTTTTTGGCACATCATTTCCCGTTCCTGCCCATATGGTCCTGCTTCCTCCCCAGCTTTAGCTCTGCCACTCCTCAGGTCCTTCGAGGAACAAATCTGTCTCTTTAAAATGGCATAGCTTTGCAATGTTATGGCACAGGGAACATGCCAGTCTGGCTGCAAAGACTGGTGATCATTTTATTGTTTATTCTGTGCCAATGAGCACTGGTGGGGTGTTCTGCAATTTACACCAGAGACAGCAGAACAGAAAGGAGAAGCTGACAGGGAGAATCATTACAGGTGATGGCAGCAACAGGATTTTGACTGGCAAGTGTCAAACCCAGCATTCCAGTCCCATATGTCGTCGTGCAAAATCAAATGCTGTAGAAAACAGACTCAGGCAAGGACTGCAGTTGAAGGTAGTATTTTAAACATCATCAGCAATGTGGTAGGGTCACCATTAGATTCATACTGATTTAAAAGTTTACATGAAAATTACCAAAAGGAGTGTGATTTATCACAGTATCTGGTAATGACTTCCCCACACGATTTTCTAACTGTTGTATTTTGATACTTGCTGTGCAAAAATTAGGCCTGCAGACTGGCAGTCCCAAAATCTTTGGCTGTATGTCAGCCTAGAATTTCCTCTGGGACCTTTCACAGAATTCAGAGCCTATGCCAACTTATTGTGCCAAAGCCAAAGGCATGAGAAATTTGGAGTTTCTCCTGAAGTGCTGATTTTCAATCAAAATTTAAAAGTAGTATGAAATTCAAAGCAAAAAAAATCAGATCTGTATCTGTAGTAATCAAAGCTGAAGGTTATCTGAACAGAGCTGTGATGGGCTGGTCTCTTTCTCATGCACTTCATGAAGTGGCAGCCATGTGTCAGTGCTCTCAGGTGCTCACAGCTGCCGTCAGCCTCATGAGGATGAGAAGGTGGTCGGCACCTTGCAGGACTGCACGGGCCCTGTTAGAGAAGACAGGGAGCAAACGTGGCAGGTTTTCCTTCATCCCAGGTGGGATACTTGTCACGTACCTTGCCATGCAGAAAGCCATGCAGAAAGCACAGTAAATTCTGGGCTATTTGCCATGTAGCTGGATGTCCCCCAGCAGTGAAGGCAGTGAGGTGTATGTGGTGCAGTCATGGAACAGCAAAACTGGGACTTTGGGGATTTCTCCTGAATCATATAACTAACTCTACCACACGCAGCAGGCAGCTGTTTGTTTCTCAGACAATTAAAATCAGTCACATTATTCCTTAAGGATATATAGTTCCCCCTAAACCAAGTAAATAATAAAAGAGCAAAAGGAAATCTTGTTCTTTTTTCTCAAATAGGGGAACTGAAGAAGAAAGGTATTAGACCTAGACCAGGCCTTTCTGTCTTCAAAACTATACTGGTATCTCAGCCTCCTACACAACGCAAATCTTCCTCACACTTGTCTGCTTTGGAAGCCATGAATCCCAAAGAAAAGCAACGTTGACCAAAGGAGAGAGCTGTTGATGGGTGAGCAAGAGGTATAGAAGGAGTGCATGGGTATTCCTGCTTTTCCCATCTGGAGTGCAAATGGACATGGCTATTACATGGCCCCATGAGAGGCAGGTGAGAAAAGCAGCCTGTCCTCGATAACCTTGTCCTCATAATCCCACTAGGACAAAAAGCACTTCCTTGCTTTTTGTCCTAGTGGGATTATGATTGTAGAAAATCCCTCCTCTGTGAGATATTCCCATGGGACATCATGTTGCCTGAAGCACCTGCCACACTAAGCAGGCATGGAGAAGAATATACTTAGTTCACAGTGTCCTAGGAGGACACAAGAGTGAGCACTAGGAAAAGGTGCTGGGATACCAGCATCTGTATCCACACTTACACAGGTTTGTACCTTCACAGATAGACATATTTCTGTAACAAATTTGCCTAACCCACAATGCTTGGAAGTCAATCCTGAGTCTCCACCATAATCTCAGCCATGGATCATCAATTATTTGGTTATTGACACCCTCAGCTGCCATCTTTTTTTCTACAGTTTTCTAGTGGAAGCTGCTACAAAAAGTTATACAAAAGATTGATCAAAGTTTGCTCATGTTTGACCAGGAATGGTTCTGTGCCAAGTTCAGGTTTTGTCAAACTTGCCACAAGACACAGATCCAATGCAAGTTTCCACCCACAATGTTTTACTGAACTACTAAAGCAATTAAAATAGTATAACTACATAGCATGGAAGAGAAGGTCAAGCAAGCTGTGTATAACTGTAGTATAACTACATAGCATGGAGCAGAAGGTCAAGCAAAATTCAGTTAGATCAAAAGAAAGTAATGCTGACTTACACAGGCTCAGATTTATCTATCAAATGGCTGCATAGCATCACTTTTTTGTTGTTTAATGACAGCATCACAGAGTAGTTTCATTAAGATCAAGGAGTTTCCTCATCTATTCCCCAGAATCTCAGTTTAGCGTTTCGGGCACTTTAACATTGTAAATGTAAGACAATAATGACAGTAAAATGCACAGTAAACTGCAGCAGTTAATCAACATCTGCATATATAAGTGTCATCTAAACTGCTTTTGGATGTGGTCTAAGATTAGTAAAATGGAAAAATATAAATTTGTATATTGTGTAATCGTTTTCAAAGCTTGGTAGCATCAGAAACCAACATTCTGCAAAACTGCATGTTATGAAAAGCTTCTCAAATCAAAATTCTATAGTAAAACAATATTATATGTTAAAATGTAGATACCATAATAAAACACAGAGGGGCTTTCCCTGTTGCATTTCCAGGAGGGACTTCAATCATGTTGTCATATTTGCACAGCATAATAGCTTTTCCTTTAATTTGACAAGGATCATTAGAATTCTTTCTGTGACCAAGGGATTTGCACTAAAACAGTTCTAATTAAACGTTTGGTGAATGTGTGCACTGTTAGAGTAGTCACTGAGTATCAAAAGCCTTATAATTAGTATTTTGCAGGTGTTAAGCAGACGTGCCTTAGGGCTTTCTGGAAAAGTCAAATGCTAGCAAAGCATAGACAGATGACATTTTCTCAGAACAGACCCATTCTGACAAGAACCTGTCTTAAAAAGGCTTAGCTTAACTCAGCTCCCGTTTGACAGGAAATAGGCAATCAAGCCACCATTACAGAGAAGAAAAAAGTGAAGTTGGCAGTAGTCAGACTTACAGACAGCAAGATGCCACCCAGAAGTTGGCTGTACTGGCTAGCAGAAAATAATGAGTGGGCCCAAAGACACTTGTTTCCAAAAGCACATGTCCCCATCTGGTTTTGCTCATGCAGCATTGTGACAGCAGGTACCTTCCAGCTGTATTTCTTGGCAACCATTCAACTTGTCAACTGGAGGCTGTGCACCTGGTGCTAGAAGAGCAATTTAAAATGCCAGCATACTGTCAACTGCCAAATTTTTCAATTTTGGGGGGAGATCCACCCAGTACAATTGTTTTTTTTTCTATTTAAAATAACATTAAATAAACCCAAAGACTGTAGTAGCGGTGAATGGAAGTGAAGGAAATGTAGTTCAACAGCTACAGCATTTTTCCTCCTCTCTCAATGCCTATGGCTCCAACAAATACAGTATTTCTACAGTTTGGGGTTTCTTATATTTCAGATTAAATATCCACTTACAGAAATTACAGAACTATGAAAGCAATAATTATAGTTACAGTTTTTCTCCTCAGACTATACGTTTATGTGCGCTGATCACCCACTTCATAGATAATAATATAAAACATTGAAGTAGATGATTGAAAGATACAACTTCTGTGTAAAGCCAGATGCTGCTGGGCTTGCTGCTCCCACAGCCCAGGAGATGCTCTGAGGCAGCTGCTTATTCCATCTACTCTGAATGGCCTCATGTATTTGTGGACACACAGGAAAATGACTCCATTCATCGCCTTTGGCATGGGACCATGTTAGTACCATGAGTTACACCCTTGGCATGTTGCACTAAAGGTATGACAGGGATCCGATTTCTAACCAACAGAGGAAGGAATAGGTGCATTTTTTTGTGATGGCAAAAGAGTTTAGCTGAGATTACAGATGTGAGGAAAGGTCAGGAATAGGAAATTTATAGGAAGCTCTCACAATAAGGAGAGCTGTAGGCAAAAATACTCTCACTGTAGAAGTTTGATATGCAGTATTTTCCCACCTAAAAAGATCCATTCAACACATGTATTCTTTTGCTTTGGATATCGTAATTATTTCTTTCTGTCTTTGACATAACTCAGGTTGCACAAAAGCAAAAAAAGACATAGAAACTCAGTAAAAATTTTGCATCATACCTTATTCCAATCATCAGTCTGGCGTACTGGTCTACACAGATGGATTAGAAGTTATAACCTTCTTGACTGCTAATTAATAATAGTCTGCAGGGCTTCTTCATTGTGAGGGGATTCTACAATCCATTTAATACTCAAAAATACCAGAAAAACATGAAACAAACAAACAAAAAATTGCTTGAAGAGTAAAGAAATGGCTGAAAGAATGAAGAATTTACTGAGAAGTCAAAAGGAAATTCAAGCAGAGTTTCCTTTATGTGCCTTCTATTAAATTGATTTCTGGATATGAAAAGTTGGTACATTACAGAGAGTTTAGCTGCTGAAAGTTTAACAAAAAACACACAATCTTTTGACAGCTAGAGAACCAAGAGATGCTTAAACTGATCAGAGTTTCAAAACATTTAGATATCCTCTTTCAATCAACCTTTTACCTGCTGAATAAAAAAACAGGAATAAAAAAGAAGCATATACCAAAAAGATTCAGAAGTATACAGGAAGGGCACATCATTGACATCTCTTGTCTGCAGAAGAACTGAATGCAGCTTTCACACCTGAAAGCTGAAAAAAACATTGAAAAAACCCACTGAGAAAGATCAAGGACATAGTCAAAGTCTGCACTTCAGAATCTTTATGTTTCAAATCACATTCACAATCTCTGTTAGCAAATAAAAAATTCAACATTGGTTCATGCAGAGAAATGTTACTTCTTAACCCTGTGAAACCAGATGTCATAGAATAGGACAACAAGCAACCCACTGGTAGCAAAAGTACTTCCCGATAAGATATATTTTTTTACCCAAAATACTGCAATATTTTGTGCCACAAGGCAGAATTTCAATAAGCTGCTTGAGGGGAGGAAGTAATTCCCTAGAGAGTGCAGTGCAGGTGTAATGTCAGAAAAAAGAAATGAGTAAATTAATGCAGTCTGGTTTGTGGCTAGAAATAGCATTTTTTTAAGCATTTCTTACATGTAAGAAGAAAAATGGATGAATCATAATGTAATGGAAATTTACATTATGGTTTATTCTTATTGCTTAATAATTATTAATGATATTAATAATAATAGTAGTAGTAGCAGCAGCAGCAGTACTAGTGGTAGTAGGTATTTAGTGTTAATATTAGTACTAGTATTATCCTAGATAAAAATGAACATACATTTGGCGGAAAGTTTAAAAATACTAATTGGTCTAATAGTATTTTAAAACCAGCTTGTTTAACGTACAAAGGAGCACCACATTTATACTCTTGATCCCTCTCATCCTCCAAAACAAGACAGTCCCATCTAAACTGCCTACTGAGAATGGCTCCCGGCCCAAGCTGGCCTCTGGCTCCTGCTCAGGAATTGTTTGGGAAAGTTCTATTTGCCACTTATAGGTATCAAAAGCCTTCCTACAAATTTAACAGTACCACAGTCCCTCTACAGCCAGGACTAATCCCTGTGCACTGGCAACTATCCTCCTTCTCGTGTAATCAGTGTCTGATTACGAAATAAATCTGCAGTTTTCAGGTTATAAGAGATGACGAGCAGTTCTAGAAATATTAGTTTAGACTCTCACACAGCTTACACTAGAGATCTCTTTCAATTAACTTATGCCTCCGAAATTCTCATTCATTATGCCTTTGAATAAAGGATAAAAGGTCTTCCGTGGGCATTTCGTCAATATTTTATAAAATAGACTTTACCTTGTTTTATTTTTTCCAGTAAGATTTGATAATGGAGAACAAGTTTCAGCCTCTCTCCTTAGAGCAGGTTTCCAAATTTTTTTTGTTAATAAGGAATCAACTAAACAGACAGGAAATTGACACCTGCTCTGGAGAGAGGCTCTCCTATGGTTTAATGGCTACATTGAGCAAGTATTCAGGTGATGAAGCGGGTCATCCAGCCTGTAAACGCCTTTACAAGTCCCATCACAATATTATAATCCTTCCTAATAGAAGTCTCAGATGCTAGGAGCTATAAAGCCCTTGGATAGTACATGGCTCTCACACTGAAATTTTTCCTTACATATCCAGCAGATCTCCATGATTCTCATCCAGTTTTCTGCATAGGGAACAAACAGCTGTTTTGAACACAGCAGGTCTTCCACGTGATATTTTACAGACATCTTATGGGAACCCCAACTTCACGGGGGAGAGGGGAATAAGTCTGGGGCATGTCTTCACTTTCTGTGAAAGGAGGCACATCACTCCTTTAATTGCCAAAGGTCCATATTAAAATAAATCACCCCCTGATCTACCTAACTATTAACATCTTTCCTACCTCAAAGGTATCTAACAAAAAACAGAACATGTAGTACTGTAATCCTTTTTTCCCTTCCTTTAATAGCGATTTCATTTATTCAAGACACTATTATGGGAAGATGACAATAATGGATGACTTCAGTGAACAGAGACAAGATTTTTATGTTTCCAATCAGTACATGGCAATACCCCAGTTTGACTCTAGGTAGTCTATTAAGTATCTGGAAAGCCACTTAGTCTTCTGGACAGACTCCAGAATTCCTCTACACCTAGCATTTAAAACTACACAAATCAAAATCTTTCTTTTCCATCCGCTCTCAGTCTGAGCTCATTAACAACCTTGTAGGATTCATCTCTCCATACTCCTGTGATGAGCCAAGGAAGCCCAAAGAATCATAAAATAAACACTCTCCACACCCGGTGTAAACTGATCTAGTCCTGTATACCACCAGCAAACTCCTCCTTAGGTAACTGAATCTGGTGGTGCAGCCCAGTTATCCATCATTAACTAAATGTCTGAATGAGCTGGGGGCAGCATGGTGCTGCACAATTTAACCATGCTTTCTAATGCCATAAGTGCTAATTGTACCCTAAGCCCTCACACTCGATGATTGTGAGTCAGACATCCTGATGCCTCAGACAAACCTGTTTCCAAGTGCAATGTAGAAAGCCAGATACTCTGCTTCCACTTCTATTTGCACAGGAGTTTGTATCACTAGATCATAGAAAACCTTGAGCAAGAACTGTGGTATAAGTTATCCTCTAATTTATCCTCTAATTAACACTCACATCTGTCAAGGGCAACTACTAAAACCCCTTAAGTTGAACAAGACAATCTCTGCATTTGATAAAAGATAAGTGCTCTTGTTTAGCTTTGGAGGGTGTACAGAGACATCAACTTGTGAATAATATGGCCTGCAACATCCTGTATTAAAATTCTACTTGTACACTTTAAAAGGTCAGGGACTTTTTTCCTCTGAGTATGGTTGTTTTTACTGCCTTCCAGGGCCTTTGCCATCCCATTACTCTCCCCAAAAGAAATAAAAAAATCAACAAACATCTAGACCTGGTGAGACATAAATCCTGTTTATAAGGCACTGCCTTTATTCTGGTTAGTGTTCTATGAAGCAGCAGGGACTGAGCCATAGCCAGTAAGCACAGAGAAAAACTGCATGTCTATCTTGTGTTGTTTATTATTACTTGTTTCAAGAGGGTCAGGCAGAAAAGAAAGACTGTAGGACACCTCATTCTCGTCTCATTGCTAGTACATATACATAAGTAAAGAAAATAATCACTATTGCAAGCAACATCACAGTTACTTTACCTTTTGGGACTGGGAGTTTGAGAATATAACTTTATGATCATTTAAAGCCTTTCTGGTAGAAAATCCATTTTTCTGCATAAACATTTTCTTTGTACTAGAGCTGAGAGATGAGACAGTACTTTTTCTCTCAATACCCTTTGCAACAGCTTTCTCAGTGTTGCTCAGGTCATGTCACTCATCTGTGGGACCTGCAGTACTGTACAAGACTTATAACTCCAGCACAGACAACCCTACCATCACCCTCTTCCTCCACCAGAAACAAGGAAAGCTTCTTGAAAAGCAGCATTGAGGGATGTGCTCCTTCAGCATACCTGTTCATATCTGTCAGAGTTATCTCCTTAGAAATTTCTTCTTTCAGTGTGAAAGGCAATGGCAATTTGACAGATCTGTAGATATTTTTAGTAGTTCTCTGGGAAAAATCTTTTTTTGACACCTTGTTACAATTATTTAAAGTTCTGTTAAAGACAGAGGTAGAGAAAAAGATCCAGCATGTAGATAAGATACATTTACCACCTATCTCATCAACATACTCATCAGTTTATGCCTTTCACTGCTGCCTATGGGGTATTTTACTAAGTCCTTACTTAAGAATAGGCCTTAAAATTGGCCTATTCTTAAATTAAAATAGCTGATACGTCATCTACTATTTAGAAGAATTTTACTGTTGTGTTCTATAAACCAAAACTCCAGTTTCATCACATAACAGATAGATACCAGTGTATATTTTAAGGTATATTTTAAACCTGTTAGCTCATATGAGGTGAGAAGCAGGCCCATGATGTTCTTCTAAAAACAAAATGCAGTGTAGTGGAGAACATATTTCTGTGAAAAAGACAAATGTGTTAACACATTTCCAAGCAGAGACGCCACAGTGCATCTGTGCCACATAGGTCCTCCGGCTGGGCAGAAGGCTGCTCTGGCAGGAATGCTTTAGGAAGTCTTGACAATCATCCAGCCAATGGAGAGAAGCATTCTGAAGAGCTGCAGGGAAATCTGGGGCAGAAAAAAGAGCAGTAACTTGTGTGCCTATGTGGGTGAATGGAAAAAAAATTACAAGCTGCTGGATTGCTTGAGCAATCACTAATAACACTCAATAATTCAGACTGCGTTTTTTCTTTATCAAAATTATTACATTTAGCAAGAGTTTTTAATCTCATACCAGCTTCAAATCTACTTTTATCCAAAGGCATTCAGAACTTCAAGGAGACCATGAATAACAAATTATTGTTAGAACAGCAAGTCTCTTAAAGCAACCAAAAACCTTTACAACGTTCGTCCATAAGGAGAAGCAGAAAACAGCAATGAAATCTGCTGGGGAAGAAGAAAGCAACAACAGCAGAATTTTTTAGTTTAAGCACAAAGCATCAGTGTTAAACATTTGATAAGTCTCATGGTTTTGTTCTGAAAATAGATGAGAGGGAGTGTTTTCGTGCATGACTAGTCCCACAGCAAATAAATTCATGCTTTAAAATATAGCTTATGCACAGATGGCTGCAGAACAATTACTATGTATTAGTGTTTCTCATTCCGTATTAAACTTGTGATGTACTAGAAACTCCCTCTTCTCCCACTCTAAAGACTTCTCGGAGAGATTTTATTGCATCATTAGTTCAATAATTATGACATGACCATATTGCACTTAACCTTGCTTTATTCTTCCAAATGCATAATAATTCTCTTTCTTTTTAACCAATTCCTTTCATTTAACAAAGTTACACTCTTCTTGCAGTGATAAGGAAGTAGGCAGTCAGATGCCATCTGGCAACACAACAGCCTGCTTGCTGTCCACACACATCATCCAGAGTTAAAAAAAAAAAAAAAAAAAAAAAAAAAAAAAAAAAAAAAAAAAAAAAAAAAAAAGAAGAAAAGATTAAAAAGAGAATAGCCAGGCTATCTATCTGCAATTTAAACAGTAAATATCACAAGATGCCATGGATTAACTGGAGCCTGTGGTTTTGGTACATGTACCATTCATTCAGCTGGACACTCAGCCTGTAATGAGGATGCACCAGATACACTCCAAGGATTCCAAAAACAGATACAGCAGTTCTGACAGAATGCAAACCTGACCCTCAGGTTACGGTTCTTTCAGATCAGATTGAATTTATAATAAGGAAACAAATAGTGACACAAGCAGGCTTGAACATATAGACACATTTTCTCTTGTTCTGTTCTAGAAGAATGTGAAAAGTAACACCCCTAATGCTATTATTCCTATTATGCTATTAACTCTAGAATGCTTCACTTTTTTGTGCAAAGATTTAGATTTAGTTGAAAAAACATGTGTTTGATTATGGGATCCTTTTTTTTTTTTAATTCAGTTTTTCACTTATTTGATCTATTCTGGGCACACAATCTATTCATATCAGTGACATTTTCTTTGGTCTTCAAATTATAACTTGCCCAAGTGCTGTTTTCCCCATCTATCATGTTCTCTCTTTTTATGATTAGAAGTCTTTGACAGCAGATGGATGTTATGTACATTTACAAAGGCAGCTGAAAAAGGCATGCTTTTTTAGGTTTTTTGAAAGCTACACTAATATAGTTCATTCTCCAAGATAGTGCTATCAAACAGTATTTTGGTTTTGCAAAATTGAGTCACTTTATGTCAGATTTGAAAATAAAAACCTATTTGGCAATTTATGCTTTTATCAAAATGCTCTCTTCCTTCTCTCAATTCTCAGGGAAGCTGAGCATTAAACTCACACTTGAGTACCACATGATACAGCTCTGACTCAACTGGGTATTGCCTGTCCACTCAGACAACACAGCCTTTACCTGTGAGCACCCCAGAGCCCCTCCTGCCAGGGTACAAGTTCATATATCAGACTATTATGCACGAAGTGCTCAGTTGACACCACACTAGGAGAGGAGGCAGATCTGTCAGAGGAAGGAGCCTCCTCATAGACACACCTTGACAGTGTGAAAAAAAAGCAAGCCAAGAAGGCCTGCACAAAGTTTAACAAAAATAAATGTTAAATGCTGCTCCTGGGATGCAGCAATCTCACATAGCAGTTGAAGGCACAGCTTGGGTGGTCCTGATGGGTGGCAACCTAGATGTGTATCAGCAGGGTGCCCTCACAGCAGTGAAAGCAAACCTTGTCGCAGGTTGCATCAACAAGAGGACAATCAGCTAATTGAGGGCTGTGATTATTCCAGTCCATTTGGCACTTGTTAGAGCACACCTGTAACACTAGGTCAAGGTTTGGACTCCTCACTTGGAGAAAGACACTAAAAACTTGGGGAGGAAAGGGCCACCAAGACGATGAGAGGGCAGTAGGACTTGACAGATGAAATAAAATTGAAGGAACTGGGTATGTTCAACCAAGAGAAATCTTGAGAGAATCTATTCACATTTTTCCAATACCTGAAATGTAATTACAGAGGAAAGACAGAAATTCCTTCCACAAGGATGCATAGGGACAAAAAAAATAAGCAATGGATGCAAATTATTTTGGAAGAAATGGAATATGATAAGGAAAAATTGTGCAACACGAGAAAAAATAAACATTAGAATGAGTTGTCCTTTAGGATCTCCCTAACTGGAAATTGCAAGATTTGACAGGAACCTGCATAACTCAGTTTAAGGCCCTGCTTTCAACAGAAGTTGGCACTGTACAATCTCCAGAGGTCCCTGCCAGCCTCAGCTTTCACTTGGTTCTGCTATGCTATGCACATCTGTTGACTGGTCGATGTTCAAAGGTGACAGATGGAAACCTGAGAGACTAAACTTCTGCAAAGAAACAAGAGTCAAAAGCAAGAAGATGTTGCTCCCATCTCGAACCAGGAAGGTGAAGCTCCTTGGCATGAAAAAATACTTATTGCTGTTATCTACAGAACTCCACACCAGTAACTTTTGATACAGGGTCAAAAATCGACTTATCATTTACACAGTAACTATATAAAAGTTGTTCCATAGCTCAAAATAAAATATTTTATGAAGTTAATTTTTTAAAAAAAATAGGACAAGCACTTTATTATTTTCCATCTTTCACTGCCTGTGAAAATCTGTGTCATGTTTACTACTACTTCCCTGACTGCTGTCTTCAAATTTCAGGGGATTGTGATTGTTCTGACCCAGTGTATGGTAAGGTGCTTTGGGGCCCCTCTCCAGCTGTGACAGAATGCCCACCTTGTGTGCCAGGCTAAGCATGGCTCAGGTAGCACCACATCCCCTTCTTCCTGCCTGCTCACTGCCAGAGACAGAAATCCTAAGAGAGGATGAGAGCCTGGGAAGGGGGGAAGGGAAATCAAACAGGTTAAATGGATAGTTCCATGGTAGGAAATCATTGATTACACTGCTCCCCCACATCTGCTAGCTGTAGAAGAGTGCCCAAAAAAAAAAAAATACAGAAGTGTGTCTTGTGAAATAACCTATTGCTACCACACTTATTGCTTGGCATTATACTAGTAAAATTGTTTTTCATAGGGTTGGGATTATAAAAGAATAGAAAAAGAAAGAACAGAAGACACACTCAAGTAGGCATTATAGCTGTGGGTATATAAGTCACATTTCACACAACTACTGAAGGATGGAGGGATGGGAAAGAAATGCAGGAGTGAAATAAAAATTGATTCACATAAGTAGCTCTTCCCAAAGATGTAAAAGGTTTTCGACCAAGTGAAAAAAAGAATCATTGTGACAGCTACTCGCGTGCATTCCCACCAGCACTGTGCAGATGACAACCTGTGCTAACCAGTTCCTACTCACTGCTCAGATTTTTACAGCTCCTGTTTGAATGCATCACTTCTTCCCCCATCTGCATGCAGAGTGTAGGTATCCCACGTTGGATTGTCAGTTTTCCCACTGGGGGCTGGATGCATACATAACAAACATAAATACTCAGGCATTGCAGTCCCCAAGTCCCCTCAGTGTCTAGGCACTCCTCAGAAGCTGCCTTGCTTTTTCGCTCACAGAATATTAAGCTGTTTGCTTAAAAGAAAAAAATCAATTCAAAAGAAAAGAAATATTTCATTTATTTTCCCTCTTCCAACCAGAAATTATTTTAACCCCAAAGAGAAAAACCCCAAACATCTGACTGCCAACATAATTTAAAATTCTAAATTCAGCTTAAAAAAATTACTCCTGGAGATCAGAAGGGCTACACTCTGACGTACAAATCTTACCCATGAAGAAAAAAGCCTTTACATTCCACCCCTAAGTCATTCCTGATGGCAATTAAAGCTCATTTTATCATTGAAAATGCTCTTCAGTGCAGTCTTTCATCAATGCAGTTATGTGAGTTAGAAAGGAAAACATCAGCCTTGCTTCAAAACCGTTTTATCCAGAGTGTTTCCAGAGCACTGAGAAACTCTTTGATTCCTGATTTAGTATGTAATAGGGCTTTCAAGAGAGGCAGGAACCCAAATCTTTACTTAGTGCCCCAGATTTACATGACTGCTACTAATGCAATTTAAATGTCTTCAACGTTAAAACATTATCAGTACTCCCTCTAGCGGGTGTCCCAAATGAAACAAACATTCCCTGCTGGCTTCCGAGGAAAATATTTCGTTATCTATAAAGTTTCTCTGAAATTAAACATCCGAACTGCAGCTGTCATAAAACAGGATTGTTACCGAGTACCTTAGGACTTTTTATTTCCTTAGAAGGTGCAGGGGGCCAGTAACAACCAGCACTACACTTTTAGTGGAACTGATAGGAGCAAGCCAGACAGAGAAGAAATCTGATTCTAAAGAAGCAGATCTCAAAGACACCAGTTTCCTATGGATGTGCATCCTGCATCCCTGCACAGCTCTTCACAAATCCATCAGTACTCAACATCCTCACAAACACACACGAACTCTTGTTCTTGCCTTAGTCCCTCCCAGATACCAGCACCTGGGCCAGAGGGAGCACATGCTTTGCCTTGTTTTTTTGGTTTATTTTCTATTCCACTGGCTGAACAGAGAAAACAGAAATAAGAATGAAAAGTATTAGAAGACCCTCATTGCCAAAATCCGAAGGGGGAAGAAAGGTCCCTGTCTCCCACCCCACCCAGAGGAATATCAGTCACTATCATTTTACCAGATGTACTGTCCCTGCCTGAAATTCTGGCTAGTTTGAATGACCAAAGTAAATAACAAAACTCTTGTTGAGATCCTTGCTTTTTCATTAAGAGCAAATGATGAGAAAAGTGATGCAAAATTAGAAACACTAATTGGAAGCAGACTATTGATTTGTGTGATCATTTTATACACTTTCTGAGTCAAAATTTAGCTTCTTTCTCCTCCTCTAATAGAAAAAGAATTAGAAGCGTACACCATGAACAGAGAGAAACCTTCTGGATGTAAATCACTACCAGATTAAGCAATGGCAGCAAGTTATTTATGAATACATTGCATTGTTCCTGTGTTTTAAACAATAAGTTCTGTTGAAAACAACTTCCCAGCTGATTGAATAGTTTAAAAAGTCATCTTAGAAGATGTTCAGTTTTGAAGGGTTTAATGCATGCTTTTAGAATAGGAAAAAATTATGTGCTACTTTATAAAAATAGCTATATCAAGAGCATATTCATGTTCTACATTTCAGAGCTAGCACACTATTATCTCATCATAGAGTGGCTACTTAAGACTAAAGCAGCATGTTTAAGAAGCTGTTTGTGTGATCCCCTTCAAGATTTTTTGTGAAAGAAAATATCTCTAATTATACTGATCAGGAAACAGTCTTGTTTGCTCTGGGCTGCCACTGGTCCTGGCTTTTGTGTGTCTTGCACCAATTTCTTCACCTTCAAGGACTCCCTACGTTATATTATTGTGATAAACACACCACAGATCAGCTCCTAGGAAGGCATTGATACTGGAACCTTCTTCACACTTCCTTTTTCTAAATATGAAATGGCAATAATGCTCCAGTTATAAATATTATCCTTAGTCCAGGTAAGTTGCTAATGTAGCTTTTTCAGCCACAATTTCAAATACAAATGCAATCTTTCTCTTCCAGTAAGGGGAGAAACAGCACAGTTTATCTGATCGTGTAAAATGAGAGGACACCAAAATTAAAATGTGAAACCAGAAAACTTTGCTTTAGAATGCAAACAGGCTTACAAGATGAAGGGAAGATCTACCATTAAATGTTGCAGTAAACTGCTATATGTTTTTTATGTTTTATATAGTCTGTGGGCAAAGTGGCACAACAGGAGTTTAAAACCTCTACAAGAGAACCAGAGTAAACAGAACAAAAAAAAATCACAGGAATTAGTGATTTTGAATGTGAATGATTTTTAAAATCCAATCCAAATTCTTTCACTCTTTAATTATCCTAATTAAGCATTTATCCTTCATTAGTCATTAGACATCGGACTACAACCATAATACCTGGATCTTTTTTCTTTCAAGAACTAAAATTTTATGCTGAAAGACACAAAAACTGTTATACTTCTGTACTTGCATTTCTCAAACCCTGATATGAAAGCACCTGCACTGGCAACTAAGATCAAGAAAGCCAAAGGTTTTGAAAACTGGATTTATAAATTCTGTTGTGGTTCTCTAAGTCCAGAGGCTACAGGGCCTTGTGCACTCCTCCTCTGCAAGAGGAAGGCACTGCTGCGCCCATGTCTAAAACCGGGGAGAACTGGTCTGATTTCTGTCACAGATCTCCAACAACTGCAACACAAGAAGAAGGATGCATTTAAACTCACAGATAAAGTGACTAAAAAGTCCCAGTAATCTGATAACAAAGAAAATGTGATAGACCATAGAGAATGTTTTTCAAAGTTGCATTTGTCCAATCTCTGAAAAGGTATTTGCCATTTAGCGGGCACAGTTGAGATGCTGTGTTAGCTGTAAAACAAGAAATGTTGTAAAACACACGTCACCATGCTAACAAATCTGAATGTCAAGAATCAAGTAAAAATAGAACAGTTTCATGAGCAAAGTGGTGACATTTACAGCATTTCTCATTAATTACAGGCCGTGGGGCTCTTTTGAAGCTAAGTGTGGGAAATGTTAAGATGACTATGAATTCCTCAGTCACAGAAAACTAAACGATCAAAAAGATGTAAAGAAAAGTGATGCAGCCTTAAATAGAGCATTTTACCTTTCCAAATGGCCATTCTTCTGACCTTTTGAGGACATCTATGCAGATAAGATAGATTCAAATCTGACAAAAAATACTTAAATAGACAAAAGAATAGCAGGCCACATCCCCACAAGTGTTTTTGAATTTTTTTTAATATTCTTCTTCATGATCCAGAAACCTACAGCAGCATACAAGCTGACAATATTCTGAAATCTGAAAAAACATTAAAAACATTTTCCATACAAACAGGACAAAAAGATTTCTGGATATCAGGAAATGTGAAACAGTTATGGAATTAGAGAACCATTAAATTCAGAAAAGACCTCGAAGATCATGGAGTCCAACCACTAAAGTCGCACTGCCATGTTACCATCAAACCATGTCCCTGAGTGCCACATTCACTTGTGGTTTTTTGAGCTGTTTCAGGTATGGTTATTCCATCACTTCCCTGTGCAGCCTGTTTCAATGCCTGAACACCCTTTCAGTTACTAAATTTTTCCTGTTATCCAATCTAAACCTCCTCTGGTGCAACTTGAGGCCATTTCCTTTTGTCCTATTGTTTGTTACTTGGGAGAAGACACCTACTCCCACCTAGCTACAGCTTCCTTTCAGGGAACTGTAGAGAGCAATGAGGTCTCTCCTGAGCCTCCATTTCTCCAGGCTAAACACCTCCAGCTCCATCAGTAATTCCTTATCCAGCCTGTGCTCCAGACCCTTCACCAGGTCCATTGCCCTTCTCTGGACATGCTCCAGCAACTCAATGTCCATCTTCTTCTGAGGGACCCAGAACTGAATGCAGGATTTGAGGTGCAGCCTCACCAGTGCTGAGTACATGAGGGTATCTGGTCTCTGAAGCCCACAAGAAAGATGTCACAGTCACTCAGAATTTGAAGACACCATAAACTTCCTATTCAGACACCATTAACATCCTATTCAGTAAGTGAGCAAAACTCCCAGTGAAATCAGCAGGAAATTGTCCTAAATAGCCTGAGTAGCAAACTCAGGATTGAAAAATCAGATTTACTAAAGGAAAGAATAACACGATTTGCCATTTACACAGAAAAAGCAGAAAATAGTTATGTATACATATGCATACACACATAGATGCTCTCAATAACACTCCAGTGTAACCAGCTTACATGCATACATTGTGAAGGAATTATCCAGTTTATTAATAGGCAATGTGAAACTTTCCAAAATTGGTATTTCTAGATGTTTTGTGCATTTTGCTGTAAAATCTAGATTATTTGGGGTTAAAAAAAATAGAGATTTTTTACTAAAACAAAAGATAATTCCCTTTCTCAAAATGGAGCATTAAATTTTGAAGAGAACTGCTTTTGGATAGAAAATGCTGTTACAATGCTTTGCATATATTAATGCAAATCACACATGCTAGAGAGAATTAAAAAACTATTCCCAGAGAGATTAATCCAAAATTAAAATTTATTCTGCACCAAGTTAAATAGGCCATACTGGGTTCTTCTTTGCTGATCGCAAATAAAGTGTAATTTCAGACTCTCAATTTCTTGTATTCTTGTAACTGTGACAAGTGGTTTAATATTTAGGTGCTGTAGTATTTTTATGGAATCCCTGTTATATTCTCCTATGTGCTACATATGTACACACCAACTGTACATATTCCAACAAATTTATATCAAATGTGGACAGCTTATAAGAAATGTTCTGTTTGCAATGATGAATATCCAATTCTGAAAACCATATTTTCCCTTTGCTTCAGACATTTTGCTGTTCATAGCAGTCCATCCTGCTGGAGGCTTTTGACTAATAAAATGAGTCATGTTGAAATGCTGTAATAGCCCTTCACCTCTATAGAAGCACTTATGTAAAACTTGCCCTCCTGTATCCAAAAATCCTTTCTTTTCCCTCTTAAGGAGGAGAACATCATAATACATATTCACAGTGACTCTGACCTGAAAGAAAATCAACATGTGCTATAGCTGGCAGTTTTACAACTGTTGGTCAGAACACTCCAAACTAAAATTGCAGTAATATTCTCTAGAAAGAGGCTCAGTCTTCTTCCCTCTGAGGCGTCCACTCAAGCTCCAAATTTCAACCGCTGCCAGCAGCAGAAACCCACAGAGACAGATGGAAAAGTTGACCAAGAGGCCTCTAAATACACAGGGAAAGAAAAGAGAAAAAATCTTCAGAGAGAAGACTGAGTTTTATTCAGCATGAGCAGAATTTTTAAAATATTCACTCCAGCTGAAAACTTGAGTAAAGGAGTTTTCATTAATTTCTTGCCAGTGCCTTCAAATAAAAGCAGTTGAACTCCACAGGACAGAGGAATCTTCAACATGCTGGGAGAAACCACTTGTATTTTCAACCCAGCAGAAAATGAGCCTGGTAATTATTTTGCACACCCTGATGGAGATCGCAGCAAAACAGATGGCAATAATCAAGAGAGAAGATGAATTTTAACTCTGAGGGCAGGTGGGGAGAAAAAAGGGAAGTCTTGGCACAGCAGGGAGAAGCAATTCTGAGTGAAGAGACAGTGGAAACACAAACTGCCTTGTATGAAGCCACAGGCAATACGTGTCCCTGTAGTTCCTCCGGGTGGATGTTCCTGGACACGCGGCTGGGCACAGCCACTGGTGACATGGAACAGAGGGAATTGTGCACACCTCATCTGACTCACACACCCACTCAGGCAGCTCTGCTGACACCTCCTACCTTAAGAGCCTTTCTGACTTGCTGTGCTGCCTGTAGCCTCCCTTCATCAGTTGAAAGAATCCTTGAAGTGAAACCCTTACCAAACTGAGAGCTGCAGCTCCTTGGGATGCAGCCATCCAGGCCCGACTGTCCTCAAAGAAAAACACTTACACTCTTCATGCACAGCTGAAGATGGAGACTTCAAAATAGATTACCTCAGCTTACAGTCTTCAAAGCAAAACCACTTCATGTATTCATTTCTTGGGAATTAAGACATTCACCAAAAAACCTGCAAGAGTTAAACCTTAATCTGATAGCAGTTATTACAGTTTTCCCCCTTGACTGTAACCACTTGTTAAGAACTAATTGGTTTATGAACAACTTAAATGGCCTTTATTATTCAGAGCACAACTTTTGATACTTTAGATCTAACAAAGACAGTTTGTATAGATAAAATCTTCAAAGTTACCCATCTAAAATTTTATTTCTGTTGTTTATTCTCTGCAGCGAGTAAAGGAAACCTTAAAACCAAATTCATGGGGGAACTGTGTTCTAGAAATGCATTTTAACCCTATTCTAACCAAGTTTCCTGTACAATCAAATGCATGGCTATGAAATTCTTGTGTACAGCTAATGAAAACAATTTACAAAGAGCAATTTGCAAAGCTACTTGTTTTCAAAATAACAAAAGGAAGTCTTTGAATTTTTAGTTTAAATGCTATAAACAATGCATATAGTTTTTTAGTAACACACTAGCAGTGGTTTATGGTTCAACTGAAAATTGTTCTGTTTTGTTTCCTCTTGGTACAGGTAATTTATCAGTAGAGCACGGTTACAAATTCCTACAAAAAATATATAGCTGCTGTGTAGAGTTTCAGCTAAGCTTGCCCCTACAATTACAGGAGGAGATACATTTACAAGGTGTTCGTAGTCAATATTTCATATCGCTCTAATAGTATTTTTCATTCCTCTGTGAAGATGAATATTTGGCATTGTCCTAGGTTTTAGACAGTGCTTGTAATAATTTTTAGGGATCTCTTCTCATGGAATTTCTCTCAGTTTTGAAAAGCTTTTGTCCCTTTTTTCACTAAGCTGTCTAGAATTAGACTTTCTGAACTATCTGGAAGAGGCTCAGGAGTTAAAGTAGGTGAGTGTGGGAAGTACCACAATAAATGAATTTGATGCAGAATAGTATCAAATATATAATGGCTACTATGCTAACATTTTTAGTCAAGAGCTAAGGTTTGAAAATAATCTGAGGTTTGCACTTTGCACATGTGCGATAAAGTAACATGGACATGTAAAGAGGGCAGCTTTGGAGCAGGACCTAAACTTCCTGATTCTGATTCAGAGCTGCCTATAGAACCTCTGTGGAGTCAGTCCCACAGCAGTACAAGATGGCTTTTTCAATTAAGTTCTCATCAGTGTCGAGATCCAGATTGGTTGTTTGGGCTGCTTTAAAGATGGATTTGTATCTGTTTTCCTTCCAAATGGAATCCAGCTCCTTAAGCCAGGAAATGTCAGAAGGAGTCAATATTACTGATTTATGCAAATAGATTATTTGACTAATATGTCTGACTTTTCTAAAAAAATGGAGGTCTTTCTTTTTGGAAAGTAATCTTAAAGACATCTGTTTCTATCCTGTTCATTGTCCTACTTATAGATAACCACAAAGCAAGGGTCAGACAAGTTTCCTCAGGGTTTTTCCAGAGAACACTGACACAAAGCAGACAAGTCTAAGCCACAGTGGACACCTCACAGCATTCATCTGAGTGAGCTACTCTTCCATCTTCCCCCTGTGAAACTGAATCACAGCCAGTAAACCCCAAACACAGTCACAGCAGACAATGAGCAATGGGAGTTGATGAGAAACTACTCAAAAAAAAAA